>JAQMRL010000001.1:295802416-295859916 GCA_035578175.1 Catonia carolina | reverse complement strand
AATTTGAAAAACCTAGCTTGTTAGTCATAGAACAGCAATTAAGAATGCTTAAAACCCTGGAAAATGTAATTTCATGATATCATTTAACTTATATCTTAATTAAGGAGCTTTTAAGTATTAAGTATTAGTCGTCTAATTATGGATTTTAATTTTATGCGCCATTAATTTAAGTAATAGAAGTATAAGATTTAAGAGCAAGGAACGTGGGGAAACATAAAACAGAAATTTAGACGGTTGAAATTTAACAGAAAAGTGTATATAACGGAGTCGAATGTGATACTAAAATGTTAGTTTTGAGGAGGCAAAATAAAAGAGGAAGAAAATATTTACAGTGTAAACTTGGGCGACTTAATTGAAAACCAGGTCTCGGTACGGCATTTGTCTTATCTGTTGGCTTTACTGTAACCGACGGCGACGTGGTGGTGTGTTTGTTGTTTGTTCAGTGTGCGCCACTTGATGATAGCAGCCTATCTCGTCTCAATTGCGTTTCTTATTACCTTAAAATACGTATATTAAAAGTTTTATCGCACCGAAATACCTAATTTTCTTCTAACATAATACCGACCACATTCATTTTCTTCTCGCTGAATCCTAACCGTAAAATTTTTATACTTATCAACGCCCCCTTCTAACTTAGCCCGTTCTGTCGTTCTCCAATTCAAATACTCAGTTGACAAACACATAATATCTAGGTTATATTAACCTAAATTATATTTTATTATTTTCTAGATATGCAATTTTTTATTTCCTTTTTATAGTACATCAACTTTTTCATAAACTGTTTATTTAGAATTAGAAGTTAAATTTCATTTCTTTTAATAAAATAATAATAAATAATAAAGGTTTTATGAAGCAGAAACCCACCAAGTTGGTCTATTTGTAAAGTCATCGCCGCGAGTCAGCTGACTAACAGTTGATTTTTGAAAATGAAAGTCCTGTGGTTCAAATCCACAAAAATAAAGTTAATAAAGTTTAAGACCCACCAGGTTGGTCTAGAGGTAAAGTCGTTGCCAAAATCAGCTGTTTAACAGCTGATTTTTAGAGACGAAGGTTCCTGGTTCAAATCCTAGTGGAGGTAGTTACTGTTATACGGATTTGAATGCTAGACAGTAGTTACCGGTGTACTTTGATGGTTGGGGTTCAATTAATCATACGCTCTCAGGAATGGTCAGCCTGAGTCTGTAAAAGACTACGCCTTATTTACACGTCATACATATCATCCTCATCTCATTGGGTCATGGGGTTTCTTATTGTTCTAAATTGAACAGATTGCAATGTAAACATATTAGGAATTTTAAAAAAAAATAAAGTTCTTTTATGTATGGGTTTGGTTACTAGAGAGTATGACCGGTGTATTTTAATGGTTGGGATCCAATTATCTATACTCTCTCAGGAATAGTAAACCTTCGTCTGTAAAAGACTACATATTTTGCACGTCATACATATCATGACCCACCGGGTTGGTCTAGAGGTAAAGTCGTCGCCAAAATCAGCTGTTTAACAGCTGATTTTCGAAGACGAAGGTTCCTGGTTCAAATCCTAGTAAAGGTAGTTACTTTTATACGGATTTGAATACTAGACAGTGGTTACCGGTGTACTTTGATGGTTGGGGTTTAATTAACCATACTCTCTCAGGAATGGTCGGCCTGGGTCTGTACAAGACTACACCTCATTTACACTTCATACACATCATCCTCATCTCATTGGGTCATGGGGTTGCTTATTGTTCTAAATTGAACAGATTGCAACGTACACAAATTAGATAAAAAAAAAAATACATATCATCCTCGTCTTACCGGGTCATGTGGTTGATTATTGCATTTAATAATATGTTGTTTTGTTTCTAAATCAAAAAATAATTAATTATTTTTCCAATCTAAGTGCAACATAATAACTTTGTGTTTGAACCAGTGAAAAAAGCAAGTATTAAATTCTGAACCTTTGACTTTGCAGTCAAATATGTCACTTAGTTTACTAAGTAGAATTATTCACTAGATAAGATGGACGGAATTGTATGGTGAAGAAATGTTCAATGTTACACAGTAATAGATTGGTGTGAGCACCAAACAATGAATGTAAGAATGTACCAGTAGATGGAGTAGATGAGCTACCCATTGATTAATTGCTTCAATCAGACTCCACAACCCTCTGCTTCTCTCATCCGCTCTTCTAAATCTTAGATGTAATGGTCCCAATGCCCTCGACATACTCGTATACTCTCATCTCATTCAATTCTCCTTCGTTCTTTGTTCTGTTAGAAGAATTCATGATAAATCTCTTGCACACTTTTCCTACCAAAAAGTCAAACTTTTATAGATGTTAAGATTATTGAGTACTGCATTCAAGGGCTCACTCAAATAATGGTAAAAGGGTCAGCTGTCCCCTTAAAATTTATTTATTATTACACTCCATAACATGCATGCGCCTAATAAAATTGGTGTTAAAATTTAAAAAAAAACAATAAAGAGCCAATTAACAATATCACATGAAATACATAAAGCAATATTACTCAATATTCATCTGAAAGTACAAAAAACAAAATCAAAACGTTATAATACTTATTATGAAGCTGTAACGTTAAAAAGGCTCTGCACCGTAAAATAAAGAACAAATTTAAAAAAATTATTGGTAACATCAATTTAATATACTGCCTGTGCATAAATGAATATTATAAGTGTAGACATACAAAAATGTTTAGATAATAACACAATAAACTATGATATTATATATCCACAAAAAACTAATGAAGTAGGACGCAGTTTTCATTTCCGATGTAACTGTCTGGAATTTATATTAAATAAATTTATATTAGAATCATAATTTTTGATAATATTTTAATATCTTATTGTCCTAACAAGTGGGGAAAAGTAATACTCAACTGTTCTGACCGGTGGCAACCTAAAACAGCTTTGTGACCTACTGTAAAAAGACGGAATATGGAAAGAAAGTAAACTTTTAGAGACTATTAGAATTATCGATCGATTCACTAGTAGCCCAAACTTCGTAGAAATACCAATGAGAATATAGATGGACTGAAATATAACAGCCTAACATTAAAAGCAGAGAACAAAATAATTATAGGGTATTTACAAATATTTTGAAGTACAAGATTCTTAGAAATCGTTTCTAAATTTGATTAATTAATTACTATAAATATTATTTTGTGGAATTCAGAAAATACACAAAAATTTCAACACTGATATCTCATCTCCAAAGTTATACTTAAGAAAACTAAACATTAACACTTCGAGCTCTTGCTTCCAAGTAGTAGAAATAGGAGTATCTCCTCTGAAGAAAAATATTTATTTTATTTTTGTACCTCCCCAATGTGTTACAATTTTGATAATTGGTATGTACATTTTCAAAGAATACCTAATAAATTGTGTATAAATCAAATGAACAAATATTAAATATTTTGAAGTACAAGATTTTTAGAATTTTTCTAAAATTTTATTAATTAAATTAATTTAAATATTATTGTATGGACTGCTGAAAATGCACCAGGATTCTAACACTGATAAACTAACGAGTAATACAGTTTGATTAGAGTAGTTTATTACTATGTTGAAAGCAGTTATTCTTAAATCATTCATCATAAAAAATGCAAAAGCATTTTTATTAATTTCTGAAGTTAACTATTTAAAATAAACCTTTTTGTTTGTAATAATTGCAAAATTGTGAACTGTCAGTGTTACATAACAAAACAAACCTTGTACTGCATGTAATGTAGGTGTATGTAATTGCTTAATTTTCGTTCACAATAGGTTCTTGATTACTCTTAACTCCATTCCCATTTTACAAGTGTTGTATTTACACTAATTGTATAAACATTAAATTTCTAAAAATTAATTTAATTCATGAATTATGAGGTAATAATCTTATAAGAAGAACTATAATTTTACTTCTCAGGAAATGAAGATTATTTGTTTATTTTATAATATACTGCTCATATTCTAGTATCTTGTTCTCTGATAATGCTGGCTACCATTAAGGACAATTTTGAGTTTTGTCGACTGACTGACAAAAAGAATTTACCGAACTTTTACCATACCAGTCCCAAAGATCCATAATCATGATATTCTACGTTGACCTAAACCACGCTTATCTTCCATCTTTCTCTGCATGAATTTCTATACCTCTTAAAACTTAGTTGACTCATCGCAGTTTTATTTATTAATATATTAATGGAAAAGTCTGAGTGACCTACTCACTGATGATTATTTGAAAGAGTTGTATGAATGCAAACCTCAAGATCACGTTATGATTGCAAGATCTCCTTGCAGCTCGACCAGTATTGTTGCTAATTCATCTGTTAACGTCTGGTGTAAGTACGTTGTTAGATAGACGACAGTACGTCTTGCAATACTGCAGCAAGATCGGTAGCAATAACCTTGACACTTTCATAGTGTCTTAACCACAATTTGCTAAATTCCCGAAAATCAAGAGAATTGTGATTCGATACGTTTGATTCTCAGATGATGAATATAAAAACTTATTTGTAACTCGACCACTTGCTCCTGCTGGGTAAAAAGGCATACTTACTTTAAGACAATAAGGATTATTTCTTTACCTTACCAAACAACTACAGTTCCGAATATTGGCACTCAAATCTCTCAAGTAATACTTATAAAAAATAAATGTTTACACTTCGAGCTCTTGCTTCCATGTGGTAGAAATGAGAGTATCTTTTCTAAAGAAAAATATTCATATTACTTCTGTACCGTCCAGAGGAGTACCAATTTTGATAATTGGCTTGCGAATTTTTAAAGAAATACCTAATAATGTGTGTATGGACATTAGGATTACCGGGACAATATAAGAAGATGATTGCAGCCCTCCAAATGGTCATCTGCATAATATGTTGTCCAGTCTGATAGTTAGACCACAGTAGGAAACGTTAGGAAGAAAAACGGGTGTACAAGAGCATCTATCCAACAATCTATATCTATCCTACAATTATAATTTTATACCCTTTTCCTTTAAATTAAGGGCCACAATATTAAAAAAACCATTTTTCAACATTAGACCACAGCCCCAAGAATTTTAGCAGACGTGGCGCCTACTGTATCTTGCAGAGCCTACAAAAATTATTAAATGAGCCAATTTTAAAAAAGTACGAACCGTTTTTGAAAATATCGCAAAAAGTAAAAATTCCCACAAGTAAACTACAACTTCCGGTTGACTAATTTTGATGAAAATGTTTTTATCGGGGTTCTTCGTAGTATGTAGGCCTAACTTAAATATTGCAAGCTTCAACTTTGTATAATATTCCCATTTTGAGATGCTTGCTCACACACACACACACACACACACACACACACACACACACACACACACACACACACACACACACACACACACACACACACACACACACACACACACACACACACACACACACACACACACACACACACACGCACACACGCACTCACACACACACACACACACACACTCACACACACACACACACACACACACACACACACACACACACACACACACACACACACACATACACATACACGCACACCAATCGCAAAAAACTTTCTTTTTGTGTTCAGGGGCCTGAAAATGTGCTTTTTGGTAAAAGCTTGATTTCGAAAAATCAACATGTAAACAATACTTTCCTTCTCTACATAATCATATAGAGCAAGAAAAATTAAAAATACACTGTTGTGTTATGGATACATGCGTTGGATAATCACGAAGACAGATAACATGTAACTCAGCAGAATATGATACTAGACCCCAAGAAAAGAAGAGGAAGAGGACGCATAGAAAAGCAATTAATGAAAGGAGTATTTAAGGTGATGACCAGTACAGATCTGCAGGAGGATGGTAGATGGATAGAGAAGTTTGGTGTTCGGGGTTTAAGAAACTGCATTAATGAATGTAATAAATTGCAAAAATACCGGAAAAATCAATACTTATTTCATTTTACAAACCTCTAAGACGCTAGCAATAAGCTCGAGGGAACGTCTAGTATTTAATACACATTCCACTAAAGAGACAGATAGTTGGTGAGTATTGAATGCACACGGTGCCCTCTGACAGCAGAGAAGATACGAGTACTTCCAGTAAGGAGTACCAATAAATAAAGTTGTCCACTGCGACAAATTACAAGACAAGTTTCAATGAGAACAGAATGAGCGTAAATAAAACGCATTGTGTCTGTTGTAGTGGCGTAGGGTAAAGAAAGTATACAACCAAGGAACTTCTTTATTTATTGTCTCTCCTTAAAAAGAGACGTGAACTAGATTAGATACATGACTCATGATTCAATTTAACATGAAAAAATTTGAAAAATATTATTTCGTTTATTGACCATACAATATATTTAGTTTACAGGAGGAAAAATTAGTTTTAATATCTTTTTACCTTTTTATTCGTTTTTGGAAACTGCACGAACATTATTGACAACCACCAATTTACTCGCTGTATTTTAGACGTGGATTAAGCATCCACAAGAACATCCACAATCCACGAGAACAACTTTTTGCTGGGCAAGACAAAATCAAACAAGTGGAAGCCTACCTGGAAACCCGAGTCAACTGTGGTGTAAGCCACCTGCCAGAAATAAAAATTAGAATTGAAAAAGCCAGGGCAGCATTCCTAAAAATGAGACCCCTTCTATCGATCCGCGATCTGAGCCTTGAAACCAGGACCCGCCTCTTGAAGTGCTACGTCTTTCCCCTCCTTTTGTATGGGGTAGAGGCGTGGACACTCAACAAAGAATGTGAGACCCGACTACAAGCGTTTGAAATATGAACCTATCGAAGAATACTTCGAATACCGTGGACAGACAGGGTCACAAATATACAGTAGAAGTCCTCAGAAGAATGGGGAAAGAGCTGGAAATCCTGCAAAGCATAAAGATAAGGAAACTGACATACCTTGGACACATCATGAGAGGACCTAAGTACAAGATTTTGCATCTCATAATCCAAGGAAAAATCGTTGGTAAATGCTTGTGGGACGTAGAAGAATATCCTGGTTAAGAAACCTGAGAGAAGCGTTTAACTGCTCGTCGCATGACCTTTTCAGAGCAGCAGTATACAAAAAACGACTAACAATGATGATATCCAACCTCCGTAATGGAGAGGGCACCTGAAAAAGAAGAAGGATTAATTTGAACAGTGATCCCCAGTGGAGTTTGTTGAGGAGTAACTGTTAGCTGGTCACCACACCAAGTCGCTAACTCAACCAGTGTCATTTAACAAATAATAGATACTCTCT
Source organism: Catonia carolina (assembly GCA_035578175.1). Classification (NCBI taxonomy): domain Eukaryota; kingdom Metazoa; phylum Arthropoda; class Insecta; order Hemiptera; family Achilidae; genus Catonia; species Catonia carolina. The sequence goes on along the minus strand of JAQMRL010000001.1, from coordinate 295,852,677 downwards.
ACCAGTTGACTGACTGGACTGGCTCAAAGGCCTTTAATAATATTAATTAATAAATTTGTGAATAAGAATGCGGAAGCCCTCACTCACTCACTCAATCTTCACTAATCCTCTTACTTCACTTTCTCCTAGTTATATAAAATTTTGTATCGGATCCGTACCCATTGAATTGTTAAACTAAAGCTCTTGCATTTCAAATACTTGTATCGAAGAGATAATGTTTACTACCGTATTATATTACATTATTATTTCTATACCTTCCAAAAAACCTACCTTAATTTAAAATTACAAATATATTGCGGTGTATGATGGGAGAAAACCACCTAATCTCATGGAGATCGTTATTTAAGGAGCTTCAATTGCTTATAGTTCCTTATTTGTGCATTTTATAAATTATAATGTAATATTAAGACAAATACTGTTAAATTATAATAGTGATATCCTAGAAATTTAATTTAAATTTTTTATTTGATTATTTTGGAGTTTGATTAAATTTGGAGTTCACTGTAAGAAATTGTTCATTGTATGAGGTGGAGTGTATTAAACAAGGATAATGGACAATGAATGAAATGTTTTTGAATATTCTCGGAAATAAAAATTCGTGGAAACATTTGTTTATATTTTGATTTCTTCTAACATGTTTTAGTCAAAGGTCTTGATTGTTTAAAGAACTATTAAACCGCAGGTATAAACAAAATAAGCGCCTTGAATGTTAATTTAGCAAATGTACAGTTAGCGTGTGAATGGAACGTGTTTTCGGGCCGTTTTGAATTATTTTAATAGCGTGTGTACACGTACGGATGGTAGCAAGCGGCTGTGAACAGGTAGATAATTTTTGGGTTGTTAAAACAGGATCTTAATTATAGTCCAGTTTAGTTTAAGCACTAGTTTTGTAATTAATTTAATTAAAATACTCTAATTGTGATTTGCCTCTACTCTCTTGTAGTTTGGTAATAATCTATGACTCGCTTTCATAGAGTAGGACTGGAGCAACCATCACCTTGTAAATTTTATCTTAGTTACTTTATTGTTTTCCTGTCTAGTTTTTCTAATACTTCCACATACTGCTTGGAATTTTCCAACTTTCTTCTCTATATCCAAACCTTGATCGAATTCGGTGTGTAGAATAGCAGTCTATGTTCCAGCACGTCGTTGATCGATGATCTAATTCAATTAAGCAAGAAAACAAAAGATAGTATAATTTTAATTAAATAATTTGAAATAATAAGAAAATAAGTAAAGAAAAATTTTAAAGTATCAAGAGTGAAATTAATGGAACCAAACAAGACAAATTTGATTATTTTAGAATATGAAAATAAGATTTAAATAAAATTTATTCAAGACTATAAAACCAAATGCAACAATGACTCGACGCCCCATTTTATTTCCGGTCAATGGATGGACAAGAAGTGAGAGTAAGACTCTGAGGATAATTTTAAAATAGTAACTACTAAATAATTAATTTTGAGCTCATAGCTAGTATATAATTAGTTTATATTCAATAATAGATATTGCAATACACAATTATAATTAATAGTCAATTAAAATATTAGGTTTATATCATAGTGTTCATCACTAAATAATTCAAGCATTTAAACTAAATTTTGTAACACATTTAATTTGTAAATTCTTTTCAATTTTTCAACCTTCGTTTTTCATTAAATCAATTTATTTTTCATTTCAATTTGCTTTATTTCATTATTATTTGCATTTCATTATTTCATTACAGGTGTCATAACCTAAATAATGGCATTGTGATACTTGTTCCAGCACCATATGATCAACCGCAATTTTAAACCTGGTGGGATATTTACCAGTAAGCTAAATGGCATTATCTTTGACTTTTTACGGAAACTTTGTTCTTAAAAAATGAATTGATATGCAATTAATTTAATATAATGCTATATTATAAGCTTATCAGTTTTTGTTCTCCTACACTTTGTTCTGGAGAATTCTGGATACAGTTATCAAAAGTGATATCAAAATTTCATCCTGATAGTTTATTATTTTTTGTTTTAATCTGATGCATAGCTGATAATAATAGTGCAGTAGGGTATATGTAGATTTTATTTGGTTTTGAACGGTAGATTAGGCTAAAAAATTAGCTTCACCGGTCGATTCCTAGCCCAGTAGTTAGAGCGCTATATACTGCACTGCATATCGGAAGGTTCAATTCCAAACTAGATACTAAAAATCATTACACGTTAAAACCCATCGATTTCAAACCATAATCGAAAGTCAACCCAAATTATAAAATCAGTTGATGGAACTTCAAAACAAACAATAAAAGTAGCGTCATCACAGCATACAACAATCACAAAAAGATTTTAGTACAATAACCTTCCTCGGTCAAATAAAAATGTTTAACACTTTTCAAAAATGGTTAAGTAACAATGGAGAAGAATTTGAAGGCAAAATACAAAGAAGTCGAAAGAAAGGGATTTCGCTATTTTTGTTCCTGTAACGAAGAAACGTTTGTGCGCTCACCTTCGTTATGAGATTTTTATGTCAAAATTTTTAATGAAGTCAGTGAAAGAAAAGATAACATAAGTATTTTTAGAGAACGTTTTATTATTTTATAACTTGTTTAAGAATTTCTGAAAGAGATTACAACGTCATATTTTTGTTTTTCTCTTACCCAGTTTAAAAACTATTTCCACTTACACTAGCATTTTCAGAGATTAAATCTAAACTATTTAACTAAGAAATACTTTAGCCTGCTAATAGTTTGATTCTTGTGAGAATGTTTCACATATCATGAATATAATAGATGTATTGCATAAACTTATTCAAGTAGAATTGGCATAGCGAATCAGTTATTGATGTAGCCGATCTTCCCCCTTCACCTTACAACTAAATTCACAACATTACTGTATTACCCTAACATTTAACTATGCATAGTTTTTCTTTTTATATTCTTGTTGTGTTTAATTTCTGTTAAAAGTAATCTGTTGTACTAAATTAAAATAAATTTATTACATTTTAGCACTTATTTACACGAATACTAATTTTGTTTGATGTCCGTACATAATTTATTTCAGAGAATGTTTACTTATACGTGCAGACCTGTGCCTTTTTAATTTGCCCTTAATGTAGATTCATATTAGTACAATGGTTCATCAGTTGCTCTATCAGTTTTTCCATTCGTCATGAGAAAGTTCCTAATTTTATTGATTAATTTAGAGTCTTACAACTTTATATTTCTATTTCGGTTGATTCGTGACTTAGGAAAGCATTATTTTTCGTTTGATTGTTAATGCCCTTAATTTTTACTTATTTACGTCAAGTTAAATTTTTTTCAAGAAAATATATGAAGTATACTTTTGTTTATTGAAAGAATAAAGGTTTTAACATTATATATTTTTACTAAGGGTTTGAAACCCCTACTATCTATCACATACCTACGTGTCTTCCTGGAATTAATAATTTTAAGATGTTCTGAGATAATGATATTTTAGTTAATGAGATGTTTTGTAAAATTATGTTATCGCCTTATATCCAGATAAATTTGGATTTGAATATTGAACTTTAGTCTCAATCAAATTTATCCATGTGTCCCTGTTTCTTGCGTTCTATTTCCAAAACCTACTAATCTCTTGATGGCATCTTCCCATGGCACTTGTGACCATCCTTCTTTAACTTGTTTTTGTATACGGCCTCCAGTTTTGAATAACACTATTCCTTCTTCTTCCGTCCATGTGTGTCTCATTATAGCCCACCCATTTCAATTTTTTGTACGATATTTTGGACTTTGGTGATGTTTCTTAATAATTTTCTCGGTTTTCGGTGTTGTAATGTTACCCAAATCATTGATATTTTTAAAACACCTTGTGTTTTTGCTAGTTTACGAATATTTCTCAATGAATCAGGGTGAACATCCTTGTTTGTATACCGTGCGTCAATACTGGGAGCAGAAATAAATATTTTTGAATGAAATAATTTGGTCTTAAGTATGGTTAATTTTTTAATTATTTATCATTATTTATTTCTTATTTCCTGTGTTTGTCATTACTTTTGTTTTTCTAAATTTATTTTTGACCTGCTGTAGATACTTCATTCAAATTTTGTATCGTGATTAGGTTACATTTTATTTGTACGTATCTAATGTGGCAGAAACTTGAGGTTTAGGTACTACAATGGATTACCGGAAAATGAAAGTGGGTTTAAAAGTGTTAAATATTTTCAGACCCTAACCTGGAACTTCACAATTATACAATTTAGCGTTTCATTATTTATAATTTAACCGGGGTGACTTAAAATGTATCGTGTACTACAGATATGAAGAGTAAATTTATAATAAATAAAAAATTAGATCGAAACATGGTTTAGATTACCGTATTGTGAATTGTGCAATTAATTATCGCCATAGTGTGGGAATTGGTGAAAGGAGGAGATAGCGTTAGTGGTTGGAAAGCGAGATGTTCATTTTTCTTTACAATTCTGTCACCAGGTGTCGTTCCGGTCAGTCATTCATCACTTCCTACCCTCAACCCTCGTTCACTTGACTGTAACTGTAAAACAGAGTAAGTGTGAGTGTGTATTGGTGTAATATTAATTATATCCTTTGTCGATCAATCACCGTCTGTGCTGTACTGTTAATCTGTCTGGTGGTGCGTGTGTTTGTGTTTGTTCAATTCATTGGATCAGCCTCACATAAGATGGATCACCTCTTTTCATTCACTCACAATCTACTATTAACCATTCGTTCATTTTCACATACACATTCACTTCGTCAATTAGTCCTCCTGATTACAATAACATTAAGCCAATGCAGCTTCATTTTCCTATTTTTAACAGCAAATATTTCATCAATATTGCTCATTTTTACTTGCTTCAGGCTAAAATGAAGCAAAACTATTCGCTGCATGGTTCAAACAACGTGTAGATTCTCATCGAAACATGTTATAATGTGGACAATTCGAACTAGCACAACTCTTGCTCTACGTGTACACACAGATCCGCATAAAGTATATCCATAACCTATTCTTTCAACAAAGTCTACAGATTTTAATGTACGCACATGCCTACAACCTTATTTTAATGTACAAACATACAAATAATTATTTCATTTTGAAATATTTAATTTGTCCCAGTAAAAATTTAAATTATAAATTACTACTGGGTTTTAGAATTGAACTGCAAACACTCAAAAAACTATACTCTACTACGCAACTAACTAAACAAATTGGTCTGAATATAAATACGGAAAAGAAAATCATATGAAAACAAATTAGTCACATCATTATATGTCTGACATATTATATTAACAACAGTGAAAACAAAGCGTAGTGACCGTGCGTTAGTCGCACATTACAGTAGCGATTGTATACTTTTGTGACTGTACCATCGTTGCATGGTGAGGGGCGAAGAGTGGAGAAGATAAACACCAAAGCTGCTTGTGCCAATTCAAATTGTCCAAGGTATACAAGTCAACCTTCTGAAAAAAGATATCAAAGTAGTATTTAAGAACTATTGAACTGGGCTCCTAAGCACTTTCAGAAATACGAGACATGTTATAAGGCTTAGATTTTAAATAGACCGAGTTAATAATCGACACAAAGAAAAAAGGATTTCCTTTTTTGAATATCTGATGAGTGTGCCTTTAGATAGATTGACGAGGCAAATGATAAAACAAGCCTATGGAAACAGAAAATAACTCTCATTTAAATTACTAAAGTCATAGAAGACGTAAAGGAATTACGTCTGACACTAAAGAGGATTTAATAGAAAAACAAAGAAACTGAAAAAATGTAAGGGTAAGTAAATAAGGTTTCAACCAAAGAAATAAAATCAGGATTGGTGAACAGAGAATTCTCAGATGCAAAAGAAAAGCAAGATCTGACGCAATAAAAAGTGTCAGGAATCAATAAAATTTAAAAATTACAAATCAAAAACAAGAATTAGGACTTCAGTGGTCAAATGAGGCCGTAAAAAAGGGGAAAATCTTGATTTATTGAGTTTTTGTTTTTACTACTGAATTTTCTCAAAAGATTGTCTATGAGTATATTCTAAAACCTACGTACTTTAAGTAAATTACCAAAAAATGTTTATTGACAGAATTGAAGAACTACCACTCATCTGGTACGGTCATTTAAAAAGAATGGGGGAGATCACGTTGACACTGAATATCTGACTAGGGGCTCATACTTGACAGAGGAAGCAACGACGAGCCAGAAAGAACTGGACGGAAGGATATCATTATGTCAAGAAAATACAGATGGATCATTCTACCATTCCACTCACATAAGAACTTGTGTTCTTATGCCTCACATAAGAACGCACTATTGTAGCAGATCGTTAGGATCTGGAACATCGAGGAGGTGTCTCAGGGATGAAGATGTGTTGAATAAAAAGTTAATGACGTTTTAAATTGTTTTAAATAACCTAATTCTACAGAACAATGGTTATAATAACAAAAGATTTGCATATGTTCCTAATACTTTATTTATAACGTGTGTAGTAACAATTTTTGCCAATTTGGCTCTTGTAGTTTAATGTCTGCCCATAACAAACAGGTGGAGTGTCAAATTATTTACACTCAATCTATTCGTTGCAGGGCTAAAATAAATAGTTCTGTTTCTTATCACATGGTCAGCCAATTAAATGACTGAATCATTTAAGAACAGAAGAGGTAGAGGTGTAAAAGACACTACCTTCCCTGAGTTACCTTCCCAGAGTTACCTTCTCTGAAAGTAATGAATTTCATTATACAGCCAGACCCTGTGGTGAATGAAGTGAAGGTGTCATTTGCAGAGTGGAAAATATGTGCTTTTCAGAGGGCCCGGCATGCTGATAAGCGTACTTTTTCACTCAGTGTTGAAGGCAATGGTAAACCACCTCACTCCTTGTTTTACTTAGTAAAACCTCTAGAGGTTCAAACCAGCCTTTCGGCTGTTGACCTAAACAACAACAGTTTAATGTATTTTAGGTTGTAAACTAATTGCTATTGATTACTTGCTTATTTCTGATGAATTCTGGGTAGAAGTAGGCGTACTAAAGGAATACTTTTAAATTCTCAGTAGGGTAGGCTATTGTATGAGTCGCTAGTTCAGTGAGTTGGACCGAGGCGATGGCGGTAGAGGCCGTTCGGCTGGGATGGACAGGAGGAAATGAACAAATTTCCTGAACGACTACCCACTCGTACACGTTACAGTTACCCTACCATATCTGTGACGGGTTATTCTAGCGTACTGAATTCAATTCGCTTCTCCTCTGGAAATTACAATTTTATCAGATTAGGCCAAATGTATCTGTGTCTCTATCGGTCGGCCCAAATATCATTCACGTAATATTTACAACAAAAGTGAATGAACTTAATATACAATATATTATTAATTTATTGTATCTCTTTCCTCGTGCTTAGTAGAATAAGATACTATAACACTTAATCTTAGGTCCTTTAAGGATCTGGGTATAATATAGTAATATCCTTTAAGCTTAACAATAATTATTATTTATTTACAAAAATTATAAATTAAAATTAATTATTAAACTTAGCAGTACTAAGCAAATATTATTATACAACTTCAATTAAATTAAATGCAAAACTTAAAGCTTACACAAACTCTGTGTATTATTTTGTCCGCTATTTTAATATAGCAGAGGGATTTTTTTAATATATTTTTATATTTTTCGTTTATATATATTTATATATTTTTTGTTATTTTTAATATATGTCAGAGGTATAATAGCAGTGGAGAACTCCAATTCTGAAGAAGTAATTATAATAGAGGAGTGTGGTTAATATGTGTTAATAGAGGACAATTGTGTGGTCTATCACCCACTTTGTTTAATATTTATTTGGATGACGTGGTCAGAAGGTGGAAGTCTCAAATACACACTGGTATTCTCATAGGAGAAGATAGGCTTGTAAACTGCCTATTATTTGCCGATGACCTGATAGTGCTACAGGAGAATGAGGATGAACTGCAGAGAGCACTTTTCATGCTGAACAAACTCTGCAAAGAATATAAGTTGACAGTTCCGACGAAGAAGACAAAGGTAATGGCATTTAGGGGGTAGGAGCCAGTCAGAAGTAAAATTGTTATAGATAATAATATTTTGGAACAGATCTCCCACTTTCAGTATCTAGGTTGCAACATTACATACCAACAGGATAAAGATGCTTACAATAAGATGCACTGATTTCAGCAAATATGTGGAACTATCCACCGCACTTTAAAAAATAGCACCAGCAAAAACACGAGGGTGAGATTTTATAAAACATTAGCAGTGCCAAACCTACTCTATGGCAGTAAAACTTGGGAGCTATCGAAGTGAGAGGAGATGCAAGCATCTAAAATTAAATTTCTTTGACATGGGTCTAGTAGAGAAGATCGTTACAGGAATACCGAGATAAGGAAAGAACTTCTCTATAAACAACAAGGTATCTCAGAACAGAATGCAGTGGTTAGAGCATGTAAATAGAAACGGGAGGATAGGATACCTAAGCAGACACTGGGCTATAACCCGGAGGGCAGGAGAGAACGAGGACGCCCCAGAAAGAGATGGGCAGATTTGAGAGGTTTGGAACAGGCAGAGATGCCTAATCCTTGAAAACCAGAAGAAGAAGAAAAAGATTTTAATATAGTTATTATTTTATAACTATCATAATACGTTTAGAAGAAGATAAATCAAGTACATTAAAATGATAATCGTATCAAGGAACATAATGAATACACAGGCTTGCAAACAATGTTCTCGTTCAGAAACTTTAATGATATTTTTAAAGTTTGTCTATCTTTTATGGAGACTTAAAATCCATATGACGCTTAACTTGAATTTTGTGAATAAACAACTGACAACAACTTAAAATGATGAAACAGACAATAATAATAATAGTAAATACATTTATTGTCCGTTTAACACTTACATAAACAAAAAATGTAGAAACATATTACATAATTACGTAACACAAGTTCATATTCTAAAGGTTTCACTTTGTCTATTATTTGCCATTTTTGCTGCGTCTCTTAGAATCATATTCTTTGATTAGTCTTGTGGAAACCAACAAAACAATCTGACGTTCTTGACAGCAGACTGTTCTGTGTTTGAGATAAGACATATTTTAATAATAAGTTGTTAATTTTTATAATAATACACATAAATTCGGGAATAAACAAAAGTAGAATTAATCTTCAAATAAAAAATGTTATTTTGGTGTTGATGAAGGATAGAATGTGAGTAGTGTGGGGGTGGGCGGTTGATCAGAAACAGCGAAAGCGAAACGGTGTAGTGGTTGGTTTTGTGCATGACGAGTGGTTCAGCTATTGTGCCATTATGAAGCGATCCATCAGACCGCCCCGGGGACCAGTCCAACAAATGTCTCCATTTCTTCAAACTTCTTCTATTCATTCCTATTGTTTTTTTTGCGCATTCTTTTTCTTGTTCCCGTGTGTGCTATAATAATTTTTCAACGTTAAAAAGGAAAAATATTCCCTGAAGTAATATCCAAATCACCGTGCTCGCAATATTTTTTATAATCATTCAAAAATGCTCTTAAACACGGACTCGATAAGAAAATCATTGAACAGCACCCACACTTATTCTTAAAGATATTTGTTCGACGATAATCTTTTATTTTTATTATTTTTTTTTTTTTTGAATAACTGTAAATCTACGATCTGCTCTCATAGAACAATGAGTAGATGTGTTGTAAGTATAAATCTTGAGTAAGTAATACCCCTTGGTATTACAAATTTATAAAATTTATAAAATTTAAATCTATAAAATTTCCCATTTTGTTGAAGTGATCTTGCCAGGAATGTAAAATAAATTACACAATCACATATTAAAATAAATCTGTAGGGTGTAGTCTGTATAGTCTTCTGTGTGTTCTACTGTTGTCTAGGAGATTGATGGCTTCTGGATTCTGATGATTTTCAAGTCTTGTTTGGTAACTGGTACAAAATTTCTGTATAGCTTCGTGTACCGTGGGAGTGTTCGTGTCTCTGTGCAATATAGTGTTGGATATGTACCAAGGTGAGTCCATGATGTTTCGAAGTATTTTTGACTGAAACCGTTGAATTATTTCAATGTTACTGTGACTTGCTGTGCCCCAAAGTTGTATCCCATATGTCCACACAGGTTTAAGTACAGTTTTATAAATTAACAATTTGTTTTGTACCGATAATTTGGATTTTCCATTAAGCATCCAATACAGCTGTTGGTATTTAAGATTTAACTGTTTTCGTTTGTTCCATATGTGAGTCCTCCATGTTAGACGCCTGTCCAGGTGGAGGCCAAGATACTTTGCCGTATCGGATTGTGGAATTTGTACGTTGTTAAAAAACACTGGTGAACATGTTTCCCGTTTTAGTGTAAATGTGACGTGCAGACTCTTGTGTTCATTTGTTTTTATACGCCACTTTTTTTGCCAATTTTGTACGCTGTCTAAGTGTTGTTGCAAGTTATGAGATGCAATTTGTGCATCTTCGTGTATTGCCTGAATGGCTGTGTCGTCGGCAAATGTTGCCACTGTAGTGTTGTCATTTTGTGGAAGATCAGAAGTGTAAATGGTGTACAAAACAGGAGACAGCACGCTTCCTTGAGGAACACCAGCTTCAATTAATTTTAGAGATGATTGTTCGTCCTTATATTTCACTGTAAAGTATCGGTCCTCCAAATAAGATGCAATAATTGAGTGCAATAATTGATGCAATAATTGACGATAATCTAATAAAAAGATTACTCTGTGTCTCTCAATGTAATCTGGTTCTAGAAGTATTACTAAACGAAACATACTTTGGAAGGAAAAATATTTGCATTTTTTTAATTAATTATTATAATTTTTGACCGATTGTGTTTTTTATAATACTACAATATTATTATCTAGAAAAGTTTTAGTTAAATAATTATAAAGAAATTTAAGCTGAATATGTATCTGCTCTTTAAGGCGAAACTGTATGATGGTTTTAACTGAAAATTTCGAATTTCGGTTCTTTATATTTTTCAATAGTTCAGAACGAGATCAACCACAAAAACATTAAATTACGGGAAAAAATTATTTTAATGAAAATATTAAGTTTTTAGCAGATTCACCAAGAAAAATTATCAATTCACCAAGAACGAATATTTTTCACAATTTTATACTCATCGTTTTAGAACAAAGGGAATATTGGTTTTTAAAAATACCTGCATTACGATTTTTATACCTTTCAGTGCTAACTTCCGGTTTTCGGGAAGTTTACCATATCAGCCAAAAGTGCTGACGTCCTTAAAATTGGATGTATTTTGTATACACACTAAGTGCTTAACTCCGGTTTGCAAAACGTCTAGTTTAAAGAGTTTTGAAAATACAGTATGAATGTGTTTAGCATAAAACGATATCAGAATAAACCGACCTGATTTTTTATATATTTAAATTTACTTCATACGCAAGATTTGTGATAAAACATTAGGTACAAAGTATTTTTATGTTTATTTTCTTAGTATTTATAGTGTAAAAATATTAGTTATACCGATTTTTAGAACATTCATTTTGAAACAAAACGATGGAAAAATCTTGAAATTGAGTTGTAAAATAAAAAAGGTTTGAATATTTTTCTGGGATACTAGAATCTGAACAGTATTGAATATTTTTCCAAAAATCGCATGGCACTGAAAGAGTTAATACTCTCAGCTGTTGGTTCAGCTTTCTAACCAAATGTTGATAAGAAATTTACTTGTTTGGGTACATTTTGTTTTTGATTTGTGCCTTTTTGTGTTTTCGCCCGTTCCCGTAAATTTAGATTTTTTAAAATTTAAGCACATTTTCTCGAAAACCATTTAACATACCAGGCTGAAATTTTTACCAGTTATTTATCTTGTACATTCATATATTCCAGCACTTTTATGACTTCCTCAAAAACTTCGAAAATTATTAATAATGTAAATTATCGTAAAAAAATTTGTAAAAATTTAATGTTATTCCTTATTCTGTTTTTAACTTTATGGTTTAACGGATTAAGTTGCAAAAATGTCAGTAGCTCGAGAAATCCGACAATTACAAATAAGTAAAGTTTCATTTTCCTATCGTTTACCAATCTTGTGAAAAATGTACCTAAAAATAGCAAATTTGACATTGGCGGGATGCAAAGTACAGTCTTCCGTTAAAAGAACAATAATATTTCCTCAGTTTTTACAATATCACTTGCCAAAAACGTATCACCAAAATTACAGCGAGCAATAAAAAGTGTTTTTAATAATGTGACTGCAGTGATCAGAACGTGTGGAAGGATTTCAAGACCGTTACAAATGGAAAAAGGAATTAAGCAGGGAGACAGTTTGAGTCCACTACTTTTTGTGATGATAATGGACGAAATTAATAAAATCTGCAAAAGACGAACTGACAGAATGATGGTGGGACGTTGGAACTTGAGGCCCATATTTGCTCAAGCTTTGTTATTTGCAGATGACATAGTTCTTATTGCTGACTCTGAAAGAAAGCTTCAAACTGCAGTAATTGAATGGAATGAAGAGATTAAAAGGAAAGGCATGACACTGAATATCAATAAGAGTAAAGTGATGGTGGTTAATGGCTTGGAAGGTGAAAGAATTAGGATGGATGTGGAAGGACAGGTAATGGAACAGGTGAGGTCATATGAGTATCTGGGTACAGTAGTAAGGGACGATGGGAAAATAGATGATGAACTAAGAAATAGAATCTCTAAAGCTAGTCGGGCCTTCTATGCAACCAGAAATTGTATTTTTGGAAAAAAAGAAGTGGGTGCCACAGTAAAAAACAGGGTCTATAAAAGTATTATTGAACCAATAGTCCTGTATGGTGCAGAAAGCTGGCCCTTGAAGCAACAACAAATGAGCAGAATCAGGGCAGTTGCAATGAAGTGCCATAGAAGGACAGCTGGGAAGACATTGAGAGATAGAGTAAGAAGTGAAAGAATCAGGGAGGAAATAGGAATGAAGGATGTGAAGGAAGTAATAGATAGAAAAAAATTGGGATGGTGGGGTCACATACAAAGAATGGATGACGAAAGGAAAGCCAAGCAGTATGCAAACGTAATCGTTGGCGGGAGTAGGAAAAGAGGACGTCCACGATACTCATATGATGAGCACATACGAAGATTGGGAGAGGAAAGAGGCATGGCCCTAGGGCAAATGAGACGATTGGCGGCGGATAGAGTACAATGGAGGAAGTTGTCCGAGACTACCCCGACGCTGTAAGGCACATGGGGAGAGAGAAAGAAGAAGAAGAAGAAGTTTTTACAATATCGAAGTTTATATACATGTTTTTTAAAAACTATGGGCTAATACATTTATAATAATATACATTGTACGAGGTGTAAGAAATTAACCTACCCATCTGTGGCTAAATATCATATCCTAGGGCAGGAGTTCTATTCTTTTATCTAGTAGGCTTATTACTGTACATTTAAGATTACCATGAGATACCAGTAATTATGACTATTAAATTATGAAATAAACTCCAATCGAAAAGTGTAATAAATTAAACAATAAAATAATTAATCTGATAAACTAGACTATATAAACAAGTGAGGAAGTATTTATTTATTTTGTAAGTATCATAAATTATGTCTGATTTTCCTACATTAATAATTAATTCCTGTGCACAAATTTTAATTGCTTTCGTTTAAGTTTTTCATATGTAAACGAAGCAAATTATACATTTGGTGCTAAATAGCGGGGGTGATACTGGTTCAGAGCCATTTTAGCCAGATGTGTAAGTATTTTTTCTTTCTTTTATTTTTTTTTTATGTAGGCTACTGTTAATTTTGTATGTTTTTATTCTGTTAATTATTTCTTTTGAACTAAAAATAACTAATCAAGCAGAATTAAGTGAAAAAAACTAAAGAAAGTCAAACATCCGTCGATGTTGAACCTTTGTGATGTATATAATTAAATACATTATAAATAATTTTAATGATAATAATAAGTAAGACTGAAAAATACCAAGACGGAATTAAAGATTATCAAAATCCTTTGGCAATTAACGTTTTAAATAATAGTGACTACTAACACAGACAAAAACGTTTCAAAATTTTATACTTACCGTACTGACAAAATCAAAAATTAACGGCGACAACCTATTGTTAATGAAATTTTATTCTTTTAAAATTTGAATTAGACGGTAATAATTTATAAATTTTGTATTTATAATAAACAATTTGAAAATTAGCCTGACCAACAACTACAGTTGATTTTTAAATTGAAGTTACAGTTCTTGACTTTTAATGGTAGCTGTGACCTTGGGAGCACCGCGATGCAGTGGGTAGTAGTGCGGGGTCATTATTGCACACATTACATTAATTAAATAGACTTAAATAATCAAATAATCATATCACTTAAATCATTAATTAATTAATCACTTAAATAATTAAATAATCCATTTAGCTGAACAATTTTAAAAAATTAAATTTTAAATGGTAGTTTTACATATAGCTCATATCTATCTTTAATGAAATGTTATATTAAATTTCGAATTTACGTATTAAGTGTATATTCACTAACGCGGAATATACATTTAGTTAGACTAGTAGCAGCTAGACTCTGCCGCGCGAGAGATACCGTTTAACATCACCGATTGTACGTTAGTTGGCGTAACGTCCATCGATATTTATCATCTAATGTTATAAAATTTAATTACAATTCATTAATTTAACTAATTGCAAATAGTATTCATGGAAGTTAAAAAATATTATACACCGATCTCATATTTGTACTTGTATCTACGAAAAAGATTCATGCTATGTGTAATATTTGCGATTAAAACAGATAGTTTAAATAAATTTAGATCCCTAGATTTACAAACCTGGTATCTTAAGGTGAATACACTGTTCCAAATTATTTGTTAAAATTATATTGTTATTTATATACGGGGTGTGGCTATTAAATATCAAAACTGATGTTGTAAAAAATTTAATTTTAATTTTATACATAATCAAATATTATCACCTTCAATATACACTCCTTCTCTATCCCTACAACGCTCCATGCGAATTTCCATTGTCAGAAACCGTGCTGGAAATCATCTTCTGTCAGCTCCTTCAGCACACATGCCGCTTTCTCTTTTACAGCTTCCACAGACTCAAATCTTTTCCCTTTTAATCCAGACTTCACCTTAGAGAAAAAGTAGAATTCACATTGTGCAAGATCTGGTGATAAGGTGGATGTTCTAACTCTGAGATGCTGTACTTGGCTAGGAACCTCTTGTCAGATAATGCGAAATGAGCTGGCACATTGTCTTGGTGGAAAACTCATGATTTATCCTTCTACATTTCGGGGCGTTTTTTCCTTACTCTTTGACGTAGTTTAGAAAGTACATCAGGGTAGTAATATTGATTAATTATTTGACCTTCAGGAACCCAGTGAAGGTACAGAATCCCATGGATATCAAAAGAAAAACAATCATCATTGCTTTAAATTTTGACTTGCTCATTCGAGCTTTTTTGGCTCTCGGTGAAGTTCGGCTCTTTCATTGCATGGATTGGCGCTCGTTTCTGGATCATAAGTAAAAAACCAGGTTTCATCACATGTCACATCTTCTACCTTTTTCGTGAGGTGAAATCTGCAATAAAAGGGACAAGATTCAAGTTAGTGAAAGCTGTAAAAGAGAAAGCGGCACGTGTCCTGAAGGAGCTGACAGAAGATGGCTTCCAGCACTGTTTCCAACAATGGAAAATTCGCATGGAGTATATTAGGGATAGAGAAGGAGTGTATATTGAAGAAGACAATAAGTGATTATGTATAAAATTAAAATAATTTTTTTACAAAGTCAGTCTCGTTATTTAATAGCCACACCTCGTATTAAAGGTTTTTAAAATTTTTTAAAAGTCGAAAAGATTTTTTTATTTCGATTTTCAGTTGCTCCCGTTCATGTTAAATGATATTTTTCACTTTAGATATCTATCTGACTGTAACTCGAGATATTTTTTAGTATCTAAGTTTGTTCTTTAATGAGAATTTTATAAAAGTAGGCCATTTTGAAAAAGCTCAGTTCTTGGAAAAGAGGGATATGAATATTATAATATATGGTTCGAATTTGACTCGATCATGAATCGTTAGCTTTATTTAATTCAGATGGAAAATGGTGTGTAAAATGGATGACAAACAGTCATAACTGAAACACAATTGGCTACAATGAACACAAAGAGGAGAAGAAGAAAAGTTACAATCTCCGAATCACTCTCTCTCTCTCTTTCTTTTCTTTCTCCCTCACCCACTCCTGCTTTTTATCATTTCAATGTAAGTACATACGAAGAAGTAGGCTATATAAAACCCCTCAGTTACGTATGAAATGAAAAAAATGATGCGGAACTAAATTATATTTTCAGTTCTTCTTTTCCTTTTATCTTTTTAACATGATTCAAAAGACATTTTCGTTTTATAATTTATGTCATTGTATTATTCTTTTATAAAACTAAGAAATGCGCCCGCGCTACGTGGATCTAGTTACTGGCATAAATAGAAGGTTGTTACAATAATAAAATTAGGATTGTTTGTATCTCAGGGGTTGTTTACATTTCTGTTATTAATTCAGAAAAAGTTCGTTTTTTGATTTTGGCACTGTTTTAGAGTAGACAGAAGATTAATTTTTCCGTCTATTCTATACATATATAATTCAATTCTATTCTACCATCTATTATCTAATTTGAAAAAAGAAGTATATGGAAGCATCTTACCAGAAGAAGGGATAGGCTAGTGGGGCGTATCTTAATACATCCAGGTATTGGGTTATCAATAATGGAGGGTAATATTGAGGGAGTAAATTGTAGGGGGAGGCAAAAATTAGAATATGTAAAGCAAATTACAAAAGATGTAGGGTGTTACAGGTATGTAGATATGAAACGACTTGCGCAAGATAGAACAGCTTGGAGAACTGCATCAAACCAGTCGAGAGACTGATGACAAAAAAAATTATCTAAATAATGGATTGTACTATGTAGTCTGGTATCAGGTACGGAAATATTTGACTCATCAAACTCAAAAAACAGATGCTTTACGTTAAAAAAATAATGTCAGCTTCACCATTTCAATAAGAGTTCTTATTTCTACGACTGAATTTGTGATTCAGCTTTCTAAATAGTTAAATTTCTGAACCTGCTAAATAAGTTGAGAAACCTAACCGTCACCATCGCCTTAAATTTAGTGGACTGATTTTCATACCTACACTCCCGCTCTCTTAAAAAATTCCATCCATTAAAAAATGAAGTCCCTCTGCTGAATCTTCAAAAATGACTGTGCTATTAACGATTAAATAATCTGTAAGACCATTTTGCATTTTTATTGTGAAATGAAGTTTTACTTATTATAGAATTTTAATAAGTAGGCTATAAGCGTATCAAATTTCATATATATCTATCTTAAACTTTTCTTGAAACAAAAATTTATGTTTTAAAAATAAACAAAAATGGTTAATTAAAGGATAATGAGGTATTTTGTTTAAAGGAACATTTATCCTTTTATTGATGAATAGAACCCAAATATTATAATAAATAGAGCGGTTTTTTGTAGCACCATGAAAAGGAAAGGTATGAATGTTAGGTATTTATATTTTTAGAATCTAGCACAAAATATTTGTTTCTAAGAAGAAATTTAAAGGGTTTGGAGAGTTCTTTCGACCATCGTTTATACGGTCTGGGAACAATGTTAGTTTTCAATATAAAAGTGCCGGAGCAACGGACTAAGGACAGCGGGGTCCATTCTAACTCGATTGAAAAAGCCTGCAGCTTGGTATGGGATTACTCTTGTGCTCTCATAGATAAAAAGAGAGAGAATGTTTAAGAGGGTATGGGAGAGTGAAATAGAGTATTCCCGTACCACCAGAAATCAGCCCCGTTTGCAATAACTCAACAACAGCACGATACATACACTCAACCATATTGTACGTCCCCTTACTTAGTAATACTATTATAATACGGGAAGAAATAAGTAAACAAATTCTTGTATCAATATAGGGCTATGTATTTTTTTCGTTCAATATTACATGCAAATATTTCCCCCACAGGTAGACAGACATTCTTTCACTTCATTCCTATTCATATTTGTAAACATCACCTGGTTTAATAATTGTACTCGTATTACACAATGATAACCAACTAACAAAAAATCCTCATGTTAAAACAAAATAAAAAACAAGTGAATTTTTCCAATGCTTGTAATAGAAATCTAGGTCATCATTTCCTACATAAAATAACTCTTTTACCTCCTCTTTCATTTTTTCTGGTTCTGCATTATACGCATTGTAAAAAATTATCGTTATCTTCCAAACATTTTACGCCACCATTTAAATTATTTACAATAAATATTATTTTTCATTTATTGTAGGTTTTGCCCATAACAGATAGGTGGAGTGGCAAGTTATTTGCACTCAATCTGTTAGTTTCAGGGCTACAAAATTAGGTTCGTTTTCTTATCACATGGTTAGCTAATTATACGAATGAAGTATTTAAGAACAGAAGAGTTAGGGGTGTAAAAGACACTATACCCCAACGAACTAAAGACTGCAGATGAGATCTAACCAATAACAGTCAAGGTCCCGACCTTGAGGTTGCCCCTTCGCGAAGTCACATTCTGTTCCACCGAACTCCGAGCTGGCATTTAGTTAAGCTGTCATCTACAGCGGGACCACAAAGTGACTACTCAGGATACGACTTACGAGAGTCAATTGGCTATGTGCTGTGATCTAGGTCACTATACTCCGCCTTTATCTGTAGTCTTTAGTTCGTTATGCTTTAGTCACAGTTAGCTCCTCTGAGAGTAATGAATTTCATTATACAGTCAGACTTTGTGGTGAATGAAGTAAAGGTGTCATTTTAAGGGTGGAAAGTAGACGCTTTTTAGAGGGGCTGGCATGCTGATAAGTGTAATTTTTTACTCAGTGAGAAAGGCAATGTTAAACCTACTCACTTCTCATTTTACTTAGTAAAGCCTCTAGAGGTTTAAACCAGCTGTTCGGCTGATGACCTTAACAACAACACCTGTAGACTAATTATTATTCTTAAAAACACACGCGTAACAACTTTGGTTTTAGAAGATTGTCTGTGCATGAAGGTGATACAAAAATAATAATAATAATTATGAACAACATGAGGAAACAGGCTAAATCGATGTAACTTCTATGGTTTTTTCTAATTTAATTTTGTATTATTGTTTATATTTGGCTTTTAATCATCTGAAATTAAAGTAATAACAAATCTCTGTTTAAAGCACTCCTCAGTCATCGTGGAGGGTTGTCCGGTAAATTTATTAAGCTAATAATCCAGATTAATTCGTTTTTATGCCTTTCTAGTTTTCCATGAAATTGTTGATAGTATTGTTTTAGTTTGTTTAACACGTAAAGCCCGTCGTGAATAGTCTCCTTTCGTATGTGAAAAGGTGAACCCATTATCATTCAAAGGTTCTGGTTTTTAAGGCTTGCAATCAAGCTATACTATACGCGGTGTGGCTATTAAATAACGAGACTGACGTAATAAAAATATTTATTTTTATTTTATACATAATCACTTATTCACCTTCAATCACATTATAATCACATAATCATCTTCAATATACACTCCTTCTCTAACCATAAACGCTCCATGCAAATTTTCCATTGTTAGAAACAGTGCTGGAAGTCATCTTCTGTCAGCTCCTTCAGGACAAGTGCCGCTTTCTCTTTTACAGCTTCCACAGACTCAAATCTTGTCCCTTTTAATGTAGATTTCACCTCACGAAAAAGGTAGAAGATAATAACATGTAATGAAACCTGGTTTTGTACTTATGATCCAGAAACGAGCGCCAATCCATGCAATGAAAGAGCCGAACTTCACCGAGAGCCAAAAAGCTCGAATGAGCGAGTCAAAATTTAAAGCGATGATGATTGTTTTTCTTTTGATGCCCATGGGATTCTGTACCTTCACTGGGTTCCTGAAGGTCAAGCAATTAATGAATATTACCACCCTGATGTACTTTCTAAACTACGTCAAAGAGTAAGGAAAAAACGCCCTGAAATGTAGAAGGATAAATCATGGGTTCTCCACCAAGACAATGTGCCAGCTCATTCCGCATTATCTGACAAGAGGTTCCTAGCCAAGTACAGTTTCTCGGTGTTAGAACATCCACCTTATTCACCAGATCTTGCACCATGTGACTTCTACCTGTTCCCTAAGGTGAAATCTGCATTGAAAGGGAAAAGATTTGAGTCTGTGGAAGCTGTAAAAGAGAAAGCGGCATGTGTGCTGAAGGAGCTGACAGAAGATGATTTCCAGCACTGTTTCCAACAATGGAAAATTCGCATGGAGTGTTGTAAAGATAGAGAAGGAGTGTATATTGAAGGTGACAATAAGTGATTATGTATAAAATTAAAACAAAACGTTTTGCAACCTCAGTTGTAATAATTTAAAAGCCACACCTTGTATTACTTAGTTTAGCGGATTCATAAATTTGGGAACCATTTCAGTATTGATTGGCTTTAAAAAGTAAAGATATAGTTTTAATTAGTTTGATAAAAAAAGTAAAGAACGACTACCAGTTAGACTGTATAAGTATTGTGCTCTGTATGTACACTTTTAAAAAGCTTGACCCTTTCATACAATAATTTTTATTATTTCATTGAGCGTTTTTGAAGAAAAGTAAATAAATCTTGATTATACTTTGATTCAACCACAATTATTGTAGAAATTGGGGATGAACAAGGAATACTGTAAGAGGAAAAATTAAAAGAAAGAGGGTGTAAAATATCTACATTCAACCAATGTGAACGAGAAACAGGTAAGCTCAATTCAAAGATCTAAAGGAATATAAAATAAAACAATAGCTACTATAATGTAAAATTGAAAAATGATACTTTGCTTTCAAATATCTTATAGTCTACTACAGATATACTATTTCATCTTTTAGTAATAATATTTATATTTCCAGTATACACCAATCGAGCACTCAGTATTGTATTTTTTGTAACTCTATACACTTAAATATATTTATAATAAATCTAATATCGTAATATCTAAGATCAGATATTCTAATAAATCTGTACACGTATAGTAGGCCTATTATTTTGAATAGGCCTACTATAGTAGGCCTATTGTTTTGAAGCCGGCCGCATTGGCGAAGTTGGTAACGTGCTCGCCTCTCATCATGCGGTCTTGGGTTCGAATCCCATTCAGGCAAGGCATTTTTTCATACGTTACAAAAAATCATTTCATCATTCACCGTCTGCATTAGCAGTAATTGCAGAACAGTCGGACGTTAAACAAAAAAAAAAAAAAAAAAAAAAAAAATATTATTTTGAAGAGATCTCTTCTATTTACCGTGCTTGCCGGTGTAGCTGGCGAACAGTTCGGATTCAGTCGGTAAATTTCGTATCTTAGTACCGAACTGCCTATCAAATCACATGTTCTAAACGATGTAAATTATCACCTATTACCGACGTTAAAAACATTCAGTTGTTAACATTGTATACAACAATTAATTAACGCCTACCATAATACGACGCATTACAGACTAATGTTTTCTGGTTAGCTGATAAATACATAACATTATGAGAGCAACGTGACTCTGATCACAGCTAGTACAGCACTGACCCCCGCCACTCTCCGAGGCAACCGAGCGCACCATTACCAAAATAAACCTTTGCCCACTTAAGAAAACCGGCAAGCTTATTTGGCGCCCGCTCTACACATTATTATCACCAACAGAATCCAAAACAAAAATGTTGTTTACAATGGAATGTCCGTTTGTACACAAGTGTGTGTTGCTCGATTTTGGGAAAAAATAGCTCTTTTTTGGGATGAATCTTAGAAAAAGGTCTTGCTATAAAATCGTTGAAGAACTTTTCCTATTGGAATTAATTACATTATCCAAATTTAGGGTACTTTGTTTTAATGAAAAGTCAAAAACCGCAAAAATAATTATCAAAAATTATTTTAAATTTTGTTGGCGTTATACAAATACAGTAAGATAATTAAAAAAAACAATGCTACAGTGCCTACACATAAAAATATGAAGTGTCACGGGGGTGATAATCTTCTTTAAGTCATTTATGCCACATTTAAACATCTCATTTGATTGTTTTTAAAAATAGGAACAATAATATGTTACAAAAAAGTTGAAATTTTCACGTGAACTATATTCACTCTGTGGTTTGTAACTAAAATAAGAATAGCTGGAAAGTTTTTGGGTAATTATGTAATAATCCAAAAACTTGTCTTTTTTAAAAAAGAAACACAGCCCAGGTACACAAAAAATTAAACATCGTACAAATTATTACAATTTGTTTATTTTCGAACCATAACTGGATATTAATTTCCACCGCCTAAGTTATTAGAATTTATGTAGTACGAGTAATAAAGGATTAATGTGTAGGCCTATATAATCAATATAAAATTTAAACGAAAAATTGTATTCTTTGTTTGGAAGTAGAGTATTATTAATATTTAAAACGCAAAATCTTTTCCATTTTATTTTAAATGGAAATCTGTCCGCCTTTCAGTACAAAATTCTGCCGAGAGGTTTAAAAAGAATTTTACATGGTTTTAAAGAGATATTTTTGGGATTATGCAAAAAGTCCGAAATGAAAGTTGATACAAGCTGTAACAATGTATTGCAAAGCGTAAAAACAAAATAATTGAATTAAAATTTTGGTGTTGCTACTAACCTGCCTGCAGCGTTGCGAAGTTCAGTTTGTTTTGAAGGGGTATTACGGTGACGGGAATTGTTTACTAAGTGCATATCTTATTTCATAAATGACACTGATAGGGTTCAAAAATATCGCAATGCAACCGTGAAATTATTAAATTATTGTGCAAATTAATTGGTTGTGGGCAGCTAACTTGTTTTAAGACGAAATATTTACGATTTTATTTGAACTGAAAACAAACTGTTAATTACTGAATTGAAAAACGAACTGAACGGAATTTAGAATATTTATGAAGAGTGGAAGCTAAAAGAAGTCTGAGGGCAACCATTCAACAAAGCAGTTCTAATTGACTAGAACACCTAATGAGATAAGAAGGTTCAATTAAACGTATTTTAGTAGAATCAGTTAAAGGTGATAACGGAAGACATAACGGCAAAGTGTAAAGATTATAAACAGGTGAAAAAAGAGAGTGAGCTATCAAGAAATTAAAATGCTAGCGGAAAACATATCAAATTGAAGACGATTAAGGTGTAAGTGACCAGTCTAGGAGTGTAGATAACCTCATGATGAAGATTTTTCGAAAATTCTTTAATTTCTTACCAACGATCACTACTTTGAAGGCTAAATTTGCTTGCACAAGTGAATATGATTTTTTTAACGGTACCAAACAGTGGTTTTCCATGTTTGATTATCTGGCTATCACAATTCAAAGCAAAATTATAACGCCTGACTGAGTAAGCTTTAAAAATTTCATCAATTTTAAATGGTTAAGTTCTTGATAATAAATTAAAACTAAATAATGATCCATTTTATAATTTTGTTTTATTTTAATTTTAAAATAAGTTATATTCATTGTTTTTAGGTTATTGTAAACAAACCGTCTGACATGGCGATTGCCGGTTCGTTAGTGAACGACTCAATTAGATCAGTTACATCTAATGAGGCAATCATGTCCGATTCTTATGCTAATTTACATGCGGGCTGGAAAGACGTCATTAATAACAGAAAACGGCAAAATGACGAAAGTTCTTTGGAATCTACATCGACCAGTAGTAAAAGATCTCCTAGAGACCCACGAAAAGAAACAGCTTCATATACTT
This sequence comes from Catonia carolina, assembly GCA_035578175.1. Lineage (NCBI taxonomy): Eukaryota > Metazoa > Arthropoda > Insecta > Hemiptera > Achilidae > Catonia > Catonia carolina. Next base: position 295,829,007 of record JAQMRL010000001.1, on the reverse strand, counting down.
CCGCCAACAAGTTCGACGTGCTATTGTCTGTAAATAGCGAATCAGCGTCAAACGAATCATCTTCAAATGAAGCGAAACTAACTCGTCCACCTCCTATCTACCTAAAATCTGATGTTAAATTTATACCTTTTTATAAAATGCTTGAAAATGTAACTGGACCTGATGCCTTTAAATGTGTCTCTACCATAAATGGTTTAACAATTTACCCGACCACACCATTAGCATACCGTACTATTGTAAAAACTCTACGAGACAACGGTGCTGAGTTTTACACCTATCAGCTTGCTGATGACAAAGCATTTCGGGTCGTTATTCGAGGACTTCACCCATCAGTTGGTGAAGACCTAATATCTGCTGAACTGAAAAATAAAGGTTTTCCAGTTAGAAATGTAACTAACATTGTCTCCAAAGAAAAAATTAAATTACCGTTGTATTTCATCGATTTGGAACAAAATGCAACAACTAATTCTATCTTTGACCTTAAATTCCTACTTAATTCTAAAATACAAGTTGAAGAACCTCGCCACAAAAGACAAATTATACAATGCACTCGTTGCCAAAGATATGGGCATACAAAATCATATTGTAATTTACCACATAGATGTGTTCGCTGTGCGGGCCAGCATGATTCTAAAACATGCACTAAACCAAGAACCACTGAAGCCGTATGTGCTCTATGCAATGGTAAACATCCGGCGAACTATCGCGGTTGCACCGTTCACAAAGATCTACAAAACCGACGCTCCCCTGCTCTCGCAACAAAATCAAAACTTTCTTGTCCACCTCAACCTCCATCAACTGCATCTATAACAGCTTTCCCGCATCTACCAAGTCGGAACAGCAGCCGACAATTCTGCAACACCAATACATCTATTGATTCGACATCCCCTTCAAAAACAGAAGAAATATCCACCACTAACTTAAATCCACACCGACGCCCTTCTGTTTCGTACAGTCGAGCAGTGGCCGACGACTCTACGTCACCCTCTCTTAACGTCTCCGAACAAATTACGTCTTTTATTGCAGAAATGAAGTCCCTTTTTACTCCAATGATAACATTGATGTCACAACTAATTCAAGCCCTTCTACAACAAAATGGCAAATAATTATACATCTGGTTCTCTAACTATCCTATTATGGAACGCTAACGGCATATTAAATCATTTTAATGAGCTTGAAATCATTTTACATAGCAATAGAATAGACGTATTGCTTGTTTCGGAAACGCATCTCACTTCAAGATCTAAATTTTATATTAAAGGTTACAAAATTTACAGGGCAGATAGACCAGATGATAGAGGATATGGAGGTGCTGCTGTTTTAATTCGGTCTTCTATTCAACACAACGAATATCCTCTTCAACATCCTACGGAATCGTTTCAGGCTGTAGCTGTCACTTTAAAGTTAAAAAAATTTGACATAAACCTAGCGGCAGTGTATTGCCCTCCACGATTCTCTTTGAAATGTGAAAACTTCACTGAATTCTTCTCTTCCCTTGGTCAACGTTTCTTGTCTGGTGGAGATTACAACTCAAAGCATGTACAGTGGGGATCAAGGATTATCAATCCACGAGGCCGAGCACTACTAAAGGCTATCCTAGAGAACCACCTTGATATTCATTCCACTGGAACACCTACATACTGGCCTTCAGCAAATAGTAAATTACCTGACCTTCTCGACTTCTTTATTTCAAAAGGCGTTTCTCATCTCCACTCTTCAATTTCGCCCTTAGATGATTTGTCGTCCGATCACTCGCCGGTTTTACTTGTTCTTTCTGACCAACCTACGGAAATTCCCATTAAACCTTCTTTAACAGCTGGAGTTATGAACTGGGATATGTTTCGAGAATCACTTCAACCTTCACTCAACTTACATCTCCCGTTAAAAAATTCAGTTGACGTAGAATCTGCGGTTGAGCACTTCACGACGATGATACAAGTTGCAGCATGGAACTCCTCGACTCCCCTTCAACATAAGGTGGAGAGAAAACATTGCTATCCACATTACATAAGAAAATTAATTGCTGAGAAGAGGCAAGCTAGAAGACAATGGCAAAACTCAAGACTACCTACTGATAAAACACGACTCAATCAACTTACGAATACCTTGAAATCTATCATACGTACAGTGAAAAATGAAAATCTAGAAAATCGTGTTAGGAACCTGAATACGAAAGATGGAAGTCTATGGAAAGAAACCGGTAAACTCCTACGCTATACTCCTCACTGCCCTCCTCTTCGGAAACTGGACAACACATGGGCAAAATCTGACGATGAAAAAGCCATCCTATTTGCTGAACACTTGGAAAAGACGTTCCAACCACATGGTGATACTTTACCAGCTTTTACAAAATTAATAGAAAATAAAGTATCTTCACCTTTACAGTTGTGTCTTCCTCCACTCAATTTTACTGACCAAGAAATAAAGACTGCAATTACTCAATTGCCACTAAAAAAATCTCCTGGATATGATTTGATAACGGCTGAAGTACTACGTGAACTGCCACAAGCAGGAATAACTCTAATTACGCAAATTTTTAATGCTATTTTGCGGACCACCCACTTTCCTATACAGTGGAAATTTTCACAAGTTATCATGTTTCATAAAGAAAATAAACCAATCCACGAACCATCTTCTTACAGGCCCATCAGTTTACTTTCAACAGTTTCAAAATTATTCGAAAAACTTTTACTCCCAAGACTGCTTATATTTGTAGAAGACCAAGGTATAATCCCTAATCATCAATTTGGGTTCCGTCGACGGCACAGCACAATTCATCAACTACACAGAATCGTTGATCAAATTGCCTCTGGCTTTGAACAAAAAAAATATGTAAGTGCCGTCTTCTTTGATGTTTGCGCAGCGTTTGATAAAGTTTGGCATCAAGGTCTGCGATATAAATTAAGAAAATTCTTGCCAGATGCCTATTTCTTAATCATCAGCTCCTTTTTAACGGACAGATTTTTTCAAGTAAAACATAACACGGCTCTGTCTGACTACAAACAAATCGTCGCTGGTGTTCCACAAGGATCAATCTTGTCGCCACTGCTTTACAGCATCTATACATCAGATCTACCTGCATCTGCTAACACCACCTTAGCGACTTATGCTGACGATACAGTCATCCTTTCTTCTGATGTAAAGCCAGAAGCAGCAAGTAATAATTTACAAAGTCACATTAACTTTTTAAATTATTGGTTAAAAATCTGGAGGATCCAATTCAATGCTTCAAAATCAGTGCATGTCACCTTTTCTCTCCGGAAAGGCGAATGTCCTCAACTATTCCTCGACAATAAACCGATACCACAACGACAAAAAGTTAAATACCTTGGACTTCACTTTGACAAGAGACTCACCTGGGCGACTCATATAAAAACCAAAAGACTGACTTTGAACTCCAAATTGAAAGAACTATTTCGACTTCTTGGACGCCGCTCTTCACTGACTCTAAAATCTAAACTATTACTATACAAAGTTTATCTCAAACCAATATGGACCTATGGACTACAAATTTATGGCACAGCTAAACCGAGCAATCTACAAAAATTACAAGCCTTTCAGTCAAAATGCCTACGTTTAATCACCTGCGCACCTTTTTATGTCAACAACAAAATTCTACATGACGACCTTAATATTCCGTTCATAAGTGAAGTAGTTAAGTCCAGCTACAGTGTTTTTCACAGAAAATTGCATGATCACCCCAACGAATTAATCACCAAACTGTCGGATGCATCACTACCAGGAAATCCGCAGCGCAGGTTGAAACGTCAATGGGCCAGAGATCTTCTATAAAGTGATTTATTTTATTTTTCTTTCTTCTTTTTTTTCTTCTGTTGTTATTTATCATTCATGTATCATGAACTTTATTTCATAGAACATATACCACTGGGTATCACTGTTCTTTTTCATTTATTTATTTATTTATTTTTTTTTTTTTTCCTTGTCATCCTTTGTTTACTGTCATCTAATTTGCTCGTTGTATCGTAGTATATAGTTGCAAATAAAGTTATTAAAGTTAAAAAAAAAAATAAAAAATAAAAAAAAAATAATGATCACTTGAAAATGGTTTAAGAAACCTTATAGTTAAAACATTTATAGTGAATCCAAAAAAGAATTCTAGAATTTGAATTCGTGATTTGGTTTCTTTGTGTAAAAAAATGGAAACTGGAATGAATAAATATGTGAATTTATAGTGGGAGTATTTACAGGAATGATAGTTCATAGGGTCGGGGGCGGATGCAATATTTTCTATTTTTTGTTATCTGAAACCTATTTGCTTATTTATTCTTTTGGAATCCAGCCCAGATAAAATAATATATAAAATGAACACAATTCAAAACAGAATGAAATCTTATCCCTGTTGCTGTTCTTTATCATCCATCGAATACCAAAAAGAAAACAAGAGAACCTTTTGTCAAAATTTATTTCATAAGATAAACGGAACCAAATCGTTTGGTTTTTGTATTGGCCAATTTTATTTTGTATTTACTTACGTATACTTTTATCCATTATAAAAATTCAATACTGTAAGGTAAAGTACATAAAGATCAAGTAAATTAGAAATAAAACTCAAATAAACTACTATCCGAAGAACATTGATTTTTTTTAAAGAAAATCATCTATTTACCAAAAAAAGGGATTTAGGTAATTCTAAAGATCTGTTGAGAAACAATCTCACGACTTTATCTTGCAAATGTAAGTAATGAACAATATAACCTATAAAATAGTATGCTTTTAATTATGAGTAAACAGTGTAATATGAAAACAAACCTAATTTTAATCATGAGGGAATGATACAAAATAAATCAACCGTCGTTTGACTTAAAAATACGGAAAATCACTAATTGATGATACAAATCGAGCCTTGTAGAAAAGTTTTTGAAATGAAAGATGTAGGTTTTCAATTTTCTATTTTCTAAGGCCGCAAACTTTTATAGAAATTCGATTTTTTACCGATTTGGATTAGCAAAATATAGAAAATCACATATCGACGTTAAACTAAGCGTTGTAAAAAAACGCTTGCAATAAAAGTTGCGGTTCTTAATTTTCAACAAATTTAATTAATTATCCACTTTTTTCTAAAATGTATAATAAGGCTGCAATCTTAGAAAATATTTTTTACCATGAGAGCACAACCTCCCCAAGAAATTCAGCAGACGTGATACTTAACCTTTCTTGTAGAGAATAAAAATGTAGTAAATGAAGCGATTTTTTTTAGATTGTAGTAGCTATTTTTGAGGAAATTGCCAAAAAAGTGAAAAATTGCGCGAGGGAACTGCTACTTCCAATTGACCGATTTTGATGAAAACGTTTGAGTCAAGTTTCCTAGTGGTACCTAACTTAAGTTCCAAGTTTCAAATTTGTAGAATATTTCGTTCTTGAGATCTTTTATTCACACACCCAGACAGACCAATCGCTAGAAATGTTTATTTTTTTTAGGGGACTTGAAAAAGTATATTTCCAGTAAATACTCGATTTCGAAAAATCGACATGAAAACAATAGACCAACTTTCCACTTTTATGTATTCATTTAGGTCAAGAGAAAGTAGAAAAAAATACCATGCGTATGAAAAATCTTATGTTTTTATTGTACATAACCAAAAGCTATGTTACTGATGAAAATAACGGGTTGATCATCTTCTCAACATGATAATTTGATTTCGTCAACGTTTAAGAAATAATAATTTTTAACAGTATCTATTAGCGTAGTATATTAGCTCATAGTTGTCCACGCAAACTGGTTCAACGTAAGTTTACGTATAATAGACAATGAATTAGGAATGACATTTTAAGTTGCATTTCATTAGAAGTTCGACTCATCGGAAACAAATATTGAAAGGGGTAAAGAAAGGGTGAACAAGTGAGTGAAACAATATTAGACTTCATAATCACGTAATCTGGGTTTGGAATTTTAATTTCAAAGTACGCCTAATTGAGATGTATCTATAAGAAAAATATTTTAATCAGTTTCAGGAAGTTAGTGGACAGTTATGGTCGAGAGAATGGTTCCGATTTCCCTGAGGTACTCGTAATGATCGTGAACAGAATTAAATGTTTAACTGGAGTGAAATATGGAATTAATTGCGATTCCGTGCTCGGAATGGAGCCTGCCGGACCTTGATTATAATCAATTGTAAATGTTACGTCCACCCTTATGCGTGTGTGTGCGGTTGTGGTGACCGCCGCTATCCGTTTTATGAGTTAGTTTTGGGGTCGGGGTGAGCACAAGTTAAAGGGTAACTGACAAACAACTAAATCCCAACACCCGTGTTTTGTTACTTCCTCCCCACCACAAAAACATTATTATAACAACCCCTCTACCTCCCTCCAACTTTCAGTGCCAAATTTACTTGACTTATAACAAGTACTTATGTAATTTCAGTTAAATGTACGTATTTGTTTGTCTTTTTTTTAACTACAATACTAAAACACATTTATTTGGGTACCACCGAGAAATTAAACGAAACTATACACAAAAAATGTAATTAATATTAACAAAAAAGAAAATGTATTGTAACTCTAGTTCTAATGAAGTATTTATTTGTCTTACTTAGTTTAAAATCAAGTGCATATTAAAGCATAGCCGTCTGTCTGTTTCAGACGAGCTAGCTAAAAATAAATAAAATGAAAATTAAGAAACTAATGACAAAAATTTATTTTAATCGTTATACAGCGATTTCTCAAAATCTATACCAATATTATACAGAAGTCACATTTACTGGTTTCTACGTAGTATTCTCAGAAACCACCGAACTGATTTCAAAAAACCCTTTACTATTGAAAGGCTTACAGGCTTCCGAGTAACATAAGCTATTTGGCATTACGTAATTTTTAAAAAGATTTTAATGGCAAAATAAAGTCATCATTTATTTTTTTGGAATAAGTTTAGTTCTTTTATACATCTATATTATTATATGCAGTGTATTTTATTACGTATTATTGTATTATCAGGTACGGTACAGAACCGCTCTACAGTACGTCATTCTATACGCTTTCCTTATTAAAAATTACTTACTGAACAGATGTCTAAAAAACTAACGGTAATTAAATCCGATTCTGAATAGTAAAATATGTAAAACTTGCAAAAAATCAAAGAGATCAACCGTTTTTTTAAAAAATAGATTTTACAACATAACATTTTCTTATGTATGCAGGCTTACACCTGTACAGTAATCATATTTCGTATTTCTTGACGTTCACTGTTGATTCTTACTGATAATAACAAAATGTATATTTCTAGTACTAATTGGTTTTATTTGTACATCGTGACTACTCTTTTTTTAACACAAGGTTGTGTGAGAAGTTGCACGCTTTAAGTTTATTGTTTCCGTGAAGCATAGCAAGTTTTGGGTTACTTGTTATAAATAAATCGATTAATCGGATATAATGATTTCTTTTCCTCGTAAAGGGAAAATTTTTAGACCTCATAATGTGACTTTGGACGTTTCTGGAAGTTTTTTGCAGCCCATATTCTCACCATTCTTTTGTCTACCTGGTGTTCTGTTTATGCTCTTCATGGAAACCCTTTAGTCCCTAATTAGTGGCCTGAATTTGGTTCAGTTGATTAAGACTTTTAGGTTTATTCCGATTTTTTCAATATCCTTTCTGACTTCTTTTTACCTTTTATCCGACGCCCTAGTCCTTAGGTTGTTCAGTGTCTTAAAAATTTGTTTTGTAAACCAGTTACCATCCATTTTATAAAGGTGTCTGAAAACTTTTAACCTTCTTTATCTAATCATTCATTTTCCTTGTACATTTTTTCTCGAACACAAAATGATAACAGCTATCGTAAATACAATAACTTTAATTATTATATAATAAATAATTAATTATAATAAAAAAATATGTACAAAAACAAACTAACCATATCTATTCTTAAACAAATTTAATTTTATAAAATTAAGTGTTATATAATATTTTCTTAAAATAATTAAACTAAAAGCGGTTTATATTTTTTGGCTTCAATTATATAATTAAAAACTAACACATAAAAACTTAGCGGACATGTTTCCTTTCCACAGACACAGTTCAAACCCATACAATATGTTTATTAACCCTAATGTCTGAACGTTGGGATCTGTTCAATTTAGAACAATAGGCAACCCCCATAACCCATTGAGATTAGGATGATATGTATGTCGTGAGGATAAGGTGTCGTCTTGTACAGACTCAAGCCGACCATTCCTGAGAAAGTATGGTAAATTATTGAACCCCAACCATCAAAGTTCACCGATAACCACTGTCTAGTTTTAAAATCCGAAGAGAAAACTAACAACGGAATCTTCGTCTACGTATGTCAGTATTGTGAAAAAACTGACTCACGGCGATGGCATTACCATTAGACCAACCCTAGTTAGGTTACAATAAAATAATATCGTTTTTGTTTTTGTTTAAGTAACAAACCAAAAACAGAACAAGAACATAAATATAACAGTAATGTTTATACAAATATGAACAATCTCATTATAGAAATAAATAAAACATTAATAATTAGATTAGGGACTCGGGTTAACTCAATACCACTTCTAACTGGTTTCAATTAAATTCATATTTTATTTCATTTCAGAGGTAAAGCATAACCGACTGATTCACTTTTTATTTTACAACTTTTGGAATCTATTTGCTTTCTAATTTTTTCTCCATCCGAAACCTCTTTTTTAGTTTTGGCTCTTTAGACAAGCTTTAAATATTTTTTATGTCGATTCATATTTTTTTCTATCTTTTGTTAATTCTCGTTCGATTTTTACTAGCCATACAAGCCTTAAAATTCTGTAATAAAATAAAGCACATTTTCCGGTTCTATGTTTTTTGTAATACTGTGTTTTTCCGAAATACTTTTTGACCTTCTGAAATTATCTGTTAAATAACTTTGATCTACCATTGAGTATTGTAAAATTTATTTGTTCATCAAGTGTAATGAATTCTGGGGAATTCATGAAAATATGTAGAAATCTGCTTTTAACAACAGTTTCAATCAATCGTTGGTTTTCTCGGTACAGTTCTTCTATTCACTGTAATTTTTAAAATCCGTTAGTAATCTTGCGCTTATTATCTGATGAAGGATAATGTTCCCGAAATCGTTAATTCCCTCAGTTCAGCCTTACTCTCAGGATGGTGGATCTGGTGCAGTTCTGGATCACATTCCTCTACTTGACATTTAACATTTTACTCTGACCTTCTGGGTACTACTATTAAAATTTTCTGGTTATTAACAATAAAGACAACAATGATATTAATTAAACAGAGTTATAATATACTACAAACTATCTTATCATTTTATTTATAGCCTATTACTTTGTACGTTGATAAAAGAAAAATTGAAATAAATTATAAGTAAACAAACATGCGTGCTAAATTAATTCATTATTCTTTAATACTTTTCTCGCAATACAAGGGGAAGTTGTATAAAATTGTATTCACCCTTTTCATTGTGATTATGATCGCTTTATGTATATGTAGGAATAATATAATATTGTTGGGCACGATATAGCTTAACAGTCTGAGAACTGTTACTTTTATCTTGGCGCTAAATCATTCATTATATAAATTGGCCCTATAAAATTCATTTACTATTAATGAAATACACCTCTCATTTTCTTACACAAATACTAAAGTATTTCGCCTTCACCTTCTAAAACTCGTCATCCCTCGATTCAAAAAACTTCTTATTAAAATAAATCTGTTAATTACTTAATTACTCTTAACTACTTAATAACTGTTAATTACTTAATTGCTCTCTTCTCTTTAGATCTGGTAAATCTTTATGCACAAAGTACTATAAAAGCGATAAAAAAAAAGATTTGATGTGCAGTTATGAAATGCTTCCCTTATGCCACAAACCTAATGCTACAAAAAAAAAAATATAAATACCACACACATTTGGCATTGAGAAACAAGTGCCTATACAAGACGATGCACAAATCTGAATTACCTGCAAAGCCTCTCGTACAAAATATTCAAACTGGGGTGATATTGGGTACTCATCACAGATGTTTAAAATGCATCTGGCTCTTCTTGGGGAAGGCAAATTATAGGGCTATACTGTTGACTGCTACTCCAAAGAGTAAATCAGGTCTGTCTAGGGTTGTTTAGGTAAAACTAAATCTATTTAATCTAATCTAAATTTTTAAATGAAAATTTTAAAAAAAATTGCTCTTGTGTGCTGAGTGAAGAAACAGAAACTTTTTCTAGATAGCGACTTGTAAATTTAAAAAAAAGTAAATTTAAAGATACGGGGACACCTAAAAATAGGTTCGTTTGGTATCTGGGCATAATAAATAATAAACAAACTTATAAAAAATTGTTTATTGACACAATTAATAATTCTACTCTTAACTATCACACTTAGGCTACTAAAAAATTACAATTAGATTCTTTCAATTTATAAATTATAAAACGTACAACTTAAAATTGATTGTAAATAAGATTCTGTCGTACGATAAAAACAGATTTACTTACCGTTACTTTCTAGAATAGTAACCGTGGATTTACCTGTCCACAACCACTTGTTACTACATAAGTACTATTAACTTAATTCAAAACCGATCCCGTGACAACACTATTTCGAACAGCCTGACAACACTTTTCATTAACAATTCAATTACTGACTTAACCACTACGAAGGTACTAACTGTTTTTATACCTGCGGTCTGATGGTTTCCCAAACAACCAAGTGCCTTCTAACAATTTCCACGCTTTACCAGACAAATCCAACACATAGTAGAAATGATTAATAACAGGGATAACAAAGTTCCGCTACCTCCAAGAACCCCTAGAACCCCTATCCAAGAACCCCTATCCAAGAACCCCTATCAAAACATTTCATTCATCGCAATTCACTAGCCTTGTCAACACACTACACCCCATACAAGACACAACTCTTACAATAAACAATCTATTCCATTAATCAATTTTAGAATATCACTTTCTAATAATACAGTACATTTGAAGACTTCGTCATCGATTTACACTGATAGGAACTTTATCCTCATTTCTCCTTCTTTGATAAAATGAAGCAATTTTGAAAACCTTGGAGCGATACAAAGGACTTTACGTAGAAAACATATCTTTGATATGTTTTAGTTGTTACAATTTGAAATATTATCTGTAAATAAAATAAAGTTCTTATTTTGTTTCCCTGTTTGTAAATCAGCACGTAATGAAGAGTTTTATGAGAACTCCGTAAATGGATCCCCATGAAAAGGCAAACAATAACATAGAGATTATAAAAAGATGCTCCCACAACAAACTACTACTATTAAAATTTAAATACTTAACTGGGTGTACATTAATTAAATATTTAATAGTTAAAAAACTTAATTTTCGAGAATATGTGACCTTAAGGGGAGATTGTATGATTGTTTTAACTGAAAATTTCGGTTTCATGTTTTTCAATAGTATAAGCCTAGATCTACCAGAAACACATTAAAGCCCGCCAAAAAATTATTTCAATGATTAAAATTTGAGTTTTTATCAGGTTATCCAGAAAAGCTATCATGTCAACAAGAACGAATCTTTTCATAATTTTATATTCCTCATTTTAGTGCAAAGAGAAATTTAGTTTTATAAAATATCTGCATCACTGTTTTTAATAGTTTCAGCTGTTGGTTCACCTTTCTAACCAAATTTTAATGGGAAATTTACTTATCTGTGTACATTTTGTTTTTGATTAGTGTGTCTTTTCCGTAAATTTAGATTTTTAACTCTTCGGTACATTTTTTTCATAAACCATCAAACCTTCCAGACTGAAATTTTTATCAGTTATTTGTCTTCTACATGCGCGTATACCGATATTTCTATAACTTCCTCAGGTGTTCCAAAAAAATTTTAATATCCAAAAAAGTAGAAACATATTTGTAAAAATTTTATGTTATTCATAGTTTTTTTAAAAACTTTACAATTCAACGAATTAAATTGAAAAAATATCAATAGCTAGAGAAACCTGACAACTATAACGTGTGTAAAGTTTCATTTTTTTATCTTTTACCAATCCTATGAAAAATGTACCTAAAAATAGCAAATTTAACACTGGCGAGATACTAGCTACAGTCTTCCCTTAATGCGTGGATAAGGATCTTATTGAACAATTGCGTTCGGTTTATTTTCCTATAGTTTCTCTACAATCTGGAAATTTCAGATATGTAATAGAAGGGACAATTCTTCCATGATTCTCTTCAAACAGTCTGTTTAACAATTGCCTTTTAACCCTTTCAGTGCCAACGTCCGGAAAACAGGGCGTCGATATATTTTACGTAGTTATACCATCCGGTTTACCGGACGTCCGTAAGTTATGCATAAAGTGACAACGTTTGGATAACCGAACATTTCCAAAAAAAAAACTTTTAAACAAAAATTAATGGAATAATGTATTTTAAAACCGCCTCCGTGGCATAGTGACTAGCGCTCTAACCTACATAGCGAAAGGACCCGGGTTCAATTCCCAGCTAGTGTCTGGAAATTTTAACGCATTGAAACCACCGTTAAGGTACCAAAACCCTTAGTAGTTACTAATGACCAAACTGTCGATACGACTTTAAATAAACTAAAAAAAACTATTTTGAATATTTTTAGTGTTAGAACGATTTCTGGTTTTATAAACACAATGAAAATCAATTTTTATTAGGAATTTTATTTTTCTGTAACGTTGGAATTTTAGTCGGCAATGGCAGGCTTACTTCTGCAAGTTTTCGAAGTAAGGGCTGGCACTTTGTGTTCACTCTTATTCAAATTAAATGGCACTTAGATCAAACTTTTAAATATTGTTTTGACACTGAAAGGGTTAATAAGAGATAATATGAATGAAATGTTGATTTATTTGAATTTATTGATCAGAAAGAAAAATGAAGCAGACAAACAACATCGGTTGTTATGTTGAGAGTAGGCACTGGATGGTTTGTGAGAGGAAGCAGGGCACTGGGTTGGTTGTAGGGTGTAGGGTTGTATCCAAGGTAACAGGTGCGGGCGAATATTGTCAGTTGTGTGTATACATGAACACAGAGTTCACTGTTGATATATAGAGACCGCGTGCCCCTATATCACGGTATCATAGCCACCTATATAACATACTGTATTACACAGCCTTTCTCTAAAACTATACACGCCGACAACACTATATTGGCCGGTTGTTGTTCGTTTTAATAGCATCGTAAAGCAACTGATCGTTATGGCCTCGGATAGGATAACAATATCCATGTTGCTCTTATTAATTCTATTATTTACTGGTCCACCCCACACACCTACAACCCCACATGCCACCCCTTTTAAATTAACTATAAAACAATCTATTTACTCACCCTCACCGTTAACGCCCACTAGTTCATCTAATCCTATCACGTATATGTTGTTTATAATAGAATTTAAACACCATCAACCTTATCAAAGAGTTTTCGTTTGAAAATTCTGCTGTTCTGTACGCGTATAAATTCAAAAGTCCTCACTTATCATTAATTCTCTAACTTATCGATGACCTATTTGGCTGAAATTTACCATATTTGTTCCATAGGGATTGAACAGGAAAGCATTTACAAATAGACCCCCTTGTGTCTAAATGGTACAAAGGAGAGATCGTCAACCCAGTCCTTAGCGTCCAATGCTGGACATGTACCTCCCTCAGGGCTATCTACTCTATCCTATTAAGTTCTCCGCATCCAATTTCTAGCAATTCTCTTGACATTATTCCTCTGCATCACATGTCTGCTTTCGGTCTTCATTCAAACAATCTCTTTGTTCAACTCCCACCACATGTCTTAAAATGGAATTTAAAAATGGTTAAATTGGAAGGGAATGACGAGTAGCTTGGAGAAAGGGATTACTACCCTAAAATAGTACAGATTTTATTTTTTTTTTGTTTTTTTATGATAATGCTTTCATAGGTCTTGTCTTGTTCGCAAGTGATAAATGGATAAAACAATCCCAGACTTGACAAGAAATCGAACCTGAAACCTTCAGCATAGAAGTCTGTTGTCCTGATCACTAATTGTTATACCAATAGCTATAACACCAATAAATATTTTTATTATTTCTACAACTTCCCGAACAGCTACAATTTAAAAATTGGCATTTCTTTGTAAGTGATAATCTAGAAAAATAAAAGCATTTATTTTTCAGTGTACTTAAGGAACAGGAAGGGTTTACCTAACCGAAGACAATATATATTGTAACAATTATTTCAAATTACTAACAACTAGTTATTAACAAAATAAAAAATTACAATAAGTTATTACGCTTAATATAACTATTGGTAATGACAATTTAACTATTTAGCCTAAAGTGATTAGGATACAAAATGCTATTAAAAATTTAAAACTTCAATAGACTTACTAAAATTAAAAAGAATTAAAATTAATAATTGATCAATCTTACCTACCGAACCAACTATTGTAAACATCTAAATACGAAGAACTGCTCATTCGTAAAACGTTAAGTACTAAACTAGTTTTACAAAATAGCACTATAAACGTACTGGTTTCAATCACATCTGAGTTACTAATGGGTTTCAACAAGCTGTCAGCCTTATATAAAGGTGATCGTACTCCTTTCGAGAAAGACGAAGAACATCTAAATAAATAAAGACAATAACCTCTACTAAAACCTTCTAAGCTTCGCTAGAACAAACTAAAGAATAGGAAAAGATTAAGGAATGAAATAGAATATAATAACAAATTAATAGTAGGCAAAATACCATAATAAAAAATTTGTACCGTATTTCAAGGGGCAACAATTGAACCAGGTTCGATCAGCTACTTTGAGAATTCCATTCAAAAGGATATTCATCAGTTTACTAATAACCATTTGCTACAATATTATTATCTATACCTCTCCCAAAATCTGTATTACTCTAAAAAATAATTAGGTAAGTATTCTTTTGATATTATCCTGCCCCTTAAAAATCGTAATAAGCTGATTTTACTGCAGTCAAAAAAACGAAATCTTCTCTAAAGTTTTTTTAGACCTACACATTAAAGTCAGTAAATTAAATAAGATATTTCTGAATACAAAGTGAGAGGGCGATACATCAGAATTATGTCTGATATAAGTAAATATCATATATATTTAGTTATGTGTATTTGATAATTGCAATGTGTAATTTAAACGTAAATAAATAAATAATAATTAAATCAATTTAAGTATAATGTTACTCTTTAAAAATCTCTGTTATGGCATCAAATAATGATTGAATTATTTATTTCAAAACAAGATATCTAATATTTAATAAAAAAAATGGCAAACTTTGCGCATTCTTCCGGCAAACAAGTTTGTAAAATTGGAAAAGTTAAAAATGCATAATAATGAAAGAGTGAATAACCTTCTCTCCAAAATGATTTGAAACGTTCATTGTACCTAGTTCTAGCATTGTGTTGAAAGTAGTGAAGCATATTGAAAATTTAGAACCATACTCTAGTACTTTGCTGTGGTAAGATATATTTTTTAATATAGATGCTTAATATTATTATTGTTGTTATTAGTCTTATACTGAAGCAGATGTAGACAAAGAGAGATGTATTTAGAAAGAGATAGACTGAGATGGACGTTCGGTCAATAATCTATGAAAGCTGAATAGCCAATAGCCAATATAGGAGAACCCAACACGAGTGGCTTGCTTGTTGCGGACAGCCACAACCAACCCCTATTGCGGTGCCTATAGCCCTGACTCTTCACTATTTTACCCCTGCCCGCTTTCCTCTTTCCTCAGCCATATTGAAGCCTTTCCTCATGTTTGAATTACGTCTGGAATGGTCAGCTTCAAATTCAACTTCAACTTTTCTATTCAACATTTCAACAAATCTCTCGTTCCGATATTTATTATTATTAAATAAGGTAAAATTTTCTCCTCGACAATTTCTTTAATAACTTCACCAGTTTCTATGAAGGTAAGTATTTTTCAAATATTCAATACTTTTTCTTTAATAACCGACGTTTCAAGTCTTTCTTAAGACTGTTCATTTTTACCATAGGTATTATATTATTTAGATAGGAGTACCAACCCCACTGATTTATTAAAACCACAATACCATTCAACCGAGTTTTCGTGCTTTATTAATTTTCCTTCAATTTTATAATATTATTTATTTTCTTCAATCAATATTTACCAGGTAAATTTTTATAGAATTTGTACATTTAGTACTGGCAAGGCAAAACCTAGTTGAGTTATCTGTTCATCGCTCCATGTAGCAAGTAAATACAATATTACACTTGCCAAACTTGCGTGAGTCATGCTAAATTTCTCTTTATTCATATTTTTGTTTTTATTTAACTGCTATTATGAGTTTTGAACTTAATGAATTATAATAACTTTGTTACACATAAATATATTGTAAATCCTATCAAACCGCCAAGGTTACGTTCTCGGAAATTTTTCGGTTACTGTATTGTCACCGTCGTCCCCTTTGATTAAGCACTGTGCTGCCGGCTAAAAAGCTTCCGACGTAGCGATAGAGGGAACCGCCAATAGTTCCAAGAGGGGGTAGGCTTGTGTACGTACCGACAGAGGCCTTTGTCATCAAGGCCGAGCCAGTAACTGCCCTCTACCACAGCGCTCTCGGCAACTATATAAAGAGCGCTACACTCAAAATGGAGATTCAATTCCGATCCAGACAGCAGACAAGACATCCATCACGGCACACGGCTACAGGACTCTAGCGAAGACTAATCGACGACCCCGCAAGAGAGAAGATGATGCTTCCGCTCGCCAACCCGTCACCGTAAGCCGTCAACCGGACCGTTATCGCCCCCTGACGCGAGCGATGCCCACAGCGGTCCCTTTACCGAGCCTTACGCCCACCGGATCCAACGAAGCACCCATTGACGCACTACTACGAGGAACGAAGATGACGTCTCCGCTGGACGACGACACGCTGTGTCGCCTAGCTCCTCGACCGCCACGACGACTACAACCGACGCTTCCTATCAAGACGGTCACTGCTTAAACGGCCCTTCTCAGGGCCACCAAAAATTACAGGTTTTAACTCGCCACTTTGTGTCGCCACCCGGTGACAGTATTTACATTAGATAAACCACTTTGTTTATAAAAAATCTTAGGATGGGAAATGAATACAAACCAAGTACAAATTTTATTATTCAAATCATAAAAATAGATTTATGGTTTATTTTTAAAGAATACTTATCAAAAATATGTTCAAATCACTTACAAGAAAAATAAATTAGGTCCAAATCATTCAAATTTTTTAATAGTTATTTTTATTGTAACTAGTGTTAGACAAAGGAACAATTTTATTCTATCTTAAACTTCCAAAAAAAATTACATTTCCACAAGAAAAATAAAACTCAATGGCCAATCTTATCAACCTAACAGACACATATATTTTTTGGTATGTCTAAACTAATCTTAGTTTTAAAGATCAGTGTTTCCTGTTGTGCCCATAACAAGCAGGTGGAGTGTTAAATAATTTGCACTCGATCTGCTAGGGCGACAAAAATAGTTATGTTTCTTATCATATTGTTACCAAGTTAGCCCTATATGACTGAAGCATTTAAGAACAGATAATGTAGAGATGTGAAAGACACTAGTCAGAGTTATCTCCTCTGAGAGTAATTGATTTCATTATACATTCAGACCCTGTAGTGAATGAAGTGAAGGTGTCATTTGCAGGGTGAAAGCAGATGCTTTTCGGAGGGCCTGGAATGCTGATAAGCCTAGACTACTTTTTCATTCAGTGAGGAAGGGCATTGTAAACCACCCGACTACTCATTTTACTTAGTAAAGCTTCTAGAAGTTCAAACCAGCCTTTCACCATTTTACATATTTCACGCAATTTTTATATCTCTTCCTACAATGTTAGCATATTGATGGAACTGTATATAATGGAGTTTGTAATGCAGTACGATGCTGATATAATTTTAATCCAAATCGTTTTAAAGGCGGTTTCGTAGAACATTTCTTCTGTTGTGAATTGAAAATTTCGATTGTAGTTTTAAAATCATATAACCAGTAATTATTTGAATTATTGTCAAGTTGTTTAACATCAAATTGTTTCGTAGCAAACTATAATGATTGAATTAACTGACACAAATAAAAATAAAGATGATAAAATGTGATAGGTCTGTCTACTTTTATTGCCAGAGTGTTTCACAATATACGTACGAGAAGGATCATAAAAATAAATAACCTATAGGAAATTAGAATCATTGGGCCGTTATGGAAAGACAAATTACGTTCGTATATTATTCAACTCAATTTCCTTCACCTTGGGACTAAAACAGGTGCCAGCCATCTGGATGGTTCACCTCATAAATTTCTACATCAAATATACCTTTGTTTGACATTAGCAGTCCATCATTTTTGTTCGTTGCCTCATCGATCGAAGTGCTTTTCTATCTTTTCTCATTCGATCAATACAATCGTGGTAACAGTTTTTCAAAAATGTTAAGTTTAGCTTCTAGCTCGTTATTTTACTTAAAATTTTTCAGTACAATAAAAGAAACAAAGAAAATCGTGGTGTCAAATTATAATCAACGAATGCCATGAATGACTTGAAGAAGCAAATCATACATTAATGATTATTGCATTTAAATCCATTAAAAAAAAGTATTAGTTTGCTTTATCTTAAATGCTTATCTGGTAGTTGCTTGTATGTTCTTTAAATTACCTCTACCTTAGGCCTAATAAGTTCTCTTTTCCACGCTCTTCTTAGTCATCGGAGAGGATTTCCGGAAGCCTAACGGTATGTATATTCGCAACATTCGGTAAAATGTTTACAGAAGTGTGTTTTATGGTACCACCTTATACCATATTTTGGATGTCTTATTCTACATGTTTGGTTTTTTTACCATATCATTGTGAATTATTTTGTTTTTACGAATGAAGGAAAGTGAGTTATGAGTAGCAGTAACACAAGGTGAAAATTTTGCAAATGAGCAATATTACTTGCTTTTGCTATACCGTATATTTAAATTTTGTACAGCCAAATTTATTTGAAAAGATTAATTGTACAATTATAATTTTGTTAGTTAAAGTGAACAACTGTGCTAAGTTAAGTAATTACTTAAATTTAATTGTCTACAACAGTCTTTCAGCCAACTATGGCAGATAGTAAATACATATATAACAAATAATATGTAATAATATATAAATCATTAACTAATAATAACAAAATACAAGAAGCACAGAGGTATACCAATGAAATTAGCAAAGAATAAAGAATAATAGTACGACGAAAATATTTGATCAATTTATAAATAAAAGTGAACTACAAAACTAAAATTAAATGTGTTTAATTTGATACCACGTGTTCAAACACTTCGATATCTTATTTCTGATACCATATTTGACTTTATTGAGACTATCTTGCTGTTCAGAAGTTAAAAACCTGTAACATGGGTGTATTATTCTACTAATAATCGAATTGTAATGCAAGGTTTTACTTCTGTTTTCATAGAATAACAATTTACTTCTTGAGTTGACGAATCATCAACTCTATTTGTTAATATCTTACTGAGAAATACTATAAAAGCAACATTTTTTTCCAGACTGTTAAAACCCTTGGAGAAACTCGTGGTAACGGATAGAAACAGGTTAATATTCAAATAACTTGTGATACACGATACCGTAATGAAGTTGTTTTGAACTATGAACGAGAGTCTGACGTTTTTTCCTTAATATTTCATCTCCATTTATACATAAAAAAGTTCTCTACTGATTCACTGATTCACTCATCACAAATTCTCTAACTCTTCAATCGCTTCTTCTTCTTCTTCATCTTCGGGTGCCCTCTCCTAACGGAGGCGGGTGATCATACAGGCTATTCCGATTCTTAATACCACACCTCTAAACAAATCCACAATATTGAGTAGTGGTACCAATCACGCAAGTTTCTCAGCCATGATAATCTCCTTTTTCCTAGACTTCTCGACCCCACTACTTTGCCCTCTAATTAATTGCAGCAAACGGTATTTGTCCCCACGCATAATAACACGTCCGAAATACTCAAGCTTGCGCCTCTTTATTATATGCACAATCTCCTACTCATTGTGCACCCGATGTAAGACCACCTCATTCGTAATCCTTTCAGTTCACAATAATCGCAGCATACATTTGTATAGCAATAGTTCAAACACTTGATATCTTTATCTCGTTTTCTAAGGGTCACGTATCCATTGCATACAGAAAAACGGGAGAGAGGTAACAACCACAAATCTAGTTCTGATCTTAATGTTTAGGTATGCTCTTCCAATGCTTTCTTCGATCAATTAGAGAGCTAAAATACAGTATATTTGTTTCTTAGGGATTGAAAACGAAACTACTTAGGACTTGAAAAACTATATTATTTGTATTTCGATCACTTCTACTTACAGGGTACAAAGGAGGTGATTTTTGCAAAGGAATATATACTTTTTCTATACCTTCCCGAAGGGTTGCAGTTCTAAAAATTGATATGCCAAAGAGTATTCTCTAAGTGATAACCGGAAAAAGCAACAAACCAGTTAAAAGAAATTCACTTTTCTGAAAACGCGGAGCGCAGGCGCATTTCCTAATGTTTTCATAAATAAAGATAACTGATGGATAGTAATAGCACAAATAAACGTTATCATTTTAACCAACTTAACGGAATATTCATAACAATTCTCACCACTAAAACTATACCCAGATGAGTAGGTAGTACTTAGACTACAGAGGAATTTTTAATTGCAAATTACAACGTTCGGTTTTAAGGAATGTAATTTTAATATTATCTTATATAACGTAATTAAATTATAACCGTAATAAGAGAGCGTAACAATATCAGTAGCTTTTGTATTGTGGTAGTACCGATTGTTCTAAAACGTTCTCTAAATGTTTGATTTTATTTAATTTTTTTTTTTAAACCCATTACCAACAATGGAAAGTAAATTTACGCATTTATGAAAAGTTTTTAAATTAAATTAACTTTCATACGTTTCCAGTCAAAAATATTTGTTAAAAAACTAATTTTT
Organism: Catonia carolina; assembly: GCA_035578175.1. Classification (NCBI taxonomy): domain Eukaryota; kingdom Metazoa; phylum Arthropoda; class Insecta; order Hemiptera; family Achilidae; genus Catonia; species Catonia carolina. The sequence continues at coordinate 295,808,079 of JAQMRL010000001.1, read as the reverse complement.
TTGATCTGATCTGGAATTCAGTTTTTTGGTGCTGCTGCTCGAACCAATTTAAACAAAATACAGGTATTTAAATCTAGATATTTAAGGCTTGCCACTGGAGCACCTTGGTACGTGATAAACGATACCCTTCATTCTGACTTTCGTATTCCCTACGTAAAAGACGTTGCACGACAACTTTATGAAAGTTTCTTTGATAAATTATAAAATCATCCAAACGACCTCGCTCGACAAATGGCCATTCAAAAGTTTTAAAATTTTCGACGTCTTCGGTGTAGGGATCTTCTTCGATAACATTCTGTTACCGTTCTTCTATCATTATCTTCACCATCAACATCACATCTTCTTAATTTCTTCACTGTTGGGCTTTATTTTTCATTTCCATCAAGATCAACTCCATCATAGCATGATTACGTCATCCTGGAGAATACACTGCTGGGTGTGACCCCTCCTTCCACACCTAATAATAACTCTCATCAAATCTAGAGGTTGTGCTTTATTGTATAGTATAGCGTTCTAGATTTATAAAATTAAAGACAAAAATGCATGATATTATGTAACAAATGCTATACTACATTCTGATTTACAAATCTCATAAACCAAGGACGTTTTCCACAAAATATACAAACGTTTCAAAGATAAATTGTGAAATAATCCCAACGCTCTTATTGGCAACCTTGACTCTCCTCATTCAGATATTGTACGAAGACTGAAATGACGATGGAGTAGAGATAGCATCACAGGCAAATTTAACTAAGCTCATAACCGCTGGAGCACTGTTACTGGACAGCAATCTTCTCAAAATTTTAAAGCCCCTTTTTTGTATTCTACAACTTTTAATCATTTTCACATTGTGCTTAGATTTGTACAGTGTGAATTTAATAAATGAAATATCAAAATAATTTTTTAAGCTTATTCTTGCCATTTGTTTACTGTAGACTTTTCTATTTACCTCTTGTTTTACTAATCATAGAGGCTAACAAATTTCATATTGTTTTTATAACTTGTTCGATTGTATAACTTGTTCAATTTATTATATTTCATTTTGATTTTTCTTCTCCACTCAACAAGGATTAGGAAACAACCTGCTTTGGGTCTCAAGAAACCCATCAATTTTCTTTTTAACCGCTTTCACCTTACAACTCATACTTTTCAGCAATTCTTAAAATACGGCTGCTCGTTGTAATATGAATCCGAATGAGGTATTTTAAGACTTTGATTTCCTATCTGCAATGAGTTCATCAACAGAAAGTAGAGTCCTTATCACAATGTTTCTTAATTTATCGTTGAGAAAGAAACCCTTGTACAGCTTTCAAAAATTTCATATCAACTCTGAGCACCCGCAAAATAGTTCATTGACCAACTTACCTAGACATACAGAATGTTGGCCATTGGCATGATCTTATACTACAATTTATTTCTGCCTTTTAGAAACTTTACCTTTCAAAATAAGATAGATATTGCTACAGTGATAGAATCTTGTTAACTTTGACTTCAACACTAGGTCTTATTGGAGCATTTGTTGAGAATTTTCCAAAGATCAATGTTTGTTAATTGCGGGAGTCTTCTGCATACAATAATTTGAAAATAACAAATATCTTTTGGATCATTTCATTAAGTATTGTAGCCTATTACCTAATATTAAAAATTCAGTTTCCTCAACCGTTTCAGATGGATTTTGTTTATTTTCTGATTATGTACAGCAGTCTCAAATAGAGATGTATTAACAAATCCAAAATATACGGAATGAAATAATAAAAAAAAGAACGAGATTTTACGAACTTCTGATACGAAAACTTTAAAAAATCGCAGTGGTGGATATTCAAAGAGATCTATCTTGGTTATCCGTGATGGACCATAAATAATTATACAAATTCAACATAATAGGCCTAAATTTCGCATTTACTGGTACATAATACAACACTACGTTTTATAATTATTTACTCCCGTAGAATTTCTTTAGGTCGAATGATCAGGTCTACTTGTGCAACCCATCTCTTACAAGAATTGGATCGTTTTATTCCGAAAGGCAATACGGCGCATGTGGACAGTGGTGTAGCGCTAACACTGTACTCAGCTTTTAAGTTGTAAAGACGGGCTTTTCACATGACTACTGCCAAAGACAATCTCTGAAATCGTAGATCCAAGACGAAGCTGAAAGCCACACTGCGTGTTATGTTATACTATACTTGTTTTTGTGTGTGTGTATTAAGAGTGCAGTTTTCGATATTTTTTCAGTCACAAAATTTTTCTTAGTTAATACTTGTTCATTAACATTTATTCAATTAATTTTTCATACTTTGTATTGTCTTTGATATTTTACTTATTTAATTACAATAATTATTTAGTATTTAACATTTCACCCTTACATTTCAGAATCAAATTGTAAAATAATTTTTGTTCATCCTGTACTCTTCTTGTTGTATATGGTAGGTTACAATAAATTAAGTTATTTTAATGCATTATGGTATTGGAATTGTTGGCAACGTTTAATTAAACAGTTCTTGAAAATAGAATTTCCCTTTTCTCTTTTCATTATTGTACTGGAACAACGGAAAAGTAATTTAATTTTCTAAGGTTAATAATGTTACCTCTAAAACACATACACACACACACACAGAAGGAATTTCCAATTATTGGATTTATCATGACATGCCAGAGGTCTCTTACGGTTGCATTTATTTCTACCATTTCTATTTATTGTTTTACTGGAGATTTCATTTGATATTTTAATTACTTTCCGTATATTTCGCGTTCTTCCTCTCAATTGACACATTTAATTCCCTTCTCTCAAGTATAAATTAAAATAAGTTATTCAAATACCCAACTGGCATGTAACTATTAATCTGCACGGATAGTGTTTAGCTTTGTCATTTACCAGAGAACTTTAATCGGTCTAGGCCTTTAGTCTAATTTTTTTTGAGATTTGCTTCTGATGTTCCTTTTTGCCACCATTAAAACCCACCAAAAATATTTTAAATTTCTACCGTAAAGTATTCCATAACTAGTAAATTTCACAAACATTCATGAAGATTAGAACAATCATCCCGCGATCTTCCTACTACAATAAACTAACTATCATACGACGACGTCTTAAGTTAGGTCGGCCCATGGTGTGGTGCTCAGCGCCATTGGCTTCTACACCAAAAATATATCCTAAGTTTGATTCCCGGTCAGGTCTGGTATTTTTCATCACTCATTTTCATCTACCACCCTATAAAATTTTCGTTAGCAGCAATGTGCAGAAAATGTCGGACGGAAAATAAAAAAATCTCGTTTTGAAAAGCGAATAACACCAACAGTTGCTGCCGGAAAATACGGCTTGTATCCACTTTTCCGTTCAGTAAAATACCCAATAAACCGTAAAATTATCTTAATATCACATTGGAAATTGTCCTACTCAAAATTTCAAAATTAACGTAAATAAACAAAATCGTCTCATTATAAACGAAGAGAATATTTGCCAAATATTTTTACACCGTCAGCTATTAATGTAGAGTGAGTGTAAACCAGAGAATCATCATAATAAATCACAATAAATGAATGGAACGTCTTCGAAAATAAAAGGGAAATGGAATTACAAAACAAGTTCTGGGAAAAGGTCTAAAAGATGATTACGTTGAGAAGACGTCTGTACCGCTAGCAATAGTTGAAATTTAATTTTAATTATGAGTGAATGACACTAAATGAAAATCAACGTCTCTTGGACTGAGATATTGTTTGAGAAAATACGGAAAATAGTAATTACTGCAAAACTAAGCTCTGTAGAAAATGCTTGAAGTAAGTGTAGGTTTTTTAATTTTCTATAACTCTTTTCTTTCCCTATAACGGGCAGGTGGAGTGTTAAATTAATTGCTCTCGAACTGTTGGTTCCTGGGCTACAAAAAAAAGTTCGGTTTCTTATCACATAGTCGGCCAATTATATGACTGAACTATTTAAGAACAGAAGAAGTAGAGGTGTTAAAGACACTCGTCAGAGTTATCTGAGAGTATTGAATTTCACTATACAGCCCGACCCTGTGGTGAATGAAGTTAAGGTATCATTCACAGGGTGAACGTGGGCGCTTTTCGGAGGGCTTGGCATGCTGATAAGCATACTCTTTCCCCTCAGTGTGGAAGGCAATAGTAAACCACCACACTCGTTTTTACTTAGTAAAACCTATAGAGGTTGAAACCAGCCTTTCGGTTGTTAACCTAAATAACAACAACTCTTTTCTATATTTTTCATTATTTATTTTCCACAACTTAATTAGTACTTAATTAGTACTTTTACAAAGGCAGAAAAATCAAAAATTTTATTTTTACCGGTTTTTATGAGCAAAAAACTAAAAATCACTTTGACGTTAAAATAAGCTATGCAAAAAAAGCAGGTCCTTTAAAACCATGCCAAAGAAAACCTTTCTTATATAAGGAACCCAATAAAACCACTTGATATGTTTGAAAGAGATTTGTGGAATAGTTTGTTTGAAAAAATGTTCCGTATGTTAATATTTTGTAAGATAGATATAAAATGCTAGGTTATTAGCGACTACAATTACAACGTAAAAATATTTTCGGAAAATTCTAAGTATCGATTCTGAGGTCTTTATATTCTAGCACACTACTACTGCTCCACAAAATACGATTTTTAATTAAGTTATGGGGAGAAAATGTGTTGGCGGTGATGTTAATTCGGTTAAAAGTTGATGAGAGTAAATTTTCTGTTGAAAAGCGGTGAAAATTTTATTTTGGGGGGGAATACGTTGTGTTAATGTAGCCACTTATCAAAGTCTTTCTTGAAACTCGTTACGCGGCCGGCCGGAGAAGCATCACTATAAAGAAAAAGAAAAAACAGTTTTTCAAAGAGCCATAAAACATATAGAAGTTTTTCTAACAGCCACTTTACCAGATAAAATAAGAGATTTTTGTGTAGAATATGGAGGGGAACAAGATTTATAAGAGAGAGAACACTGCATTGCACGCACTCTTACGCTCTTAAGCTGGTGAATGTTGAAAGTAGTGGGGGCCCCTCCACTGATATTCGATGATGTCACCACTAACGGGTCTCATGTTTTCTACAACTTCCATTTATCTATTTCTTCTTACTCTCTTATTTCTTCTGCCTCTCAATTTTTGTTCCACTATTTTGTAACATTTTTAATAGTGAACTCAGTTTACTTCTATAAACCGAAGACTGGTCATCGGATAAGCTAAACGTCTGTTGAACAGAAGAGTTATCTTATTACATTGTGATTTAATTAAATCAAAGAAGCTTTCTTCTTTTTGTCATAAATGGCGACATTAAGTGGCGAGTTAAAACCTTTACTTTTTGGTGGCCCTGAAAAGGGCCGTTTAAACGGCGGTCGTCTTAGCGAAGCGTCGGTCGTAGTCGTAGTGGCTGTCGGAGAACTCAGTGACTCGGTGTGTCGTCGTACAGCGGAGACGTCATCTTCTTCCCTAGCAGTAGTGCGTTGATGGCTGTTTGGTCGGATCCGGTGGACGTAAAGCTCGGTCGAGGCACGGCTGTGGGCATCGCTCGCAGCAGCGGGCGACGGCTTTCGGTGTTGGGTCGGCGAGCGTAAGCATAATTTTCTCTCTTGCGGGATTGTCGATGAGTCTTCGGTGGAGTCTGACTTGGTGGAGAGCTGACCTGTTTGACATCCTGAGAGCGTGAATGTGACGCACCG
>JAQMRL010000001.1:295534916-295797416 GCA_035578175.1 Catonia carolina | reverse complement strand
ATTTTTTCTGCAGCGTCAAGTTTAGCGTCAATTCGTGATTTTCCATATTTTTATGTTGAACAGAGATTGATTTTCATTATAATCATTCACTCATGATTAAAATTAGGTTATTTTTGTAATTTTACATTGTTTATTCATCATTAGACATAGGCTATATATGTTCATTATTTACATTGACAAGAGAAAGTCGTAAATATTTTACACCAGATTTTCTTTTGTATTCTCTGTTATTTCTTTTTGTATCCATTATTTTGAGTCATGTAACATTACATTCTTTTAGATTCTATTAATTCTGGATTACTTGAACGTTATTGTTATTTATTTATCGGGTTCTTTCTCGGTCTTGCCAAAAGAAATCCGAGGTTTAGTATGTAAATTGCCGGTTCCTTTATCGGCTAGTTCCAGTATAAACTCGGCTGTGAATAAAATCAGTGCTGTTATAAAGTGTTAGTTTGTTAATCAGTTTAGCATTGGAGTTTAGAAAAACATTGTATACGATTGGTTTTAGGTGAGAGTCGATTATTAAGTGTCAACAATCATCTTTTATTTTAAGTTAAATTTAATTTAAGCATTAAGTTTGCAATTAGTCTCTTTTAAGTAATTTCATTGTAATAGTGTTAAGCATAGTAATTTATTATTTTAATAAATAGTCTATAAGAAATGGAATAGAATAATCTAATTAAGTCTAATAGACGTAAGCTACCATGTATTTTAACAATAGCTCGAAAGAATTTGGCTTAAACGTTTCAAAATTTATTTTTGTTGAAAAACGAATACAAAATTATAAATCATATAATTTTTTAAATTAACAGTTGCTTAATTTTTATTTAAATAACCACCCGGAAAAGAATGTAGAAATTTAAAGATTTTTGGGTGGTATTTTAGACTAAAAATTAGCCGTACTAATCTTAATTAACAAGTTCGTTTTCAGTAGATACTCGTACAACAAAAAACAGACTTTCGTTTTAATGGATATTACACTATCTAATAGTTTTTAAAAAGAAAAACTTTAATGTTAAGTAGGAAAGTATAAGGGAGGAATTTAGCATAAGTAAAGATAGGATAAAATTGTGTTAGTAAGAAAATGAAATAATTGAAGGCGTTAATGTGGCGTTAAAAAGAAAACAGGTGGGTGGTTGTCCGTGTATCCATTCAATGTAGCGACGCATCTAGTCGGGGTTGTCGTCGGTCTGTAATCGCGTTAGAAGCGTCGCCGACGTCTGTGCTTGCTTTAATCCAATTCAGTTGCGGTTTCAAGCGCCACTAATTTGTTTACTTTCTCCTTCCCTTTCTCCTTTTCCCCTAAAACTCTCAGTACTGTGTAAACAAAGAGACGATGCCACTGTTTTCACGCTCCGAACCCCCAAACTCCTCCTCTTCATCTCTTCATCTACGCGCATTTGTATCCTCTTTCTCTTTTACTCCTCCTCCTTCGCCCTCCTGTAGGATGTGTTATCGAGAAAACTTAATTAACGGATAAACTAACTAACGTATCTTAGTGTTATGCATACGCAAATGTGGCTTACATTCATTTAATTTATATATCCACCGTTGTAACACGACTTAATACCTGCGCTGGCGTTTATTTGCTTACATTCTGAAACTTATCTTAGACGACTATAGCATTTGGTACAAGCCGTTTAATACAATATTTGTTTTTGTTATTATTATTTATGATTTTCTGTTATTCATGTTAGGTGTATAGAACTAATTACTGGTCGTAACCAAGACAGTGGCTTCTTTTTATAAACTTCGTCTAGGAGACTCCGGAAAGCAATAATAATAATAAAACTTTATTTTCATATTTCTTCACAATAGTAACCTATACACTTATTTTCCAAAATCTATAATGTATTTACAACAATTCACTTTACCAGGTGTTTCACTGTTTAATGCACGAGGTGGAGCAAATTGACCTACCCAACTATGACTAAAAGCCATGTTCTAGGGTAAGTGTTCTCTTCTTTTATTAGTAACACAGTACAAAAGAGATAAAAACTGCGATAGAGCTTAAAACCATGGCATTTAAAAAAATTTATTCAATTCCTAACAAATTTAAAAAAGTACAATTATAAAAGTCTAATAAAGACGAATCCTAAGAACCTGCATAGAAAAGAAAAACAAAGTAGATGGACAATGGAGAATTCTAACAAACGAACAAGTCTATAAAGAAAACAAACCCATAACAGGATACAATAAGGAAAAAAGGGATTTCTTTTTTCGGACATCTTATCAGAACACCTAAAGACAGAATTTTAAACAAGGTGATTAGAAAGCTCTTTCCAATGGTAACATCAGGAGCATAGATGCGAGATGTCAAAGAAGACATGATTGAACTCGGGTGACTTTCGATGATTTAGAAAACAAAACAGAAAAATTAAAAATCTTAAGAAATAAGGAAAGTAGATTTGAAACTAAATCAGATAGATGAAAGAACAAACCCAAGCAGGAAGAAACCGGTCGTTTCAGAGGAAGTTCGGCAAGCAAGATCAGCCCGAATGAGGGCATACTGGCAAAACATCATCAAGCTAAAGAGTATGAAAAGGAAGAAACTTTCTACATTTGACTAAAGTGATCCACTGCGATCATAAAAGACAAAAAAAGCCTAATAAATCTAATTAACTTAAAAAAAATCTCAAGATAAAAACTGATGTCTAAATGTTAACACTATGTTAAACCATTTAGCTAAGCGTTAACCAAAAAATCTATTTATTTAATTTTTAATACAAAAAATCTACAATCTGTTCTTTATGGGAAAATAAATAGATATTATGACTGAATTTGTATTTCATAAATTATTGGCGTAGTCTTGAATCAAGGACTCACTTATCGAAACATCTTTTGAGTGTTCCTGTGTTATCCTGTTGTTTATAAATCAGGGTATATTTAACATTTTGTGTCTAATGGTCTTTAAATATAATCGCTCTAAGACCTCGATGTTTGAATTTGTAGATGCACCCTAAGTTAACAGTAAAAATTATGTTAACGGCTGCCTAACGAAAATAAAAATACTGTTCTGCGTCTTTCCTGCGCGAACGTCAAGCTTTTTACAATGTTTGGCACACTGGATTAAAATATAAATTGAAATAACTATTACCACATAAATATATTTCATGAAGTGCTTTATTCGTATTTACAAAACAGTTGCTTCCAAACTAAAACTGTAATTAAATTTCGTATCTGAATTGTTTTTGTTAATTTAGGTGTCCCACAAGGAGTGTCCTTGGGCCTGTACTGTATGTTTTATGGTACAGCTGACTTGCCTCTACCTGATAATACAAACAAAATATTGGCTACATTTGCAAATGATAAAGCAACTATTGCATTCAACGTTAATCCGGCAAATACCTCAGATTCATTACAAAAATATTTAGATAAAATTGAAAAATGGATTTAGGCACTTGGGGAATTCAAAACAATGAAACCAAATCGGTACACTTTACTTTCAGGTTAAGGAAAAGAAACTGTGAAGCAGTTAAGCTAATAATTAACACTGTCAGATAATTTGGCCTACACTTAGATCGTCGTCTTACACGGACAAAACATATAACTGTAAAAAAAAACAACTAAACGTAAATTTTTCAAAATGTTTTGGCTTTTAGTAGTTAAATAAAGACAAATTTTTTAGTAGTAAGTGAGATGTTTTCCAATAAGCTTGTAAAAAGTTTTGTTCTGTTTGATAGTGGAAATTTAAAGAACTGAATTGTAATTATAATAAAACATTTTATCTGTAGATAGATGATGAAAAAGTAAACCTTCTAATTAAAATGTTTAAAGTGAGCAAATAGAAATGCTGATTATTATTCTGGTTATAAGATTATTAATTCAGTGAATAAATTATGGGATCATTTTCCTTCCTGTTTTCATAATTTCCTTTCCATGTTACTGAATGATATTGCGGGGAAAATGACTCCATCTAACCTTCCACCACCCAGCCGGAAATTTAATTAAACTTCTTTATGCTCGATTTTAATTCAAATCGCTTTACTTATCCCAATACGTACTTGTGCATCTACTGTATTCATATTTTTCATAGTTTCATCTATGTACTTAAGTGAAAAATAACTGAGTTTTTCAACATATATCACACATAACTTTTCATCTGCATCACACAATTTAGGAAAGCCTCCATCTCTATCTGACTTAATAACAACGTTTGTAACTTTTCTCAGGAACCACAAGCGATATAGATTGTTTTTTATGTATATTTTAAATTTTGATTGAAAATTTTGGTTACTTTAATTTCTTTAAAAACGAACCAATTTTTGGGGTTAAAAATCAGGAAACAAACTTTTCTTTGTTTCTTCAACTTAAACTTGCTCCGTATGAAATACATGGAAGGAAAGAATTGTTTTCATGTCAATTTTTCGAAATCAGTTTTTTTTAAATTTATAACTGCATTTTTTTCTATATGTGTTTATGTCCACGTTCTTCGTGTATAAGTATGTGGATTTATACGATTGATAATTTGGAAATTATAAAAATAAATAAAAATTATAAAATATAAGATATATAATAATTAAGGATACAATAATCCAATGTAACAAGTATGTTAAAGCTGTTTGCCGTTCTAATTTGCTGACGGACTTCCATACCTGGCTGAACACCGCTGTGTGGGAGGAAACGGCAGGGTCTAGGGGAGTGTGAAAGCCCTGTACAAAAATTAAAAAATTAAAAATATTCAATAGTAAAAAAGTAGGGTGGTCGTAACTATGACTCTCTTAAGGTAACATGTTCTGATGACAATTAATTTTTTCTTTATATTCATATCTGTTTTAGGAAATAATTTTTCTTGTAAATAACTATAATTTTCTTGGAAAAATAACTTTCTGTCTTTGATTTTGATTAGAGTACACCGAAAATGAACGGTGTACATTACTGTACACCGAACGGCACTTTTTCTTATATGATAATAAGCATTATTTAATAGGCAATGAGGAATTTACTGCCAGGAGAAGAGATACCTAGTGGTATACTGTCCGATTAGGAGTATAGCTGTAATCCACTATTCAGACCGAGAAATTCTTACTTTACTTTTGCTGCAGATATCGTCGTACGGTCGGATAGTTCCTTGTAGCTAGGTCACGTGGTAGCTGGTTGAGATGGTTATCAAGTCATTACGAAATTAACTGAAGAAGAACGTAGTTAGTTCTTTTACTGTCGAATTAAATTGTCGTGTAGCGTTTTATTTCTTTTACAAAAAGAAGTATCAGAAGCAAGTCTTAAGAGCTTTCATTGAAAGCCTTGGATTGATTTTTAGATATTATCTGCCACTGCGCCAAAGAAATGAATATCATAAGTCCAGATTGGTCGCAAAAGGGTTTTGTGAATTAAAATTTAGACACAGAGGTTCAATTTTGATTGGGAGTTAATTAAGCAAAAGAGTAGCTTCCGGCGACGCGACGGTTAAATTTTAAACTATTTGTACCAGATGATGCTTGCAAGTAGTCGTATGTCAAACCACAAGCCAAGATATCGCCTGGGGAAAGTAAACGTTATTCAAAATACAGGAGGCAAAAGAAATTAGAAACCAATATTTTGACGAATTCCTAAATTACCAATTAATTTAAATTGAAATGTAATTGGTCTTCAATTAACTGGAAAACGGTTACAACACAGTTTTGATAGAATTACAACACTGCTATAACAAGTTTAAAGAAGGTATTATAACAAGTCATAAACGTTATAACAAACTTATTCGTTGCAACACCGTTTTGAAGTCTGTTTCCTTGCTTTGAACGTTGAGTTTATTAACTAGGAACCCAAACCCGTTGGTCTAACGGTAAAGCCGTCGCCGCGAGTCAGCTGTTTAACAGATGATTTTCGAAGACTAAGATTCCATGGTTCAAGTCCTTATGAAGGTGATTTTTATATGGATTTGAATAAGATACAGTGGTTACCGGTGTACTTTTATGGTTGGGGTTTACTTAACAATACTCTTTCAGGAATATCAATCTAAGTCTACACAAGATTACATCTCATATACAAGTCATAAATATTATTTTCATCTGATTGGGTCGTAGGGTTGTTTACTGTTCTAAATTGAACGTACACGCATTAAGGATGGAAAAAACTAAAAGCTATTAATACAAATATATCATTGTAAATGTAGTGGCTTTTCATGAACTAGATGTCACGGATTGAAGAACTTATAACTGAAAATTTGGATACTTGATTTACTGGATGTTCTCCATAAATAGATACCGTAGGTCCAAACTAATTCGAAAAACTTTCATGTATTCTAGCTGTTTTTTAGTTGAATTCGTGTGTGTTCTCCAATTTTATGTCTGTTTAGTTGTAATGCGATATATTTAGCTGTACACTTGTGTGTAGAATTTTAGTAATTTTTATTTGAGGCATGATCACCAAAACTCGCTCGTCACAAAAGCACACATGCAAGTAATTGATACAGTTTGTGGTAACAGTTCCTATTTCAAGCGTTCCTATTTCATAAATCATATGTTCCTGTTTCATATTTCAGTTAAAAGTGAATAAGCCAAGTTACGTTATGCGATAATAATTAATGATAACGGGTTATACTTTGAAAGAGCATCGGTTTCCATTCAGGGGTTACAGTCTGTTAGAACGAATGAATGGAAGATTTATGGTGGACGTTTAGTGCGAAATCTACACACCCTCTAATAAAATAAATGAGAAGGAATTCAAGGGGGATGGTTAAGGAATGATATTGAAGTAGGGGTGGAGGAGCATCAGACCCAAACACAGGAGTTTAAGCGTAAAAGGCATAAACGCACAAAGACCAACGCGGAAATTAATATGATGTGCGCGCCGCGCGGCACGAAGTGACGGCACTGCCATTCGAAGAGAAGACGGCTCACCGCTCTATTGTTGGCCCGTTATTAATAATAATTTTCTCGCACAATTGTTATTAAAACTCCGTTCATAAAAGCACTGATTAATATTAGCGACACACACGCGCGCGCGCACAAACACACAAATTCTATGGTTATTTTCCATAAATTATATTTCAAATAAAGTAATATATGATCAAAAACCCTTGCAGCAACAATCTTTTACAAAATCATAAAATTTATATTTGCTTTTAATTTCGAATAGTCTATTGTCTGGTTTTAATAAATTTCTGCATAAATTTTATGAGTAAACTAACTGTAATTAACGTCAGTCACTCATTGTAAATCTTTTCTCCATGAAATCAACTTTTGTTGTTCATTAATTTCAAATATTCTCTTTCTTTGTCTCTCCTTCTCCCTAATTTAATTATTTTGCTGATCGTAAATAATAGGGATAAAGGTTTTTGTTCAATAAGTTATAAAGTACAATTATATAATTACTCTAAGCAAAAATGTAATTGTTTACTTCTGCTGTTTTAATTTAATTTTTAACTAAACCCCCTCCGACTGCTACGCTTCACGACAAACTAAACTTAAAGAATTTAATTTCCTACACAACCTTACACATTGAAAGCAAATAACGATTGTTACATAGAAAACCAAATAGTATTGGTAATAGGAATTTTCTTGACATCTGTATGAATTCCTAGATAAAACTGAATATGTGTTAGACAATAAAAAGTAGGTGTAAACTACTTTCCTTAAAAATGAAAAAGAAATAAAATCTATTCGATTTTTGGAAGCTTTACATACCTTTCTATCCAGAAATCGGATGTGAGATTATTTTTTGGATATTTTTGTCCCTTATTTTTTTAATTTTTCAAAAACGAAAAAATAGATCAAAAGACTAAAAGGCATCACACAAAACGGTATAAAAGATGACTCATTTTACCTGTCAAAATTTTTGAAAAATTTTAAATTGACATAATTATACCCAGTCTACGTTACGTAGGAAATTCTAGTGTTTCCAAAAGTGAAAGAAATTTTGGAATTGGTTGAATAGTTTCTCAGGTTACATCATACTAGCAAAAGTTACCGTACTTCTTTACACGTTAGTTTACATATAATTTTTACTTTCTCTTGCCAATATGAATATATAGGAAGAAAAGTAGGTATTGCTTTCATGTCGATTTTTTGAAATCGAGTTTTCACCGGATCTACACGTTTTCAGACCCCCTGAACCCAGAAAACATGTAATGTAAACTCAATATAGATTTTCCTGAAAAATAAATGCGGTGACCTTAAAAATTTACAAAATTATTTATTTTATCCCTTTATATTCTTAAGTTTCACCTCGATTGAAACTGCAATGTTTAGTTTAGAACGAAACAAACACAAAATTCTTTAATGCTGGCTTCCATTAAACGATTTTTTGGCTTGTAGAGGATCATGAAACGTGAATATAAGTTGGAATGTATTAATAAATTTATCAATTTTTCACAATTGCAGTACCTTAACACTCTCTCTGTTGCAAAATATTAAAAACAAACTACAGGTAATAAAAAAATGTTTACTTCGCCTACATAATATTGATTATGCAAATTCAATACCTATCATTTAAAATTGTTGTGTAAAACTTCTAAAGAAGGCGTTGAGATTTCTACTGTGTACTAACACTGGTAACAACGAATACGCTGTAAGTAATTGTACCCGCACTTCATACAGATTTAATGCCTTCACCATTGGAATTTATAAAAACCAATAATGCTTCAAAAATAATAATAAATAAGTACATAATTTTGATTATATAAATGATAACAAGGAAGTTGAAGTTCCGTTTAACTTAAAATGTAAAAGAAGCCTCGACAAAAAATGAAGTAGAAGTTACTGGTAGAAATCAGTTAAGATGGACGTAATTCGGGTGAAGTTATAAGCTTATGGGTTCTGATATCTTGGTTAGTTTGTTTCATTTATTTAGTTGAACCAAAAATTTGAAAGCAGACCAAAATTATTAACAGGGTTAAGAAAAAAATTAAAATTTTGAACATTTAAAATAAGCCTTTCAGACAGACAAATTGCTACAATTCCTACTCCAAAGCAAAGGCAGAGGGGAGCCTTAGGTTTCAAAAAACCTCGTAGGTAGGTTGTCGAGAAACTTGTTCTCACTTTTGAAAAATTAGTTTTTTTAAAATTGCTTTTATAAAGTGCATTTTTTTAAAAATATTGTCTTTATTCCTGTTTCTAATGACAACTAAAAAGTATCTGAATTATTTGTTTATAAAAATAAAATTTCTGTTTTCGTGGTAAATAAGAATACCTTCCAGTGAGGTTGTAGTAAAACCTTACGGCAGTGGTGTCAAACTCAATTTTGCAGAGGGCCATATATTAAATTTAGAATGTGTAGGCGGGCCAGATTCAAATAACAAAAAAATGTACTGAATTATTATAATATTTTATTTATTTAATTGTATAGTATATAATATACGGTTGTTAAAAATCATATCAAAGTTATAAAAGATGGTAATTATTTTGAGCTCGAGGATCCAGATACCTGACTTCTCTTGTTTTTGACAAGCTCATTGATGTCAGGTAGAGATGGCGTTACTGTCTATCGCTCTCGCTTGTCCTAGGCACGCGCTGCTCTTAAAATTACTTATAAATGTAGTGTGCGCATTTTAAAACTTCCGTAGAGGAATCGAGAAGTCTTAAAGCTCTAAAAAAAACATGTTTCTTCTTTCTGTGACACATTGCGATCGCGGGCCGTATTGATACAGCCCGGGGGCCAGTTGCGGCCCGCGGGCCGTATCTTTGACATGACTGCCTTACGGTTTCTGATAGTCACTTTCGTTTAGTAAAACAATTTAACCATGTAACGTGTATTAAGTGTAACTATTGAAATATCTAACCTAACTTGATTGTATAATTCCTGAGTTATTTATGAAAACTTGTAGACAGGTGCCATGGTGGAGGGAAAATTAAACTTTAAGAGTTTAGTGCAATATATAAGTTTTCCACGTGTAAAGCCACAACAAAATTTGGTTCATGTAATATTTCAAACTACATTTTACTTTCTCTTGCCCTATATTAATACAGAGGGAAGAAAGTTTCTTTTCATTTAGATTTTTTGAAGTGATGTTTTTACAAAAAATATATTAATATTTCAGGCCCCCCAAAAACCTAAAAACATGTTCTTAGCGATTGGTCTGTGTGTGTGTGTGTGAACAGAATATCTCAAGAACGGAACATCGTACGAACTTGAAACTAAAGTTAGATACCACTACCGGACCCGACACGAACATTTTCATCAAACTCGGCCAACCAGAAGTAGTAGTTTATTCATGTCATTTTTCACTTTTTTGCGAATTTCTCAAAAACGGCTTCTACGATTTTTTAAAATCGCCTCATTTACTAAAATTTTTATACTCTACAAGATAGGGTAGGCGCCATCTCTGCTGAAATTCTTGGTGAGGCTGTTTTTTCGTAAAAAATTGTGTTTTAAGATTACAGCTTCATTATGCATTTTAGCGCAAAACTTTATATACCAATACAAAATGTAGAAAATTTAAATCCTACAAATTTTATCTCAACATTATTTTGTATAACGCTTAGTTTAGCGGTAATTAGCGATTTTCTATTTTTTTCTCGCGAAAACGTGTAAAAAATTGATTTTTTAAGATTTCAGACTTAGTTTGCATTTAACGACAAAAATTTATGTAACAAAATTTATAGGAAATTAAAAGATCTACGACTATTATTAAAAGCATTTTTCTCAACAGAGCCTAGTTTAGCGCAAAAGAGTGATTTTCCGTATTTTTAAGCCAAACTGAAGTTCATTTTCATTTAGCGTCTTTCACTCATGATTAAAATAAGGTTATGTTTATTGGGTTATGTTTTTTTTTGTTTATTTCTAATGTTTTATTACTAATGTTATATTATATTGTTAATTATTTGCATTGGCAAGAGAACGTTGTGTGAATGTTTCACACCAGATTTTTATAATAAATTTACTATGCTTGATCGATCCTAAAATTGTTCTTGAAATTCTCCGTGTGTTATTCATTAGTAATTCATTTATAACGTTAAATTTTAGGATTGAATAGGCCTACATATTGGTCACAATGTTTGTATATAGCACCGCTTAGTTTGATTGAGTGTTGTGTTTATTTGTATAGTAACGTGTTGAAGGGTTAAACGCAGAAGGCTTAGTAATACTCATACTATTTCTAGTACTACTGCAATTACATCAATCCACTCGTACTCCCTTCCCTTCTCTTTGCACTTGTCAGTAACAAATCGCACACACTCAACATAACACTGTATGTCGATTAGTATGTCGAGTATGTTGATTATGTCACATGGTTTATTTCTGTTCTTTAATCACTGAACAAACGCATACCATAAAAAATCTAGTGTAAAACATTCACACAACTTTTTCTTGCCGATGCAAATAATTAACAATATAACCAAACAATAGTAATAAAACATTAGAAATAAACTAACTCAATAAACATAACCTAATTTTAATCATGAGTGAAATACGCAAAATGAAAATCGACATCAGTTTGGCTTAAAAATACGGTAAACCACTCTTTCACGCTAAACTAGGCTCTGTAGAGAAAAAATGCTTTAAAAAAAAGTTGCAGATCTTTTAATTTCCTATAGATTTAATTATTTACACTTTTATCGTAAAATGCATACTAAGGCCGAAATTTTAAAAAAGTCGACGCTTTCAATACTGAGCAATTATGAGGTATCTCTCCCGCTGGGCTGATTTCTTGTGCAACGTGTTCTCTTTACGACGGTATGTTATTTACATTTTTTTATTTCCAACCTACACATAGATTTATCTTTGCTAATAGCATAAAAGTTAACAATTCAATGGTTTACTTAAGATATTTATTTTTATCTTTTATGATAAAAATATTTTTTGATTGAATGTTTTCATTTGCTGTTACGATTTAAGCGTAATTTATCATAGAATTTTACATTGCAAATAATATATTTTTAAAGTAAATCCAAAAGTGTAAGCTATTTTGCATCGATACCTGCAAATATATTACATTCACAGCTTCAACTACAACCTGTAAACCAATTTAAAATACTGTATGAGTATACCGAACGAGGGTATACGATGGCGAGATGAAATTTCAAAAACGAACTGCACGGTTACAAAGAAAATACCTTTCTGGGAGCTATTCAATAGCAAAAATTAAGTTGCTCCAAATTTCTTAATATGTTAACAAAAGAGAACCCGCTAGGCGAGACGGCAGCCTGGCGGTAACATCTATCCATGACACGCTAGGTGAATCCCTAGCACTAATGTGCTAAAAATAGGTAAATAACTAAATTCATTGACGCTAAACTTTGGTCAGTAGAAAAAAATTCTTTAAATAAAAGTTGTAGGTTTTATAATTTTCTATAACTTTATATACGTTTTGCCCTTAAATTCATAGTAAGGCCGCAATCTTAATTAAAGTCATTTTTTACCACGAGAGCACAAGCCCCTCAAAAATTTCAGCAGACTTGGCGCTTACCCTATATGTATAGCATGAAAAATTTAGTGTATGAGGCAATTTTTAACAAAAATCGTAGAAAAAATTTGACTCTGGAGAAATTGCAAAAAGTGAAGAATTGCATGAATACTATTTCCGGTTGACCGAATTTGACTTTGTTTGCGTCAAGTTTTGTAGTGATACCTATTTTAAGTTTCAACTTCGTACGATACTCCGTTTTTGCAATTTTTTGTTACACACACACACACACAATAATTGCTCAAAACATGTTTTTTTTGGAATCAGGGTGCTTGAAAACGTGTATTTCTGGTGAAAACTCGATTTCGAACAATCAACATAAAAACAATAATTTTTTCCCTATATGTTCATATAGCGAAAGAGTAAGTAAAAATTAGCCAATGTTACAATAGAACCCCATAAATTCGTGACCCGCTAATTTGTCACAACTGATAGACACTTCTGATTTTGGTAAAAGAATCGATTGATTTCTTTTAACCGTGGCTTGGTAAACTTACAGTAATATTCCCAAAGGAACTACAATTTTAAGACTTACATATTAACATAAGCTGCACATAAATCTCCGTTGTCTTAAGGTCTCATGATCTCATGTTTTCTGAGATAATGGGTCATTTTTTTTTTTTTTTTTTTTTTTTAATTTACGCCCCAATTGGAGCACTCAAGTCACTCATGGACATGCGTTCCTTGAGGAGTTAGTTGTGGCACCACACTGTTGTTTTCTTCGTTCGCACATCAATTTCATATTCCTTGACCTGGTGGCTCTCAATCTCTCTGTCACAGCTGCATTCGGCTGTCTTCTCTCTCTGAAAGGCAGTTGGGTTATCCTCTTTTCCCTTAGAATGGTCTTCTCTTCTCGTCTCTGGATCATTTCTTCATTTATATTCAAGTTCCCCATGTCTGACATGACTTCCTGTATCCATTTGTTTTGGATCTTATTCTTCATTTGGTATTCAAGGAGCTGTTTAATGAGTCTTGAGTCAGGGAGTCTGCTAAGGTGGCCAAAGAAAGCGACTCTCCTCTTCCTCATTGTGTCCAATATCGGCTCATTTTCCTTATAAACTATATTGTTGGGGACTATCCACCATTTTCCTTGGACTTGATGCTTGAAATTGATGGCTGTTCTTAATATTCTTCTGTCTATCTTTTGAAGTTTGTCCGTGGTTGATCGAGTGTTCAAGTTGAAAAGGGTCTCACAAGCATATGTAGCCTCTGGCTTGATTACAGAGTTATAATGCCTGATTTTGGAGTTAATTGATAGGGACTTCTTCTTATATATGGGCCAGGTGATTCTTTGGGCCTGTTTCAGTTTGGTTACTCTGTTCTCAATTGCAGGCTTTTCATTCAGATTCCATGTGATTATTTCACCGAGATACTTAAATTTCTGAACTATCTTTATTTTTTCTCCATTGCTTAGTTGCAGGCTCTGAAGTTCTTGTTTAAAGCCTGGCATTATCTCTGTTTTTTCCCATGATATTTGGAGTCCAACTTTTGATGCTATTTCCTGCAGGGTTTCAATCTAATGCGTGGTTTTCTCCATACTGTTCTACAACAGTGCCAAATCATCCGCAAAGGCGAGGCAATTCACCCTGATCACTCTTCCAACTTTGACCCCAGGTGGGCATTTCTTGTTCCACTCTCTCATAATCTTCTCCAGGACACAGTTGAACAGCAGTGGTGACAGTCCATCCCCTTGACGAAGCCCAGTCTTGATCTCAAATCCTTCCGACAATTCACCTCTGAACTTAACTTTTGAATTGGTGCCAGTCAAAGTGATTCTGACCAAATTAACTAGTTTCTTGTGGAGACCAAACTCTTCCAAAATTTTCAGCAGAGAACCGCGGCTGATACAGTCATATGCCTTTTTAAAGTCAATGAAGGCAACAACTAGCTTTTTCGCTCTAGTTCTCATGTGTTTCATGATCCATTTGAGGCTGACAATCTGTTCAGGACAGCTCCTTCCTGGTCTGAATCCTCCCTGGTATTCGCCGAGCTCCAGATCCAGTTGGTCTTGGATACGTGTTAGTAAAATTTTGGAGAATACTTTATATGTCACATCCAGAAGTGATATACCCCTATAGTTACCAGGATCCATTTTGTCACCCTTCTTGTGAAGTGGGTGGATGATGCCTGTGCTCCAGTGGTCAGGCATTCTCTCAGTGTTCCAAATATCTATGAGGCGTTTGTGGAGATTCCGCTTCGTGGACTCATGAGCGTTCTTCCAAAGTTCAGCTGTGAGTTGGTCTTCTCCTGATGCTTTGTAATTCTTAAGGGAATTGATTGCATCCCTCACTTCTTCATATGTTGGTGGGGCCAATTTCTCAAGCAGTGTTTTGTTTAAAGGGTTCTTGCTAAATTGGAAGCACTCGGCGGGTGCTTCCTATTTAGCGGGAGGGGGGGTATTTCGGCGGGGGTATTTCGGCGGGGGGGGGGGGGTAAATGGGTCATTTACATGAAGAAGAGAAATTTGCTGGAATCTTGCGTTGAAATTTTTTAAACTTAGACTAAAATTATTCAAAACTTTGAGTTCACATAAATGTACATAAAAACACTGTACAAAACTTTAAAAAAAGTTGTACGATAAAAATTCCTTTTCAAACTAACAGAATGATTTTAGTAAATTTTTAGGAACTTTACTTAAATTATTCAATGGTAACTTTAAAAATCTATAATAAATAATATGAAAAAATATTGTACAATAATCAGAAAGAATACATTTTACAAAAAAAGAAAATGTAGGATTATTTGGTAAAAAAACTAAAACTTCATTTTTTCAAATTTCGGCTTCAGGTTCTCTGAGCAGTGAAAAATTAACAAAGTACAGTAACATAGGTCTAATTGGATATTGTTTTTTACGTAATAACTGTTAGATGAATGGATGAAATGCGTTGAATAGGGTTGGTGGGTGTTGTTGAAGGGTGTATAGAAACCCTTACAATTGAATCATATGGCTTATCTCATGGTAGATGATGAAGTGTAGGCATTTTGCATAGAATAGGCATTGGGAAGTAACTTGTGCGTGATTTGTAAGGCCGTTCAGTCGTTAGTTGAAAAGCAACGTCATTTGCAAAAGGCAAATCCGATTCAAAGGCATTCCTAAAGCGTTCGTTCGATCGATATGTCGCATTGTCAGCTCCAAACCAATATCTTGATATCAACCCAAAGCGACGACATACCAGAAACTTTCCTGGCCAGACATCGTATTGTGCATTGCGATTGTGTTGAAAGATTCAGCTACAGCAGTTTTATATTGCGGATTCCTCGTCTATTCTTAAGGAATCGGGTTTCACCCAAACAATATCTTCCATTTCTTTTCTCAAAATATTTTGTCCTAGTTTTTTCTAAACAAGTAATTACTTTCTTAAATCCAGTCGCAAATAAACAACATTCATCTTATTCTAACGGACTTCATTTTCTTGAAAAGTCTCCCTTTCTCTATTCTAATGGTTTCCTTATTTCGTCTCTGAATCATCTATTCACGTTACACTTTACTTTTTAATTAGACGACTTTATTCTGTTTACTACAAGAACATTAAAAACTTAGCCCAAGAAGGTTGTTGAAACTATATTTCTTAGGTAATTGAAAATAGGTAAAATAAATATGTTAGATTTTATCCTTAAGATTTTACAGGGTATTAATAAATATATAAATAAAGATGAAAGATTGGTTGAGCAGGAAACGTGGAAATAAGGAAGCATGACACGGTTAGGGTTGTAACCTGGCAAACATGCAAATTAATATTCATCTTTGCTTCAAAGTTTGTTCAGATTTATCAAATTCCCGCATCTTACTCGACGTCTGTTTACTGTGTCACATTCCACCAAATCTTGTTACTCTATAACGCATTTTTAAAAAAATTTATGAAGAGCAAAAGCAGAAGGCGGTAGTCAGAATAAAAAAGAAACATCTTTAGCAATAAAATACTGTTTACCAAAAGAAATTTAAATGCCTAGGTTTTGTACTCCAACAGAATGACAATGAAGACAAAGATATGAACAATAAAACATAGAAAAATCTAGAGAGTATGTCAACTGATTAAAAATGTTAACATTAAAATAATACATTGTTAAACTGTTTATTAAGACACTACGATACCGCTATAAAACCGAAAGAATTATACGGTTCTAAATGCATCTTCTAGCGGAACGAGAGTGTTTAGAAATAAATAGAAATGAAAAAGAGATAAATCCTAGGCAAAAAGAAGAATAGTTTTAGGGGAGACTGTACTTTCTATCTCGCCAATGTTAAATTTGCTATTTTTAGGTACATTTTTCACAGGATTGGTAAAAGATAGGGAAATTAAACTTTACACACCATAGGTGTCGGGTTTCTTCTCGAGTTACTGACATTTTTTCAATTTAATCTTTGAACCATACCATTTTTTTTTAAATTACGAATAACGTAACATTGTTAAAAATTGTTTTCTTCGTTTTTTGCGTATTACTAATTTTTGGAGCACCTGAGGAAGTCATAAAAATGTCGGTACATGTGGATATACAAGATAATTAACTGTTAAAAATTTCAGCCTGGTAGGTTTATTGGTTTCTGAAAAAAATGTACCTCGTGTTAAAAATCTAAATTTACGGGAAAACGCAAGAAACAAGAAGGCACAAACCAAAAACAAAATGTACACAAACAAGTAAATTTCCCATCAACTTGTTTAGAAAGCTGAACCAACAGCTGAGAATACAAAAAACAGTGATGTAGATATTTTAAAAACTAAAATTCTCTTTGCACTAAAACGAGCAGAATAAAATTGGGAAAAAATATTCGTTCATGGTAACATGATAGTTTTTCTGTGTTAACTTGATAAAAACTTAATTTTTTCATAAAAAAAATATTTTTTTTGACGTAATGTAATGTTTTTTCTGGTAGATCGAGGCCTAAACTATTGGAAAACAAAGAAAAACCAAAAATCGAAATTTTAAATTAAAACCATCGTGCCATATCCCCATAAATGGAGAATATTGGTTTAGAACTAATAAAAATATATTTGAATAGGAAAATGAAAACTAATAAGACTATAAGAGAAAAATAAAAAAATTGTTTTCTGAACATGTCTGTAAAACAGATATACAAAACAACAGATTCACAAACAACAATAGAACAGATTCACAAAACAACTAATTGAGAAATTCGAAATTTACAAAACAATATGTTGGAATTTGTTGGAACAATAGGTTGGAATAGAAATGAAAGAGATACGAGAAAATGAAGGTGTTAGATAGGACAGACTATAGAAGAGAATTTCGAAAAATATTAGACTTTAAGGGGTTGTAACTTTTACCTTAAGTGATAATTGTGTTACAAGTAAATATATTTATCTAAAAATCTTATAAAAAAATAAAGCAATCGGTAAACAAAAATCAAGTAAATTATAAGTTATCTTGGTTTAATTGTATCCAATCTTTCAGTATAAGTAGTATTAATTAGAATATATTTAGTATCTTGATATAATAAAATATATTAAGTAGTAAGGCCTTGAGCCATTATAACAAAAAAAATACAATGTTTCTTCTTAGAGCTCTGAATTATAAGTCATCGTTATGTTTTTCATCTGCATAAATCAACAAGTTAACAATGGTTATTTAAAAATAATTAATGAACACGATATTAATAAATTATGAACCAAAACATTTTACAAAATTATTAAAAACTATAATTTAACTTAATATCAATTTAATTTGGTTAAAATAATCTCTCATAAAATTTAATTAATAAAATATTTCATATATACAAACCCAGTTGTACCACTTCAGAAGAACCAAGAGTAAGAAAAAACAAATAACGACAAGAAATGGTCAAAGAGAGAAAAAAGTTCAGTGAAAAAATAAGAAAGGCAATGAAAAAAATATCAGGCATGAAAACATTTATTTAACATGATCTTAATTCGAAATTATAAAAGAAAAAAAGAAGAATACTGATAACATACGCTATAAACAAAAATACGCTGTCTTCCAAAAATTTGTAACGTTATCTGGGTTGTTCTGTAACGAACCTAAATTATTAAAAATAATGTAGAGTATATGAAAGTAATAAATCGAGACATAAAATATCGATGTAACAATGAACTACAACTGGCAAAGGAAATGAGGGGGACTTGCTCCAGTGCATCGACATTTAATACTCCGTGAGATATATCTCTCTGGAATTTTCCCGCATATTACTAATGGGTGATTCAAAAAGAGCGCCGGTTTTTAAACGGCTGGTAAATTTTTGTTAATCGGTTGGCCACATTGTTAGACCTCATTTCTATTTCGGAGAACATTCCGATTGACGATTCAGTTGTAGTTTCTCTTGTTCGCAGTGTAGTACTCTCGCAGTCTGTGTCTAACCATGGAGAAGTTTACTATTGCACAACGAGTGTTAATCGTCAAAACATTTTACCAGAGTGGAGAGAGTTATGCGGCTACTGTCAGGCGACTTCGCGGTACTCTGGGACGTAATGAAGCACCGAATGAATCAACAGTTCGCAGGCTCATGAAAAAGTTTTTTGAGACGGGTTCAACAGTCGACCTTAAAAGTTCTGGACGTCGTCGTTCTGGCCAAACTGAGCAGAACGTTGCGTTGGTTCGTGACAGTGTGGCTGTTAGCCCAGCAAAATCAATACGTCGCCGTTCTCAACAATTGGGTTTACGATGTTCTTCTGTACGGAGAATTCTTCGGTACGATCTCCAATATCACCCGTATAAAATTCAGTTGACGCAACATTTGAAAGTGGCAGACCACCAGAAGAGACAACAGTTTGTTGACTGGGTATTGAGAAAACGGCAGGATGATGACACCTTCGCAAACAAAATCATTTTCAGTGATGAGGCGCACTTCCACTTAAACGGTTTTGTTAATAAACAGAACTGCCGTATGTGGGGTTTAATTCGACGGGTTATCGGGCAAATGGAAGTCGAAACTTGTCGTGCAGTGATATCCAATTTCATGGACAGAGTTGATGCGTGCCAGCGCAGTAGAGGAGGACACATGCATGACATCATTTTTCATACATGAAATCGGAAGGTAAGATGAACTTGTTGATGTATTTATTTTCAGTTTTTCAATAAAATAAATCTCTTAATTTGGTATATCAAAACCGCCGCTCTTTTTGAATCACCCTATATTAGTCACGAATGTACCTGTCTTCGTCACTTTAAAAATTGTAACAACACTAATAAGTTGACTGTTGACTTTTAATGTTCTAAGTTGATAAACCGACAATTTGTTTCACCAGAAAACCGACTGATTTTCAAAAACATGCAATTACCAAGTATACTGAGTAAATAACATTCAAACAATGTTGTATATAAAGCAAGAAGAATGTATGGCTCATAAGACCGTTACAAATTTTCTCATGAACGTTGTTACCAATATTAATTTTGTATCCCATTTTGTTTCTTCTTTTGAATGGTTAAATTCTACCTACAGCCATTGTTTAATTTAATAAAACAATAGCAAAATGCGTTAAAGTATTTCATTATTAAAATTATAATTTTACAGATCGAATTTATTATTAACTCTAGAAAAGGTTTGTTGATACTTATACTGGTTTTACAGAAAATTTTAAATTTCCACAAAATGAACAATCACTCACCTTTTAGTAATGAAAGAATGTGTTGTAGTTTCACAAAATAAGACCGATTTTAACGTGGATTTTTACAAAATTTTTAATGAACAATAAAAAATTGATAATTACGTAAGCTTTATACCAATAAGAACAAACTGAAGTTTTTTTTGTAACATTTTTATTGAAAATTAGTCTCTGTTATTACATGCATAATTTGTAAATGTGACGCTAATAGTTTCAAAACGTGAATTACTTTCTGAAGCCTGCAGTTTCAAATCTCCAAGAAGATTCCTTAGCCAGAGACGTATGAAACGCCTGTGCTGAGTAACCGGTATCATCTTAGTGTACATGTTTTATACGAGAGGATTTTCATGCAATTCAAATTTGCAGGATATCAATTAGTATGGCTGTTTTGCAACGTTCGTAACGTACGGTATTTGTAAGTTTGTGTAACATTACGTTTGTGACATATTAAGTGTTATTGTATTGTAAACTCTTTTTTTTTTTAACGTCGCATCAACTGCAAGGTCATTAGCGACGACGTTGGGGTGTAACTGTGTGTAATGAGGATGAAATGATTTTTTGTAACATATGAAAATATGCCGTGCCTGAGTGGGATTCGAACCCAGGACCGCATGATGAGAGGCGAGCACGTTACCAACTGTGCCAATGCGGCCGGCGCATTAAACTCTTGTTTTGAATCTCTTGTATATGTTTCGTGTGTGAAGGTTTAGCAGATACTTAAATAAAAACATCATTTTTATGTTCACGTTGGTATTATGGCTGCCTTTAAAATTGCTAATTTATGAATTTGCTTGATTTAAAACGGCTATTGAGTAAGCGTTCCACTTAAAGTTTATTTTATTATTAATTTTAGTTCATTTTATGTTAATAAGTACTGTTTATATAAGGTCGTATCAGCAGATTAATTATTAGCAAATACTGTTAGCTACGTAACGGTAATAAAGTACTTGAATAATAAATAATTTCCAGACCTTAATCAGGAATCCAACTCTGGAACTTCCTCTTTGTTTTCAAGCACATTAATAATAAGTAAGTTATTTGTTAGGAAATTTTAAATTTTTTAAAGACGGCAGTAAAGAATTTGACTTGCAAAGGAAAGGACTGATTCCACAACGATTTCTAACATAAAAATCTTAAAAAATCAAAAACTTTAACTAAGCGTCAAAAATCAACAAAATTGTTGAAAGTTCAATTTCTCTTAGTCCTATTGATTGCGTTTGTGAGCTAAATGCAATTAAAGTTGGAAAGGTTACATTAACGAAATTGGAATAACTAATGTTAGCTCCAAAATCTATTTAAGAAATCTCTTTAATTAATTTTTTATTATTTATTTTTGTTGCAGTGCGTGTACATGGCACATGCTTTGAGACGCATATCTTACGCAACTTGTGAGCCTGCACATGCACAGTTCAGTTTTTTGGCGAGGGAACCCAAAGGACATTTTAGTCTTCAGTATTGTCACTCGTTTGTCACAAAGTCGTCTGAACAGGTAAGACGGAATTTGTAGCTACTAATTTGTAATCAATTGGAAGTTTATTTATTGAAAATACTCTTAATGAATTTTTTTATCGTAATGATATTTAAGTATTTTTGAGTTACCTACTTTACATACTTTAGCCATCTGTAGAGAATTTCCCAACTACTAATTTATTTTAAAATGTTTTTTTACTAAGTTACAGACAATCATCAACGAAATAATTATATTTTTATAATTTAATAGCTGTAATATTTGAAAACACAAGCGTCCAAACATTTTAATTTTAAATTTGTACTCTTTCTATTATAAAATGTTGATATTAGTCATAAGTTCCAGATCAGATGGATCTGCTATGAGTTCGCTCCTGCGAATAGAATATAGTTTAGAAGTCCCAGTTTATTATGGAGGTTCAGTTATAGTTGTTTTCTAAATTCTTTTGGGTGTAGTAGTGGCAGAACAAGTTGAAGAAATGTGAAAAAATAGTCTACTGGCTGTATTAGTACTTTAATTCAATGTAATTTGTTAAATGAATTCATAAATTTCACTCTTATTTATAAACAGGAAAACAAATATTGTTGTTTAGGTCATCAGCAAAAAGGCTGGTTTGACCCACCGGGTTGGTCTAGAGGTAAAGTCGTCGCCAAAATCAGCTGTTTAACAGCTGATTTTCGGAGACGAAGGTTCCTGGTTCAAATCCTAGTAAAAGTAGTTACTTTTATACGGATTTGAATACTAGACAGTGGTTACCGGTGTACTTTCATGGTTGAGGTTTAATTAACCAGACTCTCTCAGGAGTGGTCGGCCTGGGTCTGTACAAGACTACACCTCATTTACGCGTCATACACATCATCCTCATCTCATTAGGTCATGGGGTTGCTTATTGTTCTAAATTGAACAGATTGCAACGTACACAAGTTAGGAATAAAAAATTTAAAAAAAATTTGTACAATATGACAATAATTAAAATCGCATATTATTAACAAGTATAATTATATTTTTAATTTTACTTTAACGAAATTCCAAAACTTTTTCATCTTAATATATGTCATCACAATAAAAATTAATTACAATCGATTTAAAAACTTCATTAAGGATAAAATTTAATTTATAAATTAATTAAAACAGCCAGAAATTTTAGTACTAATGTAATTTTAACTACAGTGCAGTATAATTTTTAACTATTTATTGCCGATTTATTGATACTTTTCCAATGCTTACCATTGATATATCACTGTAAAAAATAAATAAATTTTTAATTAACTAAATTAATAAATAGCATGTAGTAAATACGTTTATATGACAAAAATGAAAAACAAATAAAATTAAACTTAAAAACTCAAATTTAACGCACACATTCCAATTTAAAAATATAAATGGCATAGCTACATAGATTTGAGTTCATAGATACCTGACTTGTTATGACAACGCTTACAACCCCTCTCACCTCTTTTATATTATTAAAAGAACGTAGAACCCTGCACTTTAGAGATAAATATTCGTGACCATTCTCTAATCAAGTCTCGTAACTCCTATTTTATCAATGAGTTATGCGTTCTTATTGAAAATTGATAAAGAAATAACGAATTAATTATGAGAAGCAAAAGTTAAGCTTATTAGAAGGTAAAATGTCACATCAAAAACACCACACTCCTTCTTTCATTTTTAACTTTTTATTTTTACTACCTACCTATATTGTTTGACGTCACAAAACATTCCAATCTTGTTCTACGCTTTCACTATCTAATTTCACTTCTTTGTTTTAATTTAAGGCTATCCCACTTTCTCTTTTTACCTAAATTTTATTTGTTTATTTGTCGTCAAAAATTCCACTTTCCCTTCAAATATTCTGTTTGACGTCACAAACATCTAACTCTCAATTTACGCTTTCACTTATAACTTTCACATTTTTGTTTGAAGTAAAGACCATTTTTATCTCTTTTTGTTTTTACTCTTAATTTTTAATTAAGTTATTTTTGTTTAAATATTTGAAACCACGGTAATTAGAAGAAATGTTCTTCTATTTACTGTGTTTGAACCCACCGGGTTGATCTAGTGGTAAAGTCGTCGCCGCGAGTCAGCTGTTTAACAGCTGATTGTTGGAAGCAAAGTTTCCTTGGTTCTAATCCTAGTAAAAGTAGTTACTTTGCTAGGATTAGTATACTAGATAGTGGTTACTTGTGTACTTCGATGGTTAAATTAACCTCTCAGGAACTCTCTCATGAATGGTTGGCCTGCGTTTTTGGAAGAAACCGTTATACAGATCATGATCATGGTCTGCTAATTTTTCTTAGTTGAACACATTGCAACGTACACAAATTAGGAATTAAAAATAATAATTGTAATAAAAAACGTATGTATAGGGAACAGGAGTAATGGCTCGTTATTTACGTTCTAAGAGAAACGGGGTGGCTATTTTATGAGAGATTATCCATCACGTGGATCCACCCTCCGCCACTGGAAGTAAAAAAGGTCACATGTTCAAATGAATTATTTAACTACTTTAATAGCCTGAATCAGTTTCTTAAGTTTTGTTAACTAGTTGCTAAACCCCCTGTACGAAAGTTTTTGTGTGATGAAACATTTAATTTGGAATATGGAGAGCTATCTTGTATCTGAAACCGAAGTGACTAATCCCAATTGACAGTGACAGTGAAATTGAACAGTAAACCAAAACCTTCTGTTCTGTTGTATTATAGTTAAATCATATGAGTCATATTATGAGATGGGTTGTCATACCCTATTATATACCACAATGGATATTATAATACACACATTACAAGATGTACTGCCTGAAATTTTCACTTTCTCGCTGTTCTAAAATAATAGTTTTAAATTTCCAATAAAACAAGGATCAAACGATAGAACATTAATTATAAGTTAATTCCTGCGTAATCTTTAAACTTTAGTGCACCTAATTTTCTCCAAAATGCATCTGTTTTTGTGACTTTTAATTAAATAAATATTGTATCTTTAGCTACCTTCCAAGAATAGCTCTGTCAGAAATTTATTTTTAAGTGATAGCTAGAAAGTATTTGTTGAGTTTGGAAATAAACCAATTTAAGGTAACAAGGAATAAAATTTTCTAAATCCGTTTTGGCACTGTCTGAAAATTTAGGATTTTTTAAATCGATTGATATAAATACTTATTATTTTCTAAAAGAGTACATTAGGATTTTAATTTATAAAAAACATTACGTGTTATTATTTAAAATCTGTGTTAGCAAAAATAACACAAACAACTTCGTAAATATGGAACTATTCACTTGATTTTCATGATTTTTCGTAAATTGTTTGATATTTTGTGTTGGTTATGTCAGTTCTGTCATATACTTTCAGCTTCAATAAAATTATTTTGATTTTTTGTGGTTTTTATATTGGCTATGTACCAAGTACGGTTCGTCTACAATTCATTTGGTTGTAAACAGATTTGTTGTTTTCTGGAAATGTGGTTTCGTGTACATGAGGAATATTTTCTCAAAAGCTGTTATGTTACTTTCCCTAAAATTTTAACAGAATATTCAACCATAATCACCACACATACTGACTTTTACTATGATGAATAGTACGTAATAAATGGTTTTATATGATATTTCAACAAAATATTTGTATCTTCAAACCTTAAAATCAAAATCGATTTTTTTCTAAAGTCCTGTAAAATCATGCCAAAAAATTCAGGGTAGGTGTGCAAAAAGACCGAATAAAACACTGTTGAATTTTGGAAGATTTGGAAAAGAGTAATTAGTTAAAAAAATATTCCTTATATTGTAAGATTGTTATACCGTTACTCAGTTAAACAGAGGCTAATAACTTGCTAATTTAGTGTGCAACGTAAGATTCCCTTGCCAAAGATTTATACTTTGAGAAAAATTGGGCCTAAGTCTGGAAAATATTGGAACCAAGACACAACTTTCTGAATAAAAAAATACTCGTGCAGGTTACGTTAAAAGAATTAGTATAGGGTGGCTTAATAATCCTATGAAGGCTCTTTTAGGCCTACCGAACATAGTTAAGAAAAATATAACTTAAAACATGTTAGGTGCACCCAGTTGTCACTTACTGTACTATTATGAAACGTGAACTTGGTCAGAAACAGATTCCATGTAGCCTAGAACTTTATAAGAAGGTAATTTTTTGAGAAGGCTCGAAAAAAGATTTTAAGGAGGGTTTCTTGACCGTTTAGGAGATGACCAGAGAGTGTGTAAAAATGTAAAATTTGAATTGGCTTATTGAATACAGAGACATAGTCTGTCTCATAAAAGACCACAGATTAAGGTGTTTGGGCACGTAGAAAGATGGACTCGGCTAGGATGGTTAAAGTAATATGAAACTAAAGACTTAAAAGCGAATGAAGGAAGGGCCATTCTAGAAAGAGGTAAAGAGATGATGCCTCGAATTATTTTATTTTGATTGGTTTAAGAGGATGGAGAGCGCTAACAACTAGTGGAGGGAATTGTAGGAGGATTGCTGAGGAAGCCAAAGCCCACCAAGGGTTCTAGAGA
This sequence comes from Catonia carolina, assembly GCA_035578175.1. Classification (NCBI taxonomy): domain Eukaryota; kingdom Metazoa; phylum Arthropoda; class Insecta; order Hemiptera; family Achilidae; genus Catonia; species Catonia carolina. The sequence continues at coordinate 295,771,520 of JAQMRL010000001.1, read as the reverse complement.
TACAAGATGCTGATGGTAAGGTAAGGATATCAGTCACACATTGGCTTTTTTAGAAGGTTTCCTGTTTGCACACTTGCGGGCAGAAAAAGGAGTTTGCAATGCCGTGGGATTTTAGTCCAACTCTTTGGAATAAAACAATGAATATTTTGTTCACTATAATACTACAGATAAGTCTGGTAACTATTCAGCAGAGCTAAGAAGCGGTGAGCTGGGAGGATGCAGAAGAGGCCAAGGATTTGTAGCTGAAAAGTAATATAAATAAAAAGTACCTTCTTTAGAAGCCAATCCATCAATCGAACTAACTTACCAATAAAATTCTGTAGCTATTTTTTTCTTCTCTATTAATAGATTTTAGCGAAAATAATGAATTTTTCAACCTGTTACCGAATGAAGCCCGGCTTGTTAGTGTACTAGTCTACCCAACTAGTTCTGTACCAGTGGTCCCGGGTTCGATTCCCGGTCAGGTCTGACATTTTTTCATTACTTATCATTTTCAACTAATACCCTTCACCGCCAAAATTAGCCTCTGTACATTAGTCCAACGTAAATCAAAAAAAAATATATTTTACAGCTTATAGATGAAATTTTGTTTTATCACTCTGCATTTCATGCAGTAATTTAATTAAAATGTACTTTTTAAACTAGCATTAGAGTGGCATGATTTATTTATATCAGGTTTAGATTTTTAAATTTATCAACGATTCATTGAATGGGTTCCATTCTCTGAATGATTGGAATCAAATAACAGATAAATAAACGACGAATCCCAATGCCAATGATTCCATTAACAAATTACATAATTACGTAATTCGAATGAGGCCTAAATAAATTAAAAGACCTATCTATCATCATTAGAATGAAACAGGTAAAAAGATTTCATCTCAAACAGATGACACACAGTCATGTCATTGATTTAAATCTCTCTTTCTCTCATCCGCTCAATTTTTCTCCTTCCCTCTCTGACAATTGGTTTTTTCCCAAAAATTAAACGGATTACTATAATTAAAACAAATACGCAGTTTCTGTGCAAACTCTAGGTTGGTTTTTTTAACAAATTTGGAGCGAGCATAATATTTTTTCCCTCCTATTTTTCATTACGATTGTTTGAGCTTTTTAGTTTTTACAACTTGTTCGTTTGAAAAATTGCCTAGTTCACTAAATTCATTTTAACGTACGATGTTAATAATTTTAACAAATTTTGTTCATTAGAAAATTGTAAAATTTGCGCCTTTTTAAGGATGCGATTTTTCATTTTTTATATTATTCAATTTTTTTTCATTAAAAAATTCATTTTATAAATTTTAATTATTAACGTTTCAAAAATTAATCTACTACTTCAACTCTCTAATAGTCAAATCCAATAGAAAGCATATTTTTTAAATTTAAGAAAAATGCAATTTTGATCAGTAAACTAAATTTGAAGTAATCAGGGCGTTGGTGTAGCTTCAGTTGGTAACTTTAGCTGATTAGCCATGCATATTTTGTAACATCCTCATGTTCAAAATGTGAGGTTTGTTACTAAAGTGCCAATAAATGTTCATGATATATCTTTCTTGACTCGGCCTTTTTAGGATATCAACTTTGAACTTACTTGCCCCATAATTGTAATCCGCACTTCCAGACAGGCCTAAAATTAGTTTCTTCTATACTTTATATATTTTTTTTAAATACCCCAAGTGTGTACTTACAATCAGTTCAATTATGGATAATAAGTAATCCCATGACCTAATGAGATGAGGATGAAATGTAGCCTATGATGTGTAAATGTAGTCTTGTACTAACTCCGGCTGACAATTCCTGAGAGGTATGGTTAACTGAAACCCGAGCCTCAAAGTACACTGGTAAGCACTGTCTATTATTAAAACCTGTATAAAAGTAACTACATTTCCTAGGATTGGAACCGCAGAACCTTCGTTCCCGAAAATCAGATATTAAAGATCTGACTTTGGCTACGGCCGTACGTCTAGATCTAGTTACTCCGTATTATAATTTAAAATATTTAATTTTACTTTAATTATTTATTCTATTGGGACAATTATAAATGTGGGCGTAGTGGTTAGCGCAATTGGCTTCTACACCGGGGTCCCGGGTTCGATTCCCGGTCAGGTCTGGCATTTTTTCATCACTCATTTTTCATATATCATCATTTTCCACCGTCTGCATTATCATAAATTACAAAACAGTCAGACGTAAAACAAAACAAAAATATATAAACGCCTTCTCTTCTAGTTTTTATTATTTTCCAAAGTACTTTCTTTTTTCCTACTGTGTCAGAAGTTAATTTAAGATTTGACTTTTTATGCCCTTTTTCAGGAAACATGTCAAATTAAAAATTTAGAACTGAATGTTTTTCCATTTCTTAGGTGAAATGTTGCCCCAGATAATAAACTAATAAATATTTGGAAAAACTGGCACTCTTAATAACAACAGTTAAATCCTCGGGATGCAGACAAAAGTGCAAAAATATGAGTAGCCGATTCTGGAGCTATCTGAAAACCCTTCAAAATTTAAATTACTTTATTACCAGGAATGAGAATGGTAATTATTTTTGCACGACATACTTTTTTTATAATGTATTAAATTTCTGTAAGTACAGAAGATAAGGAGCGGAACGTGGGGATGAATGAGAGAGGAATTTGAGTAGTTACAGCCAGGGGAGATGAAGTTCTTAAGAGAAATAAAGGGTAGGACAAGGAGAGATAGAATAAAGAATACCGAGATAAGAGTGGAGATAAATGGGAAATGTATGAGGGAGAGGGTGGAGAAAATGAGGATAAGATTGTATGGCCACGTGAAGAGAATGGGAGAGGAAAGGTTACCTAGAAGAATGAAGGAAGGAAAGGTGGAAGGAACACGATCAAGAGAACGACCAAGAAAAATATGGAAGAATGAAATGAAAAGGAGTATGGAGGGACGGGGATACAACTGGAAACGAATAGAAGAGAAGAAATGGTGGACGGACAGAAGAAGATGGAGAGGCTTGGTAAACAACCAGTCCCGGCGATAGCTGAAACGGGCACTGGATATGTCACCATAATACATGTATGTAAAACATAATGTGGGGATTATGTATGTATGTACAAAAGATATTAGTTTTGTTTTAAACTGTTAAGGGCTAAATACACCCTTGGTAGTTGCGTAGTTATGTAATAGATTATGAGACAAGTATATAAACATCATTCCTTACACACAATTACAATAAACACACACGTAAACACATACCCTCTACACAATTGACACAACTGATATAACCAAGACATGTCAACATTTACATTTGTTACATTTACATCTCAACATAAATACAGATGATTTCCAGCTTCCAGATGTAAGTAAGATAAATAAAACAAAAAAAAAAAGAAAAAAGAAAAAAAAAATTCCAAAATTTTAAAAAAGGATTTTTGAAAGTTGAGTCTATTTTAAATCTTTGAAAAGGAGAGAAGCATTTACAGTTTTTTATAAAAAAAAAAAGACTAAATAATTAATATACAATTATTTTAATAAGGAAGTTTTCAAGTTAAGATTTTAAAAGTTTTAATTGTTTTTAAAAGGTTTTAATTGAAATTTTAAAATATACATATATTTTAAAATGAAAGAAAGTTGTTAAACTTATTTATTTGTTTATAAATATCATTTATGAACTTCACCACTGGACATCGATAGCAAATGGTGCATCGACCGGGAAAGCTAAAAATATAAGGGAAATTTCAACAGGAGAAAGGAAAAACGGAAAACTGAAAGAAGAAATCTAACAAAAATTATCAGAAATTTAAAAGGAAATCAACAACAGAAATCAAAGACATCATTGAACGTCAGCAGAAACAGACTTCAACATAAAACTTCCGAACACAATATTATCATTGTAAACGCCTATCTTTCACTAATCTTTCAACAATCCTCCAACTTCAAATCAACTCCAATTTCGGCCAAAAAGACAACGTCCTTACATCTGGAAAAAGGTATACATCAGTTATCTGGTAAGTCGTCTTACACACGTTTGTCAAACACACAATTACCGAATATAAATTATGGAACAACAAGTAACACCACTTATTGACCCTAATAGACTGGATGACAACAACCTTAACTTTCAACTGAGACTACGAAAAAGCGTAACAACCGGACATATAGGACAGAGAAAACAACGATTACAAAAATTGATAGATAACGGACGACAAACTGACATTAATGCAATACGTAGATTTGACCTCAATAAACAATTAACTGAGTGTCAAAATTATTTTGTGCGGTTACAAAACACAGAAAATTTAAACGATCTAGAGAAATATAATGCTGAAGTTTTTGACGACCGTCTTAATAAACTCTTACTGTTTATATTAGCGAATAAACCAGATAAGGTTGTAGATTTTCAAAATTTAAAACAGGAATTTGATAATTGGAAGGCTAATGAGTTACACAATATCGAAATTAGACCTAATCTTGACCAAAATTTAAATTTCGAAGAGGTACCTTTAAATAACAACCCAGTACCTAACCAAAGGCAAGAAATTGTTAATGATGATCAAATTAGCTTGATACACCATCGAGTAATACAAAGTCCCGTTTTTAGGAATGATGTTCATGATATATTAATACCAAATGCGATAGGTCACAATAACCCTGTGTGTGTCCAACGTGAATTAAATTTTAATTGGACAAAAATCGCAAACCCAATTGAAAACGAGTTAAAACAATTAACTATCACAGATGGACGTGATATTGATACGTTGGTTAGAAATATCAAAATTATTAAACAAATCCAGAAACGTTATGCAGTAGATCTACCCTTGGTGTTATTAACTCCATTTATGACCGGTTTTACGGAACAAATTTTTGAAAATTCCATTAGAAATAACCACAATTTTGATCAGTTTCATCGAGATTTGGTGAATAAACTGATCACACCAAAAATGAAAGAGATATTAAAATTAAAATTATTATACAGAAATCAGTCACAAATGGAAACCTTGACAGAATACATAAGGGAAATCTTAGAAAATCATGATGTATTACGACTTAACCTCACCGAAGGGGAGTTGATTAATATAATATTAACTGGTTTAAATGAAATATATGCTACACATTTAGGCATAATTGGTAGACCCAATAACTTACATGATTTTAATAAATTGGATGCTTATGTATATGAGAGGGTTTATGCTAGAACTCTTCATGAGATAGGTTCATCAAAAATGAACGATACAAGCGCACTAAACTCTATAAATAACACAATGCCTCTTCAAGGTAAACAAATCATATCACAAAATACGACATCCGATAACATTGGGTCACAAATATCAAAAACAATATTAAAATGTTTTTATTGTAATAAACCAGGTCACATTAAACGAAATTGTAGACTTTGGCAACAGAAAAACAATAAAAACATGTCAAAAAACTAAACGGATACAAACACGCGCAGCATACTCATATGGTTCGTGTTTGTAAACATGAGATGGGTAAATCTTTAAAGATAGGAAAACAAAGGTTGACTTATAAAAATACATTGAAAGGTTTAAAAATAAAAATTAAAAATAATATATTTAACGCGCTTATTGATTCAGGTTCTACACATAATATTATTAACCAAAAAATGTATGTACTTTTGAAAAATAACAATGCAATCATAAAAGAGGAAAAACTTAACGCAATCTGCCTCACAGCTGACAAATTCCCTTTAGAAATTACTAAACAAGTGTGGGTTCGAATTAACCTACACAATCTATCATGGAAAATAAATTTCAAAGTGTTAAAAAAGATACACCATGAAATAATACTTGGTATGCACTTTTTACATAAAACACGTGCTATTTTTAATGCTATAAAATCAGAGATAACCTTTGAATGGTTAAAGAATCAAAAATTTTATTTAATAAATATATTTCCAGATCAAATTAATAATATAGAGCAATCTGAATACATTAAAAATAAAATAAATAATTTGTGTAAAGAATTTCCGGATGTACTTACGGCTAAATTAGGTTGTACTCATGAATTAACCTATGATATCAAACTTAAAAATAATGAAATTATAAAATCTAGGCCCTATCCTTTAAATCCAATAAAAACATTCCAAATGAAAAAACAAATCGATAAACTATTAAAGGATAAGGTAATTAGAGAGAGTGTTTCTCCTTATTCATCTCCGGCCTTTTTGATCCCGAAACCAAATGGTTCAAGTCGTTTGGTTGTAGATTATCGTTCGGTCAACTTAATAATTGACTCGGAAGCGCAACCCTTACCAAATATAAATCACGCTTTCCAATGGTTTTCCAAAGCACGATGGTTCAGTACATTAGATTTGGCACAAGCGTATCATCAAATCCCATTGACAGAGAGATCTCGTCAAATTACTGCATTCTGTACTACAGATGGATTGTATGAATATGAAAGATTACCTTTTGGTTTGTCGACCGGCGCACAAGTTCTAACTCGCCTTATGAATAAAATATTTAAAAATATTAAATATAAATTTGTGTTTAATTATATGGATGATATTTTAATATATTCCAAAAGTTTTACAGAACACTTAAAACATATCAAAATAGTGTTGTCGATCTTGAGAAAAGCTGGTATCACCATTAATCCTGAGAAGGTGACATTTGCTGTAAATGAAATACCATTTCTTGGACACACGTTGTCATACAAGGGTGTCTCTATAGATTCAACGAGGACACAAAAAATTTTAGAATATCCGGAACCTACATCAGTAAAACAAGTACATCGGTATTGTGGTATGATTAATTATTTTTCCAAATTTATTAAAAATTATGCTGACAGGATCGAACCCCTGAATAGATTAAGACGTAAAAATACTCAGTTTGTTTGGGGAGACTCACAAAGAAAAGCGTTCGAAGATCTTAAACAAGCAATTGCTAATCCTCCAGTTCTCTCCATACCAGACTTTTCTAAAGAATTCATTTTACAAACAGATGCGTCAGATACAGGTATAGGGGCGGTGTTACTCCAAGAACATGAAGGGTCCAGAAGAGCTATAGCATACGCCTCTAAAACATTGACAGAAGCAGAAAGAAAATTTTCTGCATATGAACGTGAATGTCTGGCAGTTGTTTTCGCGACAGATCACTTTAGAACTTATCTAACGCACCGTGAATTTCTTTTAGAAACGGATAACCAAGCTTTAGCCTGGCTTCTTTCACGACCAAAACAATTAGGTCGGTTGGCTAGATGGTTATTACGCTTATCCGTCTTTAAATTTAAAATTAATCACATTCGTGGTTCAAATAATAATGTGGCTGATGCATTATCGAGAATGTATGAATTAAATAATGAAGATACAGCAAAAGAGATATCGTATATCAATGCTTTATTATCACAGTTTCCCCTTTCCTTTACAGATATAAAACAACATCAAAAACAGGATACCTTTATCCTTAAACAAAAACAACAAATGAACAATAAATTTTGTTTATCAAAAGGGATCCTCTGTCTACAAGACAAAAATCATAATCCGATCAAAATTGTTCTCCCCAATTCTTTAAAAGATTTAGTCTTTAAATATTTTCATCATTCGGAAATAGGAGGACATTTAGGTATTGACAAAACTATACATAAAATAACAAAGCATTTTTATTGGCCTGACATATATAAGGAAATTCCTTTAAAGGTGAATGCTTGCATGATCTGTCAACGCAGCAAACCTGGCATGAATTATAAATGGGGGAATCTTAGTTCAAGAGTTCCAACAATACCATTTGATACGTTATTTATTGACACCGTTGGTAGTCTTCCAAAAACTAACCAAGGTTATAAATATATTCTGGTGGTGGTGGATAGTTTTTCAAAATTTACTTGGTTAGCTCCATTAAAAAATACTAATACATCCTCTATTATAGATGAATTAAAACGTATCTTTCAGAACTACTCCATTCCGAGGTTAATTGTCACGGATAATGCCAAAACATTTAACTCCACAATGTTTAAAAACTTTTGTTTTACCTTAGGAATTAAAAGAACCACTCTATCTCCTTACCACCCACGCCCATCTCATGCTGAAAGACTGAATAGAAATCTTAGGTCTATTCTTATCGCGTACCACGCAACTGCCCAAACGACATGGGATAAATCCCTCTTTTGGTTTCAATTAGCCTTTAATATGGCACAACATACCGCCCACGGTGCATGTCCTTTTGACATATTACATAATTTTCAAGCCCAAACGCCCTTGGATAGAGCGTGGAATATTCAGAATATCCTTCATCGGAATCCCGTACGATCGAGCAACATGATGAGTACAATTAGACGGCAACTAATTAAGTCTCATCATGATATGGCACGTAGATACAATGCTACACGCCATCCAAATCCATTTTCGGTGGGAGATAAAGTTTTACTTAAAACTCATCCCGTAAGTTCGAAAAAGAAAAATCTTTGTGCAAAAATGGCATACCGGTGGTCGGAACCATTTTATATAATTGGATTCTCTACACCTGTTACAGCCTTACTCCGTAAGACTGTCGGGGGAGAAATATCCAAAGAACATATCTCTAATCTTAAAAAGGTATCATAAATTACCAAGATTAGTAATATTATTAAGTGAGGTACGTCGCGACTCTCGAGCTTGTGATGTTGGTATTAAAGGTGTATCCGATGTTACTTGATGTGTGAATGTGTTATGAAAGGGGCCCCGAATGATCGTAACTTACCGTCTCAGGCCGACAACTGCTCCGTACTCATCTTTTTTTTGTTTTCGACATTTAAGCACCCACCCCTTTTTCCTCTTGCTTGTGTATGTTTCCCAGGGGGGGGGAAGATTGTAATAGATTATGAGACAAGTATATAAACATCATTCCTTACACACAATTACAATAAACACACACGTAAACACATACCCTCTACACAATTGACACAACTGATATAACCAAGACATGTCAACATTTACATTTGTTACATTTACATCTCAACATAAATACAGATGATTTCCAGCTTCCAGATGTAAGTAAGATAAATAAAACAAAAAAAAAAAGAAAAAAGAAAAAAAAAAATTCCAAAATTTTAAAAAAGGATTGTTGAAAGTTGAGTCTATTTTAAATCTTTGAAAAGGAGAGAAGCATTTACAGTTTTTTATAAAAAAAAAAGACTAAATAATTAATATACAATTATTTTAATAAGGAAGTTTTCAAGTTAAGATTTTAAAAGTTTTAATTGTTTTTAAAAGGTTTTAATTGAAATTTTAAAATATACATATATTTTAAAATGAAAGAAAGTTGTTAAACTTATTTATTTGTTTATAAATATCATTTATGAACTTCACCACTGGACATCGATAGCAGTTATTAATTATCTTTTAGCTAATGAAGCGTAGGAGGATGTATTTAAAATGAGGTTAACACCAGTTTTCCGGTCGCAGTAAGGTTCTTTGATGAGTGTTCTTGACAGATTTTTTACAAGAGCTAAGGATTATGGCAGTCAGCGCCCAATAAACTACTAAAGAAATTAGATATCTTTAAATTTCAATTATATTAAAGACATTTATATTAAAAAAGAAAACAACTTAGCCTGTAAATAAATACAATATAAAATAATAATAACACGCGACATAGGCAGGCACAAGTAGAGTAGGTACTTGTTAAAAATTTATAAAGAAATGAGGAAAATAATGATGTGTACATTTGAATTTCAAGAACGAAAAGCAACAAGTCAAAAATAAAAAGCATGCCCTGTACTAGGAATAAAGAAAACAATAACGAACATCCTCTAATAAATAAATGTATTTGTTTGAATTATTATTGTTATTGACTAAAGGAAAATGTACAAAGAAGTTTTTTTATAATTATAACTGTTTTTCTTTTTCTTTCTCCGTAGTGTATTTATAGGGTCGTATACAATTTCGCCACCTGACTTTAGCCCCACTCATTAAGCACAATGGGTGATAATGGCAATAACAAGGTACTTAGTAGGTAGGTGGTCGTAAATTAACCCTTTGATAAATTACCGATACTTGAGTAATTTACGACAGGGGTGTAATAAAAGTACTCTCTATCTCCTTCCCGAAGAAAGGGTAGAGAGTAATAAATAGCAAACCTAGAAATAATATTGTGGGACTAAATTACAAAAGAACGGGTCTTGCATCAGGTAAAAAATATGTTTGTTATTCAATAGATTTCTGAAAATGAAACCAACAAACTTTTAATATTAGAACCTATGTATGATAGACATAGTATTATAGTTGTTTTACTCCATGTATTTCAGTCAACGTTTATGTCAGTTATAACATTAATATATAAATTTAAAACTACTGTAGTTATATTAAATCAAATTATTATAATTTTAAAGTCTATTGTACAAACAAAAGTGGTTCTTTCGTTCCTATTTCCAGTATTACAGGTTTAATGTTTTTTTTTCGCCTCATGATTATAAATGTACTTTACATTAAAAAAAATAATAAATATATTATATTTACCTTATAAATTTTTCATAGCACATAACCACACAACGGCAGAAAACGAACTCCCCAATTTTTGAGCAACACACAACTGACCGGGGAGAAAATCATACAGAACGGTGGTGGGGTTCACCAATCAGAATCGAAAAAACCGAGAGGAAAAGTAACAAAAGTTGTGATTGGTTTTAGGAAAAAGGCTGTATTTGCTGAAAAACACTTACAGCCTGCAGGAGGGGAAAGAGGAGAGGTTCTTGGAAATGAACTACAAAACAACATATTTTTCTCTGATTTTTCCCAGGGTAAAAAGTGCTAACTAAGGGTTTCACATAAGAGAAAGATTTAGGCCACAAAGTTCTCAGGGTATTAGGATGGACGGATCGTGTAAAACAGTGTGAGAAAAGCAAGGCCTAAAGAGTGGTATGAATGAAAAACAACTTGATGATAACTGCTAAGTTGACAATAAAAAGAAACTCAGATTCCATTGTAATAAGAATTACAATTCTCTCTTTTATTTATACAAGATTTAAAATGTTCTAATAAGCCAAAGAGCACGTATACGTAAAATTTATTTAAAAAAATCGAAAACAGGAATAGTAAGGTGAAACCTTACACTAATTTACTTTTATAAATGTCTGAACCATAGCACTAAAAAAGCATGGTTGAAAAGTGGGGGGCTTCCTGGATCGAATTACGATTCAGTTCGTTATTTCAGTTTGTGCAGTAAACATTACGTTGTATTTATTTTTTATTGTTTTTGAAAACTAATGTCAGTAAGACAAAAAGATTTTCATATAGTCTACTGTTGCTTATAAATTACCAGTTGTAAGTTATGCCAAGACAAACGGAAATCGGGCTGCCGAAATAGATTTGGACCTCCACCAACGGAGAAGATGATTCGCGAATGGAGAATATTTATGAAGATCAACTCCTAAAACAAGATAAGAAAAAACATTCTTCTCGTTCCGAAGTTGCTAAATGGCCTGTACTTGAAGAAGAAATAAAAACATGGATACTTGACCACAGGAATAATAAAATTTGTATATCAACTAAAATGACAATCCAAGAAGCTAGAAATAAAGCGGTGGCATTAGGTATTAATGATTTTACTGTTAAATGATCATGGTATTACAGGTTTATGAAACGGCAAGGACTCAGTATACGTACACGAACAAGACTAGCTTAAAGACTCCCACCGAAGTATGAGACTAGAATAATCGAGTTCCATAAATTCATCATTAACGCCAGAAAAAAGTCAAACTATGATAATGGACAACTAGGTAACATGGATGAAACACCTCTAACTTTTGATGTACCATCTAATAGAATTGTAGATCAAAAGGTACAAAATCAGTTATAGTTAAAACAAATGGACACGCAAAACACTCTATACAGTTTTTTCTGCTTTCTAAGTTGATGGAATAAAGTCACCACCAGGTAATATTGAAACGAAAAACAATGCGTGCAGAGCAAATTCCTTCTGGAATAATACTTCATGTTTATGAGAACTGGATGGACCAACACGGAATGAAAGTGTGGTCTAAACGTCCGGGAGGCCAATTAAGATAACTAATTAATTTCGGTCTCATCTTACACAGGCTACTAGAAGAAGACTGAAAGAAATTCGTACCAAAATTGCTGTTATCCCTGGAGGGTTTACAAGCTAACTTCAGCCTTTGAATGAATCCATCAACAAACCGTTTAAAGCAGCAATGTGAGAACACTGGACAAAGTGGTTGGGAACAACAGACCACGTAACCACTCCTACAGGAAGAATGAAGAGGCCTTCCATATCTCAAACATTTTTGGCTTTCAATAAAGTTTTAAATGGTAGTAAAATCCTTCAAAAAGTGTGGAATAAGTAACGCAATGGATGGAAGTGAAGATGACCTTCTGTTTCACTAGGATGATTATGAAGAAGAAGAAAGTTCACCGGAAAGTGAAGCGGGAACTGCAAATGAAAGTGAATAAATGAGTTAAGAAGTTTATAAATGAAGTGATTGTAATATGATTAAAATGTTTTTTATATTTCTCCGGTTTCTGTCTGTTTTTCATAACCTTTAAATTTGGATTTACTCGAGCGCAAAGGGAGAAGTGTTTAAAGGTTTTACTTTATGCTAACATCTTAAGTAGATAAATGGTGTATTGGTATTTAGGTAGTATATGTAGACCAACGTTATTTCCATTTTTGGAACAAATCTTCATTTATTTTTTTTTCAAATTTGCCTTGAAAAATAAGGGTGCGTCTTACAATCCGGAAGATACGGTAACTACTAAATATTTTTTAATAATTTTATCACATAGCTTACTGAAACTTAATTTAGATATAAAATTTACTAATCTTAATAATTAAAAATTTGCAGTATTATAAAAATTTACTTTCAACCAAATAAGATTTCTTAAAACCACTACGAATATTCCTTATTTTTTACTTTGGAGACCGCAAAGGATTACTTTTGTCAGCTATCTATAAGCTTTCTCTGCATTCTTTCCTCTGATTTTTCGCCAATATATATTCGGTCATTCTCACCGATCTGGCCTGTCTCTTTGCATCTGAAACAACCGTTTAAGTACCTCTGTTTTTGGTTTAGGTATTAAATCTAAAGTTTTTGTCTTTAAGTGTGTCTGTCTTAACTCTCTTCAGCTCCAGATCTCTAAAAGTAAAACCTAGTTCCTCCATATCCTCTTTGACTTCCTTATCCAGATTGGTGCTGTTTTTTTTTGCAAACAAGTTCCTTATAATTCTGTCTTCTGGTTTTCTAATTAAATGACCAAAGAAAGATATGCTTTTCTGTTTCATGGAGTCTAATATTGGCTCATTATCTTGATAGATAATTTGTTGGGTAAGAGTCTCCATTCCCCATCTTTGTGTTTTTTTGCCTATACAAGTTCTAAAGATCCTTCGTTCAAGTTTTTGGATCTTGTCCGTCCTATTTTTTTGGTTAAGTTTAACCCTTACAGTGCCAGCGTCCTAATATTAGGACGTGAAGATTTAGACTAAAAAATCTGGTGTGAAACACTCACACAACTTTCTCTTGCCAATGCAAATAATGACCTATATAACCTAACATTAGTAATACAACATTAGGAATAAACAAAAAACTAACCTCAAAACCATAACCTTATTTCAATCATGAATGAAACACGCGAAATGAAAATCAACCTCAGTTTGGCTTTCAAATACGGAAAATCACTCTTTCACGCTAAACTATACTCTGTAGAGAAAAATGCTTGAAATAAAAGTCGTAGATCTTTAAATTTCCTATAAATTTTATTGTATACATTTTGTCATAAAATGCACACAATGCTGAATTCTTTAAAAACTCGATTTTTCACACGTTTTCGTGAGACAAAACAGAAAATCGCTAATTACCGCTAAACTATGCGTTATACAAAAAAAATGTTTGAAATAAAAGTTGTAGGATTTTAAATTTTCTACATTTTTTATTATATAAATTTTTGTGCTAAAATGCATATTAAAGCCGTAATCTTAAAAACAACAAAATCTTTACGTGAAAACAGCCTCACCAAGATTTTCAGCAAACATGGCGCCTACTCTATCTTGTAGAGCATAAAAATTAAGTAAACCAAGCGATTTTTAAAAAAATCGTAGGACCAGTATTTGAGAAAATCGCAAAAAAGTGAAAAATTACACGAATAATCTACTACTTCCGGTTGACTGATTTTAATGAAAATGTTCGTGTCGGGTCTGGTAGTGGCATGTAACTTAAGTTTCAAGTTTCAAGTTCGTACAATGTTCCGTTATTAAGATATTCTGTTCACAGGCACACAGACCAATCGCTAAAAACATGTTTTTTGGGTTCAGGAGGTCTGAAAACGTGTAGATTCGGTGAAAACTCGATTTTGAAAAATCGACATGAAAACAATACTTTCCTTCCTATATATTCATATAGGCAAGGGAAAGTAAAAATGCCAGCCTACTTTTGCGCGATTTGTAGCATTTTATATATTTATCCATAACATGGCTATTTTTCAAGGTACCTATCTTACTGATTTTTACTTCTCTTGCCTATATGAATGTAATATATTCATATAGGCATGAGAAAATCGACATGAAAACAATACTTTCCTTCCTATTATAGGAAGGAAAGTATTGTTTTCATGTCGATTTTTCAAAATCGAGTTTTCACCGAATCTACACGTTTTCAAACCTCCTAAACCCAAAAAACATGTTTTTAGCGATTGGTCTGTGTGTCTGTGAACAGAATATCTCAAGAACGGAACATTGTACGAACTTGAAACTGAAACTTAAGTTACATACCACTACCATATCATTGATGGTACCATATGGTACCATCAATGAAAATGTTACCCACAATTTTTTTACTTTCTCTTGCCTATATGTATGTAACAGGAAGAAAAGTATTGCTTTCATGTCGATTTTTCTAAATCGAGTTTTTATCGGATCTACACGTTTTCAGACCCCCTGAACCCAAAAACATGTTTTATAGCATTTGGTGTGTGTGTGTGTGTGTGTGTGTGTGTGTGTGGGTGTGGGTGTGTTTGTGTGTGTGTGTGTGTGTGTGTGTGTGTGTGTGTGTGTGTGTGTGTGTGTGTGTGTGTGTGTGTGTGTGAGAGAGAGAGAGAGAGAGAGAGAGAGAGAGAGAGAGAGAGAGAGTGGGTGTGGGTGTTTGAACAAAAAATCTCAAGAACGGAACATCGTACTGTACGAAGTTGAAACTTGGAACTTAAGTTAGGTACTACTACCGTACCCGACACAAACATTTTCATCAACATCTGTCAACCGTAAGTAACAGTTTATTCGTGTAATTTTTCACTTTTTGCGATTTTCTCAAAAACGGCTCCTAATATTTTTAAAAATCGCTTCATTTACTACACTTTTTATGCTCTATAAGATAGGGTAGGTGCCATGAAGTTCTTGAGAAGGCTGTGCTCTCGTAGAAAAAATAGTTTTTTCTTGAGATTGAAGCTTTAATATGCATTTTAGCGCAAAAATGTATATAATAAAAGTTGTAGACAATTCAAAAACCTAGAACTTTTATTTCGAACATTTTTTTGTATAACGCTTAGTTAAGCGAATTTCTGTTTTTTTCTCACGAAAAAGTGTAAAAAAAATCGATTTTTTTATCTACACGATTTTTTTATTAAGATCTACACCTTTTACTGAAAGAATTTTTCTCTATAGACGCTAATTTAGCGTAAAAGAGTGATTTTCTGAATTTTTAAAGAAAATACCGTCGAAAATAACGTCTTAATTTTGCGTCTTTCACTCATGATTAAAATTAGGTTGTTTTTTGTTTATTTCTAATGTTTTATTACTAATGTTAGATTATATTGTTCATTATTTGCATTGGCAGGAGAAAGTTGTGCGAGTGTTTCACACCAGATTTTTAAAATTAACGTATCATTATAAGACTGAAATATTCACACTGATGACAAAACAACATATTTTAATACTCGCTTTACAAGAAACGCGTTTTACTGCCGCAAACACTTTTGATTCTTGGAACTTCAGGATGTTTACAGGACAACATGAATCAAGAATAGGAGCTGACCTACAGCAACCAGCGAGAACAGAATAAAGATTCTTTATTCTGTTCTCGCTGACAGCAACTCGGAATAATATTCTGCGTAAACAAACGGATCAAAGACTCAATAACAAAATCACACTCACCTTCTGAAAGGATCTGTACTTTAACACGGAAATGCGGAAATAAGAGATACACCAAATATGTAATGCATGCGCCCCTATCAAAGTGGGCAATCGGATAAATCCAGAAAAGGCGGAGGTATTATGGGAACCGCTAGAGATAAAGCACCAGATAAGAGCGTCCAAATTTCAGATGGTGAATTCAACGCACTAATCAGAAAAAACAGTTCCGGAAGATTGTCAGCGACTATACAGCACACAAGAGAACAAATCGGAATAATAAAATATTAATTGAATTGTGTGAAACATTTCATCTCAAACAGATGTCCACTAATTTCATGAAACTCCCTGAGAAACAGAAAATAATTATGACGAACTCTGGGAGGAAAATTTGGTGAATTCCAAAGAGATCACGTTGCAATCTCGGAGGAAAACACGAAGAAAATCATGAACGAAAATCATGATGAAGAAAATCGTGTGGAAAGATGAAGAACCCGAAGATAAATATTAAAAAAAAATCAAGGTGAAGAAACAAAACTGCATCCCCTCCAAATGTAAGAGGACTTCTAAAAATAGCAGTAGAACTGCATAAAAACGAAGCTGCCGAAGAAGATTGAATCTGTGCAGAAGTGTTGGGGAAGTAACCATCCAAGCACATGGAAAAGACCTGGGTAACTGAGAAGATTCCCTGTGAATAGAAAACGGCACTGATACATCCACTGCATAAAAAAGGAGGTAGAACGGATGTAAACAATTACCGCGAAATTTCTATTTTATTCGTGACGTAAAAAGCACTTTCCAAAAAACCGTTTGGCTAGAGTAGACAAACAGTAGATCGGAAACTGGTTGAACATCAAGCCGGATTTAGGAAAGGAAGATCCTATGGAGAGTAGATATTAAACGTAATTTTAGTACTTGAAAGTTATATTTCAAGAGATATAGTGGTAGTGTTTGTTGATTTTAAAAAAGCTTATGATTCAATCGACCTAAAAACACTACTGATATTTTAGAAGAATTTGGAGTGGATATGAAGATAACGGCAATCATTAAAGAAACATTAATACAGACACGATAAAAAGTAAAAAATATAAAAAGTAAAATTTCTAGGAGAAATCTAAGAGTTTGAAATCAAAACAGGCGTTAGGCCGGGTTATGGACTGTTACCGAGGTTTTTACCCGTGTGCTAGAGAAAGTTATACAAGAATGGGAAATGGAACTTGCCAATAAAGGATTCTTAAAACACAGTAAACAATGGAAGACCAAAGAACGGTATAAACTGTGTTGCTTTTACAGACAACCTAGCAATCGTTTCTAGGAACATGAAAACACCAATAGATTTTATCAACGTGTTATAAGAAGAAGCTGATAAAGCAGGAATACAGATTTCCTTCGAAAAACTGAATACTCAACGAACATAAAAAAAGCCCCGCGTCACTATATAATATTAGTCCATATCAAACCAACTTTTTTTCTGTAATCCTGGGTTCTCTTGGGTAGAGTACAACAAAGGAGATATGGCCTACACCAGTTTCGTTTCTCAGAACCTGGCTTTTTAACATATTACACACATCCTAATTACTATAAATCCATCCCACGAGGCAAAATTTGGGACCCGTTGGTCTTTGGGCTAAAATTAACGGCACTTTATCAGGATTGGTCGTCCCGCGTCTGTGCAATACTACACCTCACTTACACGCGGCATACACATCATCCTCATTTCATTGGGCCATACGATGACTTACTGTTTACAAGTTGAACAGATTGCAACATACACATTCAGCATGTAGAAAATAATTACTATAAAAATAATGAGTACCTATCCTTACTTTTTTCCCAAAAACCAGTAGGCCTACGTGTAACCTGTGGAAATCGTGTATTGTAAAGAACATTAATGTATCTTAAGAATCGACTGTTTGTTTTCGAAGTGTGAATATTTCAGTCTTATAATGATATGTTAATTTTAAAAATCTGGTGTGAAACACTCGCACAACTTTCTCCTGCCAATGCAAATAATGAACAATATAATCTAACATTAGTAATAAAACATTAGAAATAAACAAAAAACTAACCTCAAAAAACAACCTAATTTTAATCATGAGTGAAAGACGCAAAATTAAGACGTTATTTTTGACGGTATTTTCTTTAAAAATTCAGAAAATCACTCTTTTACGCTAAATTAAGCTCTATAGAGAAAAATTCTTTCAGTAAAAGGTGTAGATCTTTAAATTTCCTATATATTTTGTTCTATACACTTTTGTCGTAAAATGCATACTAATGCCGAAATTGTAAAAAATCGATTTTTTTTACACTTTTTCGTGAGAAAAAAAAACAGAAATTCGCTTAACTAAGCGTTATACAAAAAAATGTTCGAAATAAAAGTTCTAGGTTTTTGAATTGTCTACAACTTTTATTATATACATTTTTGCGCTAAAATGCATATTAAAGCTTCAATCTCAAGAAAAAACCATTTTTTCTACGAGAGCACAGCCTTCTCAAGAACTTCATGGCACCTACCCTATCTTATGGAGCATAAAAAGTGTAGTAAATGAAGCGATTTTTAAAAATATTAGGAGCCGTTTTTGAGAAAATCGCAAAAAGTGAAAAATTACACGAATAAACTGTTACTTACAGTTGACAGATTTTGTTGAAAATGTTTGTGTCGGGTACGGTAGTAGTACCTAACTTAAGTTCCAAGTTTCAACTTCGTACAGTACGATGTTCCGTTCTTCAGATTTTTTGTTCACACACTCACACGCGCACACACACACACCAAATGCTATAAAACATGTTTTTTGGGTTCAGGGGGTCTGAAAACGTGTAGATCCGATAAAAACTCGATTTAGAAAAATCGACATGAAAGCAATACTTTTCTTCCTGTTACATACATATAGGCTAGAGAAAGTAAAAAAATTGTGGGAAACATTTTCATTGATGGTACCATATGGTTTTTGTTTTAAATTTTTTGTTGGTTTTTGGTTTAATAAGCTTATGGTTGTTAAGAGCAGTGTTTGAATTGGTATAGGTAGTGATTCCCAAGTTTACACTTAATTTCAGCCGTATATCGTTTCTTGCTAAACACAGTAGAAAAATTAGGTAATATTTAATACAAAATTTGAATAATATCATATTATTAGTTAATGTATAAACAGCAATTGACAAACATAGTTTGATTATTATTATAGAAAAATAGTACAGAAGAAAGAGTTACAGAGAGAGAGTGAGAGAGAACACTGTGGGGAAAAATATGGAATAAATAGAAAATGTGTTGAGGGTTGATGAGGCAAGTAGCAGGTAGTACAGAAAAGAGAGAGAACACTGTGGGGAAAAAATCAAAGAGTGACCGCCTTCTATAGAAGCTGTCAGTACATGCCAAGGAACAAAGAAGAGATTACTGACCCTTTTAGTGGCGAATTCGGACATGTGGGTCCAATGTAGAACTTCCTATTTATAGCATAAGGTGATGCTTTGTATTAGAATGGTTGGTTAACGACTTCGTAACCACCATTTACACAACGCAACACAATTATCTTCATCAAGAACCTTCAGGAGAAAAATGGTTTTTAAAATTATCTGTGTTTATACGTACGATTGATCATTCGAAAGTAGAAGTCATTATGTTATTTGGGTTCAAGATTGTAAAGTAAATTTTATTATACAACACGCACGGAAGTTTTGGAATTACCCATGTCATTCATTAAAATTAAGGTGTTTACTTTAAATGGACAAAAATTTATAAAAAAAACAGCCTTAAACGGTTTTAATCAAAATATTTCTTATATGTATATTTGTTTGCTCATTAAGAAATCTATCAGCATTACGTCATCATCATCCGCCTTCTTCTTTTTCTTCTTCTTTTTCTCCTCCTCCTCCTCGTCCTTCTTCTTCTCTTTGTTATTTTTATTTTTTTATTTTTATCCTCACAGCGCCATAGTACTATGGGTAGTTAATAGTTCACCCCACACTGGATATTAACACTACAACAAAACTAATGATTTAAACCAGCTACTTCTTCAGGGCGTCATGACTTACCCTGAACTGGCACCACAATTTAATTCATGCCTCAACCCAAATCTCTACACTAACCCATTGTTTCGCTGAGATTCCCATCTAATCAACCATTGGATTGCGCGGGTTAACAGAGACATCTCTTTTAGGTTATGTGCTAGAGTTAGAGTGAGAGAGGTTAACAGAATTCTTATTGCATATCTCACTGTTGAAATGTATTCTTAGTCCCATCACTCCCATTTGCTGAATCTGATGACCTTCCAAGGTCAATTTTCATAAATCAAAAATTGTAAAACTAAGTATTGCTTGAGTCCCAGCTCCGTGTAGTTGGAAGAAATGCAATGCGTTGTTATAGTAGTGGGAGAATGAATGAGTGTTAGTAGTGTTTCACAGCTGATGCATTTGTAGTGGTAGCGTCTACTAACTAAACTAAAAAAATATTCTTATCATCCGGCGCATTAATTTAACAAATACCTACCGGGTTATTAACTTGGTCGGATTCATAATATTTAACTTAACCAATTTATATCAAAATATGTAAATAAATAAATGTAATAAATACAAAGAAATATGTTAAATACGGGAAGTTTGAAAACGAATGTTTTGTATCAGAGTAATACAACAATCGTTCTCCCAGCATGCGTCTCTCATTCATTATATCTCACCCATACCCTTCACCCCGCAACTACACGGGGAGCTTGGAACCGCACAATACCAATATAAAAGTTCAGCCCACTTGAAAGATCAATTCCTATAGTCAAAATCACATAATGAAAAAATATTAAACGCACTTTGTGCCTAAGAACATTGCTACACCTACCACAAAATTCGCAAAGAAGAGATATTGGAACACCGACAAAGATCTTGTTTAAAACACCGACAAAGAAATGACATTGGGTAATTTCCTCAATCGAGACAAAAACAGGGCATTACACATTCACATTTACATAAATATTGCTTGTTGAATTAACTTAGAACTTGTAGTTGCTTCTGAGTTAAGACGAAGAATCTTTGTGGCAGGATCTATGGCTGGTACTAAATTTGAAGTTTGCCAACTCAGCAGCAAAACTTCCCCCATGTACCATTCTACTATGGTTTTATACACCATATGTTTCAATCAATTTTATTTCTGTAGTATTTCATTGATTTTGAAAAAGCATTTGACAGGGTCCGACATGAAAAACTAATAGAATTATTGAAAAACAAAAATATAGACAGACGAGATTTGCGAATCATCATCAATCTGTATTGGAATCAAAAGGCCAATATAAAGGTCGAAGAACTAAAGTCCGAGAATATTGATGTAAAGAGAGGGGTAAGACAGGGTTGTGTTCTGTCGCCACTACTGTTCAACATGTATAGTGAAGCCATATTTCAAGACGCCATAACAGAACTGCGTGATGGAATCTCTGTGGGTGGAAGGATAGTAAATAACATAAGATTCGCTGATGACACCGTGGTGATGGCAGACACCCTGGAATTGCTGCAAGAATTGGTGAATAGAATTAACGATCATTGCATTGGATATGGACTTAGAATAAATGAGAAAAAAACAAAATTTATGATTGTCTCGAGAGCAGAACGTGGAAATGAGAGCAAACCCAAATAGAAAAAGTAGAGGCATACAAATATCTGGTAACCTGGGTTGATGACAAGAATGACCAAAGCAAAGAAATTAAAGTAAGAATTGAAACTGCAAGGCTTCATAAAATTGAAGACAATGCTAACAAACAAAGACCTTCACATGCCTCTCAGATTGAGGGCTCTAAGATGTTACGTATTTTCTATCGTACTATATGGAATGGAAGCTTGGACATTGAAGAAACAACACATAAAGAAGATGGAGGCGTTCGAAATGTGGTGTTATAGGAGAATGTTGAAAATTCAGTGGGTCCAAAAGGTTACCAATGTTGAGGTGCTACGACGTTTAAATAAGGAGTTAGAAGTTATGAAGAGTATAAAAACAAGAAAACTAGAATATTTGGGTCACATAACCAGGGGAGAAAAATATGAGTTGCTGAGAATTATTATGCAGGGAAGGATCCGAGGAAGAAGAGGCGTAGGAAGAAGACGCATCTCCTGGCTGAGGAATCTTAGAGAATGGTTCAACTGTAGTTCATTGCAACTATTCAGAGCAGCAGCCAGCAAAGTGACCATAGCCATTATGATATCCAACCTCCGATAGGAGATGGAACTTTATGAAGAAGAAGTAACATTATTGTTTAACATGTAGTTTTAGATGTGTTTTGAATAATTGTTAAACGGCACAACAGTTACCCAAGAACAATCTTTAAATATTTGAATATTTAAAAAGAAGATGGAGCAGAGATCTTCTTTAACTCTTTCTGCATGTTTATGTCGGAAAAGATAAAATAATGTGATATATTAGAAGTAATTTTTGTTTTGTTTTAAATATGTTTTATTACTATTGGTAATAACTTTTCTGTGACAATATGAATTTTTTTGTTTTTCTTTTCATACTTTTGTATATTTTACGTTCATTGTTATTCCAAATTTAACATTGCTGAATGTTGAATTTTATGTCATGTCTGTTCGTGTTATTTTTAATTTAATATCAATGTTTTCTCATCTTTTGGTTGTTCTATATAATTCTATATAGTTAAAGATTCAAAATAACGGATGAAAGAAAAATTTATATGTCGCTACTAAAGGGTGTTTCAAGATATGGTACTGAGTCTGTTATTTTAGTGCTTTCGATTTCATATGTAAACTTCAATGAAATTTATTGGGATGAGCTGATGAAAGTGAATGAATTTCATTTATCAATCCAATCATTATGATAAAATAGTTGTTGAATTTCAACTTCAATATGCATTAAAACTACTGTATTTATTACTGTTATTCAGAGGAAGGGTATTTTGCATTTTATGTAGTGCGGCACAAGCAATATCGGTTGTTGAAGGTTCAAGTACGGTCGGGGTTGTTCGGGGGGAGGGGGTTGGGACATGAGTAACCCGACTTGAAACAGTCGGTAGTGATTTAATGGGTGGTCAGAGTTCATTGCCGGGTAAAGCTGTTAGCTGTGCCTCTGGATGGCCGAGCATCCGCAAATAGAGCGGGTTAAAAAGCAGTCTGGCTGTGATGGAACGCGTAACGAAGAAGGGAAGGGTACATCAGTATCGCAAAGTATGTAAACAGTGGAACATTGAAAGGGTGCGCCAATTTAGTTAATGAACATCCTAAACGTATAATTCCACTCGTTACAAACGTAACATTAATGTAATGTTATCCACATAGACCGATTTTAATTAATACCTATCACTAAAATATACTTCAGTATTTCAAATTAATACATACCTCTAACAACAAAATAATAACCATTATTATTATTATTATTATTATTATTATTATTATTACTGTGAATTGGATCTCACCCACATCACAATATTGTAAAACCAATTCACTTTTCCATAGGTTATTAAAACAAGGAAATTATTTATGATAGTACATGGAAATATATTACAATATGACCCGGTCTCATTGTAATATACTACAATGAGACTGTGTGATGGTTTTAACTGAAAATTTCGAATTTTGGTTTTTTATGTTTTTCAATATTTCAGACCGAGATCAAACATAAAAACATTAAATTACGAGAAAAAAATCTGGTGTGAAACACTCACACAACTTTCTCTTGCCAATGCAAATAATTAACAATAAACCTAACATTAGTATTAAAACATTAGAAATGAACAAAAACTAACCTCAAAAACATAACCTTATTTTAATCATGAGTGAATGACGCAAAATGACAATCGAACTCAATTTGGCTTAAAAATACGGAAAATCACGCTTTCACGCTAAACTAGGCTCTGTAGAGAAAAATGCTCTAAACAAAAGTTGTAGATCTTTTAATTTTCTATAAATTTAATTATATACACTTTTGTCGTAAAATGCATACTAAGGCCGAAATGTTAAAAAAATCGATTTTTCTCACGTTTTCGTGAGAAAAAAAACAGAAAATCGCAAATTACCGCTAAACTAAGCGTTATACAAAAAATTGTTTGAAATAAAAGTTGTAGAATTTTCAATTCTCTACAACTTTTATTATTGAAAGTTTTGCGCTAAAATGCATATTAAAGCTGTAATCTTAAAAAAACAACGTTTTTACGTGAAAACAGCCTCATCCAGAATTTCAGCAAACATGACGCCTACCCTATCTTGTAGAGAATAAAGAATTGAGTAAAATAGGCGATTTTTAAAAAAATCGTAGGACCAGTTTTTGAGAAAATCACAAAAAACTGAAAAATTATACGAATAAACTACTACTTCCGGTTGACCGATTTTGATGAAAATGTTCGTGTCGCGTCCGGTAGTAGTATGTAACTTAAGTTTCAAGTTTCAAGTTCGTACAATGTTTCGTTCTTGAGATATTCTGTTCACACACAGACACACACACACACACACACACACACACACACACACACACAGAGACCAATCGCTAAAAACATGTTTTTTGGGTTCAGGGGGTCTGAAAACGTATAGATCCGGTGAAAACTCGATTTCGAAAAATCGACATGAAAACAATACTTTCCTTCCTATATATTCATATAGGCAAGAGAAAGTAAAAAATTATTAAAATGAAAAATTAAGCTTTTAGGAAGTTTACCCAGAAAAATTATCGTGTCACCAATAACAAACATTTTTCATAATTTTAAGCTCGGCTTTATTAATCGTTTATTTTCTTTGTACATACACATATAGGCAAGTAGCTAAAGTCACGTGCTCTTTATCACTGCATAATAATGTCTGCTCTTTGTCTGTTGAATAAATAAATAAGTAATCAAATAATACATAATCTTCAAATGAATATTTAAAAATTAAAAATTGAAAGTGCTGTAGTAAAATTTAAAAATTTCGTTTCAGTGACCCTACGCTATGCAGCCGTGAGCGAAGCTGCGAAGAAATATGGTTTTAAAAAAATAATAATTGAATTTTATTTGCATTTTTGTTTAAGATTACTTTTAACTCTTACTGCAAACTTCTCGAATTTTATATTTTTGACAGACGGTATTATCTTTCAAGAATTATTAAAGTATTGATTAGCATTATTTAGTTTGGTTAAAAAAAGTTCTACGTATATTAACTTTAAATTCTTAATTACATAATCGGCGGCGTTGTGATAGTTTTCTAAGGGTTTTGTTAGTAACAATTTATTAAATATTTAAATTATATCATATATAATTTTTTTTTGTGACAACTCTACGGTGGAAACATTCGCCGATGACACAGCCATTTAGGCAATACACGGAGATCCATGAATTTCCCAACACTTACAGCAGCGAACAAATGGGAAAAAGATGTAGCGTATTAAAACAAATGAACAAAAGAGTTTTAACATCATATTTACACAAAAACGGGAAATATGCCCTCCAATGTTTTTAAAAAATGTTCAAATCCCAAAATCCAATGGAGCAAACTTTTTTGGCCTCCAACTGAACAGGCGGCTAATGTAGAGGACTCACATTTGGAGCAAAATAGATCAACTAAACCTCAAATACCAACACTATGTTGTTGTTTAATTAACAGCTATATTGATGCTAACAGAAAATCTAAATTTTTGGCCCAAAATAAACTATTAATTTATAAAACAGTACTTAAACCTGTTTGGAGATACCGGATAAAATTCTGTAGTGCAACAAGTCACAGTATCCTTGAAATAATTCTAAGGTTTTAGTCAAAAATAATTCGAAAGTCACGGACTTAACTTGGTATATATCTAACACAAAAACACACAGTAACACGGAAACTCCCACAGTACAAGGTAAAGTACAGAAATTTTGGACAAGTTACCAAACACGACTTAAAAACCATCAGAATTGAGAAGCCATTGTCGAGTAATCCCCACAAAGGATGCAAAATTTTGTCGTGGCTATTAATTAAAATATTAATTTTCCACAAAGAGATGCCAAAAATTTGTCGAAACATTTAATTAAAATAATGAATTTATTATTATTATCATTTAAATTACTATCATCCAAAGGTGTGAAATTAGTAGTTCGGTAGTGATTTGTGTCATGCAGAAAGTGGACTTTAGGACAAATGATTGATAACAAACTCATTTGTATATAAAATATTTAATGATAATTCAATTAAACGTAAAGAAATTATTATTATTATTGATTAATACACTTTTAAAAATGACCTAAAAAATACATTATATAATCAAGACTTACATGCGTCCGGACTCCACTGATACACATTTATTAACTTCATAAAAAAAATAATACATTTACATTTTAATAATTAATAAAAACATATTGTAAAAATTTACTTATTTATTATATAATCAACTGACTCTATTTTCACAAAGCTATATAAAATAATACATATTTAATTTCACATATTACTATTACAATTACAATAGAACCCGTTACAAAAAACACATCTGCACGATTCTGAAGATGGAAGCCGAGTCCCGCTTCGCTTTCCCGGCATAACCGCCGAAATCCCCTTCCCGTTAACATTCAATTAGCCAGACCAATCAGCGATCTATATTCATGTTCCACTACTTATTAATTTGAGATTTTAAATTTAACGGTCACATCTTTCTGGAAGATTCTACTCCCACTTCTACATCAAAGTTCGTTACTTGTTATTGTTAAAGAAAAAATACGTTATGCTATTATTAATAATTAATGACTTGCGTCCTGTTATTGTTTTGTTATAAAAATTTATTGCATCCTGTTTCTTTTAACTTAATGTATTACATACTAAATATTGTATTTATTTTAAAATGAGTTTGTTACCGATAAATCTTACACTTAATGATATTTTCAACTTATAAATTAATATTAAAACCTAAAATCTATTTACTTAATAAATAAAATAAAATATGATAAAATAAAATAAGTTTAATTGAAAAGGCATACTACACCATCAATCTCCTAGACAAAAGTGAAACACACAAAAGACTGCACAAACTACACCTTACAGATTTATGTGACGAACAAGAAATTAAATTTAAATTTATGGAGTGCTACCACTGGGTTTCACTCACTCATGATTCATAATCACAACACATCTACTTCCTGTTCTGTGTGAGCAGATAGTAGATCAACATTAATAGGTTTTGTTTGCTCCGAATTCTTTTTGGTGCAGAAGAACGAGCCCCACATCAACAGTAACAGACAAAATAATATATGTGCTTTTTAATAATTTTTTGAATATTTACAATTTTTTATTTTTTTGTTCGAGCTTGCAGTCATCACTGTAATCCTATAAAAGCCCTATCCAAGAAGATCCTTTGGCCAAAGGTGTTTTAAACGTCTTTCCTTAACGCTAGATGCTTTTGTATCATGTAAGATTTTTTTTTAATTTCAGCTTTTTAAAGTTTAAATTGATTTCTTTTTTAAATTTAAAGTTTTAAAAATTTTGTTTTAAAGCTTTCTAGATTATAACGTGAGAAGTTCTGAGTTCATTTCTTAGCTAAGGTCTGGAAATTTTCAGACTCATTGTTACTGATACACAGAAGAAAGACATTACAACCTTTTTCTTATAGACCATTACACAGATGTGTATTTGAAAGACGTTTAAGTAGCATATTACAATTTATAATGGCATAAATTCGTAATGCTGAGTTTATATCTAATCCAAATTGATTCAGGTTTTTATAAAAACATAACTTTTTATGATTTTATTTACGGTTGTTAAAGACCTTGACGTATTTTCCAGTTGGAACAACGTATATATAGCGCAGATATATATATACACTATATTGATTGTATCTGAGTAGAAGAAATAAGCGGCGCTAATCAAGCAGATCTCTTTTTACCTTCAAATTATTTTACTCCGCTTTTCTTAACAATACCATCTCTTTGCTGACCATAACAAATGTCCCCTGCAAATGAAAACTATACGCAGTGAGGTCGTTTATCCTTTTATAAAAAATATATATAAAATTATTATAACAACCTATGAAATAAAATAAATCTCGGAAATTAAAGTAATACAGAGAGTAGGTCTACTAATACCAAAATATGCGGAAAAATAAAAATACTAAACATTTGTAACTACTAAGCTTAGGTCCTTACGGGATCTGAATATAAGAAATAATAAACAAACTTATAAAAGCTTACAGCAATTTGTTTATTGACACGATTATTAATTACAATAGATTACTTCAATTAAATTAATTACAAATCTTAAAGATATAACTAAACTCGATACTGTTACTTAACATGTGAAACAAGCAAAATATGTTCACAACCATTTACTACCGACCGTACTCATATACACTATATCGTAACGATACTACTTCAAAACGGCCTGATAACACTAATTCAATTCACAGTCAAGTACTAAGTAACTCACTACAAAGGTGCTTACTGTTTTTATACCTGAAGTCTGATAGTTTCTCAGATAATCAAGACCCTTTTATTACTTTCGCGCTTTACCAGAACGTGATAGAAAGAATCCAAATAAAAGCAATTGTTTCTACAAGTTTTCAGTTCTGAGAATTCCTATTTAAAACATTTCATTCATCGTAATCCATTAAATTTGTTCAATACGGTCTACTTCATAAAATACAAAATTTCTTTCAATAAACTATTTTCTAGAATACATTGTTACAACACAATAAAAATTCAATTTGAAAAACAAAACATAAATTGTGCAATTTCCATTATAACAAAACAATCTATACTATCTAAAACTTCAAAATTCAGACATTATAAAACTGGAGTTCTCCGAGAACCACTTTATCGTACAGAATGTTTACAAAAATTTCACAAAAAGAAGTTAAGTAAAAAAAGAAATTCATGAACCGAAGTATGAGAATGGAGTGACAATTTCAGTTGTAAACCAGTTTATAAAATTTAAGTGTAGCAAACAGATAGATAACTAAGAAGAACCTCGCCAAATCTAAACATTGTTCCTGATGTTACTATTATTATTGTTATTAATACGTGCTTATTACACGCTTGGTTGTCGGTAAACAGAGAAGTTTATCGGGTATGAGAGTTGGCCAAAGTACGAACTGCTGTAGCAGTTACAGTTCTCTTCTAGTATTTGCTTGTATCAGATCCAACGTATCATCTTCCTATGACTCGTCACCAGTTCTGACAAAATAGAGACTGATAGATCTCTCTTTGTCTGAATAATGGACGACACCCATAGTTCTAAGCGGAGAATGTACCACTGTGTACCTCTTCTCCTGAAAGTAAAATTCTTACTACCCGTTAAACTAGATATCATATAAGGAAATTGCGGAGCTCATTGTACAGCACCGTAATAAAACAGTTTCCATAACAAACAAAAGATTGTTTTTAAATTTATTTATTTAACGTTGCATTATCTGCAAGGTCATTTGCGACGGCGTTAGGGTGCAACTGTGTGAGGATGAAATAATTTTTTGTAACGTATGAAAATATGCTGTGCCTGAGTGGAATTCGAACCCAGGACCGCATGATGAGAGGCAAGCACGTTACCAACTACGCCAATGCGGCCGGCAAAAGATATTTTTTATTAAGAAAAAATTTCCGTTGTTTATTTTCGACACTTTATTTACTACACATCCTACAAATGTAGATATAAATGTATTATTATCGGAACAAACTCAGTCGGATGTTGGCTGTAGGTTGAAGTACTCCTAGTAATATGCTTCAATAAAATTTAATTAATGCAACATTTAATTGCACAACTGAACAGTTGTGATGCTTACTTCGTTAAAAGTTATTTTTAATGACGAATACAGACAGAGTTGATCTACATGCTCACGGGGACAATTACTGAACACTCAACACTTCACGGTTCACACTTCACATAACACTCACACCAGTTAAAACGAATTGATCAACGTCTCTTTTCTCTGCTTCTCTCGTTTATGCTCAACTAAAATGATTACCATTTTATTTGGTAGCATTATTCAAAAGTTAGTATGCATTCTACTTTTTACCTAGATTACAAGTTTTAGTAATATATTAAAAACGACCAACAATTGTCTACTTGCATTTTCACAAGCCAAGAGACGCGTCGTCTTATGAAAGGGATTTTTTTATTTCAAATTATTTCTAAATTTATTTTATTTTCAGTTGATCTGTAACATTCATATTATTCATGGATTATAATGTTTTATTTCGCGTTTTTCTAAGTTATTTCTATTATTTATTGTTCTTGTTTTTTAATGTAAGAACAAATTGCAATTTCGGGTCAAGATAATAATAATAAAATCCACCTATAGTCCATCTACTGTAATAGTACTCCGCACGAGGCAAGCGCGTATAAGTTGTAAACGAAAGTTTTACACTAGTTGGAGCGTATCTACCTCTCCGTCGAACAATTATCTTGCACTACGTTCTATCATAAAAATATCTACATCCAGCTAAAATAAACATTATTCTTTAAGCGTTTTCAATTACACCGTTCTGATTTCTTGTTATTATTGTAGTTTCATAAAGACTCCTTAATTAATTATTTTAAACATTACAATTAACAAGACAATTTTTTCCACTTTTTAATGTTGACCGCTTTTATGTTTTCAAAAATCAACACAATCACTATCACGCATGTTAACAAAACACAGCTTATAAAACTTTTCAACTTCAGTCTACGAAGAAAATCGAAATGAACCGAAACAATTCCAAAAGATAACTGATGAAACTAAAAATGAGTTAAACACAGGCACGTGCAAACAGTTGTATTAAATTAGTTCCAGACATTAATTATTTTAATGATATGAAATAAACAATCTGAAATGATAAACAAGGAATCACTGGTATTGTTTACTCTCCTGTTATAATTCAAGCGCATTAGTCTTATATTACTTGTGACCAAAAATAAAATAAAACTGAGCCTATAATAAAAACCTACTAACTATAAATAATAATGTAATAATAGAAAATAATGTAACGGAAAAATAACAATGTAAGAGTAACAAAAGTAAAATTTTAGTTATTAATGGTAAACTAATGTTCGATTTATAAAACATTTTCTAACAAATGAATTGAACGTGTTTTTATTACATTAATCTTAGAGAGAATCAGTGTTGTATGGAATTTTATTTTTGATCATGCTGTGCGTATTTTTAGTTAATACGCATGCTCACTTGTATTGCTGGTTGCCTACGTCGGAGTACTCTTAGCGTAGACAGACTCTAGTTGGTCTAGAGGTAAAGTCGTCACCGCGAGTCAGCTGTTCAATAGCTGATTTTCGGAGACGAAGGTTCCTGGTTCAAATCCTAGTAATCCTAGTTATACGGATTTGAATACTAGACAGTGGTTACCGGTGTACTTTGATGGTTGGGGTTCAATTAAACATACTCTCTCAGGAATAGTTGGCCTGGGTCTGTACAAAACTACACCTCATTTACACATCATACACATCATCCTCATGTCATTGGGTCATGGGTTTGCTTATTGTTCTGAATTAAACAGATTGCAACGTACACACATTAGGAAAAAAGTAGATAATATAAAAAGAATTACCCAGGAAGAAAAAACAATAACGAGTAAAACATGAATATAAGGCAGCTACGTACATCCATTTTAAATTATTATTTTAATAATTGTATTCCAACTTTCTACACTATTCTACTGAGAAATGTATTCTAAATACCATTTTGCGCTAAATAGTAATAGTGTCAGTGTGTTTGTGTACGGTGAAGAATAGATCTAAATGCAGAGGGCATATAGACTCAGTAGGCTAACAAAGATGATGGAGAATGGAGGATTGAGGGAAGGCCCATTACCACCCATTAGGAGAGAATCGTGCCTCAGCATCCGTTCAAAGGATCAAACACTCTGTATTCCGTTACATCTTAATACACCATCCATCCAACCTCCAATCAAATCCTAAATAAATAACTTAAAAAGCTTTGTCATAGTACCTGTACAGTGTGATATGAAGTTGTATTAGCAATACAACTCTATAACGTAATAATTTAGAGTCAGATTACACTCAACTATAAACGTAAAGGTGTCGGGTTAAATTCTATCGATTCATTTCTTGTATGTTTGCAAAATATTTTTCCTTGTTCTACAAAATTATTAGTAATTGTTGCAGTTTTATTGGTGACAAACTTTATTTGTGTGACCAGGCAGCGATTGAAAAATTTAGTTAAGCATCCAAGGAGCAATAGTGTGTTGTTTTAGAA
This sequence comes from Catonia carolina, assembly GCA_035578175.1. Taxonomy (NCBI): domain Eukaryota; kingdom Metazoa; phylum Arthropoda; class Insecta; order Hemiptera; family Achilidae; genus Catonia; species Catonia carolina. The sequence continues at coordinate 295,739,372 of JAQMRL010000001.1, read as the reverse complement.
ATGTTTTGTTTTCATTGGTCCAAAGTTTTATCCTAAAGAAGTGCGTAACTCTAAATCATTTGATATATTTTTTAAAAGGTAACTTAAGTGTTGAGTTTTTTCCTTCAACCGTTAAGTTTAGATAAGTTGTATAGTAACGTAAGTCACGAGTTTACCTTTGTTTGCAACGAGAGAGGTAAAGGGGAAAAAGCATCAGTGTGCATGCGCGACTGCTTTTATTTCAATGCAATAAACACAATTATACTATATCCAGCGCATATGCAGTACATCGCGGAACCTTTTGTAGATTAACTATGCGAATGTAACTGTTTTTTTTTATTATTCATTTATTTAACGTCGCATCAACTACAACGGTCATTAGCGACGACGTTGGGGTGTAACTTTTGTACGATGGAGGATGAAATGATTTTTGTAACGTATGAAAATATGCCGTGCCTGAGTGGGATTCGAACCCAGGACCGCATGATGAGAGGCGAGCACGTTACCAACTGCGCCAATGCGGCCGGCAATGTAACTGTTTGTTACCGTAAACAGAAATGTTAGTTTCTCAAAAACGTGAGCAAACTATTCAGTGCTGAACGAAATCTATTATTCAGTGTAATAATTTGCTGTGTAGTTCAAGCTAAACAAAAATGCTTTTCCCTGCCCCTTAGCAAAAGCCATGAGCGAGTGGCTAACTACTGTGATGTTTCACTTTCCACGATTCAAAAAAAAGGAAATTAAAGACGTGAAAAAGCTATTCTTCAACAGTTTTGTTGACATCTGGTAAAAAAAGGAAACGGATAGGTAGATACTAGTGAGACTGATAGTGAAGACCCCGGTGACAACGATAGTAAAGAAGGAGATTCATTCGTAGAAAATTTCGTTCCAACAGAATAAGCTAGCTAATAATTATAATAAATCAAACATTTTTAGTCATGTTATTAAGCTATAGGCAATATTACAGGTCACATTTATTTCTTATAATGTTTATGAAAAAAACATTTTCTCGGAATAAACCACAGCTTACAAAATGTATGTAGAAACTGCACGGTAGTGAAATATACGAGTAGTGTAGTGTCTCACAGTTGAGGTTGGCAGCACTGTCAAATTTTCACTTCCCTTCCTCACAGCCCATACATACGCAAAAGGCAATCTCATGACTTCAATATCTATACAATGTTATTTGTTAGTATTATTCAAAACTACAATGACGATTAGGTTCAACCGAGGTAAATGTTAGCACTGCATATGGGATATGTGACTATGATTTTCCCATATTTTCTTTTTTTAGTTTTTCTCTTTATTCTATAAAGTATAATTATTTTGCAAAGAATGCCGAGCTTAGTATTACAATGTTTCTTTCCTGAATATAGTCAAGATTTAGTTCGTAGATATAGTAATATTTTTGTTCGTAATAAATTTATTTGTCTATTTTATTTCTTTTAGGTATAAAATTTAATTTATTGAAAACGAATAAGTTAATTATAAATATGTTTTTTTGAGGAACCGTGCTAATATACATTGTACCTACGTTATTACCGAACAAAATAATTTTATTTTTAATCCCTAATATTATGTACGTTGCAATATATTCAATTTATGAACAATAAGCCACCCCATGACCCAATTAGATGAGGATGATATATATGACGTATAAAAATGAGGTGTAGTCTTGTAAAGACTCAGGCCGACCATTCCTGAGTAAGTACGGTTTGCACCCAACTATCAAAGTACACCGGTAACCACTGTCTAGTATTAAAATCCGTAAAAAAGTATTTGCTTTACTACACTTTGAAACAGGAACCTTAGTTTCCAAAAATCAGAAGTTAAACACTTTACTCACGGCAACGACTTTACCTCTTGACCAACCCGGTCGTCTAGAGGTAAATAACATTCCCGGCCAAGGTCCGAGAAGTTCTGTATTTTTTTTTTTTTTAACTTTCGGGAAGTAAATCATTCATTTTGGGGGTCAGGTAACAAGAATGTGTTAGGTATAGCATTTTTGTAGTTGTTTATAAGAAAACCACACGTGTTTGTTTCTTGACGTTATTATTTTTTTTTGTTTTAGTCGTTTTCAGGAAGTTTCTTTCGGTTTTGTGCTCCCGTGTGTTCAGGAGTACTGCATATAGTAGTTAATTACAAATGATTGATGGTTGCAGCTAATAGCTCTGAAGGGGCCATAGACTACACAGAGTACTAATGTCACTCGGTAATGAATCTTTTTAGATCTTAAGATTCTATTAATTTTATATATTTATTACATTATTTACATTGGTAAGAGAAAGTCGTGTGAGTGTTTCATACTATATTCTTAAATTTTGTAGCAGCAAAATTACAAAAACAATATTAATCGGTGAAAAACGATTCTTAGGCATACAAAAAGAAAATGAAGTTGGTGATATTACAACAATTTGAATACTGAATTAAATTTTTCTATTGTTAGTGTAACTTTAATTTAACATGATTCTACTTCATTGGTCATCTTTATGGGATTTCTGGTAAATCGGGAGACTTTAAATTAAGTAGTAAGAGAGGGTTTGATTGTGAAGAATGTCTCTTAAACTACGGTTCACTTTTAGAAAGGTATCATTGACGAAAGTTATATGTGACTAGCATGCCCCGTCCCGGCTTTGCACGCGAAAAATGGTGTAATCACTTTTCAGCAGTTCTTGCTTTTTGAAGTTTTTTTGCTTTTGAAGATTTTCTTCCTAGTGATGTTTTTCTTGATGGCATTATTGAAAATGAAAAAAAAACAAAAAAAACAACCAAAAAAAAAATTATCAAAACTGAAAACTTAAATCTACGTTGAATGAAATAAAAGTCAAAATAAAATATCAAAGCAATTGATCACTCACCAATTAAAAGAAAATAAAACAAAAATAAGAAACACGGAACTTTACTTTTATAAAATACTCAACAATACAAAATCGTATCTACATAATAAAATACAACAAAAGTATCATGTGATGTTGTCACCAGCTGATCCTTAGCACCACGTCGCTATTTGCAAAATCATATGACTTTATTTAAGACAAATCTTTATTTGAATCACATCAGCTGGTTTAAAAGCAGCAGATTATCTAACCACATAAAAGCCTTAATGTAGGACATAAACATTATTTTCAACCCTTTAAGGCTAACTTTTTTAGGGGTTCAATAGCATAAAACCTGTACCGGCATCATAGTTACAACATAAAAACCTGCATGAAAATTGGTTCAGCAATTTAGGAGATAAAGGGGAACATACACACACACACACACATACATCGAATTTTATATAGATAGATTTATAGTGTAACGTTTTATTGGACGCTAAACGAGCAGAATTAGTTACCAGCTCTACAAGAATTTACTTTGTAATCATATTTCTGGGTACTATTCAAATTGGTAGGAGGAGTATTGCCTTGTACGTTGAAAGTTTAAAGTAACGGGTAATTTTAATCGCTTGGGAAAGTCTGATACAGTCTGTCATTCACCAAATGTCGCTTATGATTGACATGGATGTTTCACGTCAATTGACTGATATTATAGTTCATCATCAGACATCTATACTAGACACTAGATTATAAATTATTAAGTGAGTTGATAAACTAATTTAAATTTAAAAATTTATACATCTTTGTAATATTTGTATTTTCTTAGTTAAGTTACCTTGATGATAAATATAAATAAATATATAATAATATAATAAACTTTGTTCTTATGAGTTTGTAAAAAGTAAAGTTAGGACAAAAGACGTAGAAGTAAAAAAAGTTAATCGTATCAGTTAGGAGCGCAACAGTTGAGCAATTTTGGATTCGTATTCATGGCTGATATTTTGCAGGAAATTAATAGAAAAAGTTGGATTTAACGATGGACAGAGACAAGAAGTTGAGAAAGAAGAAGAGTAAAAGGAAAATGACAAGGAGTGAGTTGCGGGGTGGGGGGGGGGGGGTTGAATATGGAATACATTGGAGAAAGAGAAGCACGGACGGCTTTTGAATAAGTTATCATTTTCTAAATGGATTCCGTCTTGAATCTTTAATACAAGCAGTTGTGAATTTTCATAAGACACTCTACCCGTCATCCCCAACGTATTAATCTTAAGATTAAGATTAACTTAGCACATCATACGAACAACTAAGATCCAAAGTGAATTACCTACCCCCATCTACACCTCTTATCCTTATTCTTATGTTCTTGTTCCACTTAATACTTCACGTTCATACCTTACAACTATTAGAATACAAACTTCATCCGTCTTCTTGCCCGCAATTTGTTACCATATATTCATATGTACCATCAGATGCTGATCAGGGTTAACTTTGCTCAAGGCAGCATTTTAAACCCATTTTAAACACGCTTTACACAGCCAACCTGCTAAAACATGGATCTGTCATAACGGTAACGTTTACAGAAGACACGACGATGTTTGTGGCAGACGCTTTACTGATATTTGCCTCTAATAAGATACAAACGCATTTTTTCACAAAATATGTTTTAACAAATGGAAAATAAAAATTAATGAGAATAAGTTAAAAAACACACGTTACATTTATATTGTTGTTAATTAGGTCAACAGCCGAACGGCTGGTTTGAACCTCCAGAGGTTTTACTAAGTAAAACGAGGAGTGAGGTGGTTTACCTTGCCTTCCTCACTGAGTAAAAAATAGCTTATGCTTATCAGCATGCTATTTTTTTTTTTTTTTTGTTTAACGTCCGACTGTTCTGCAATTACTGCTAATGCAGACGGTGAATGATGAAATGATTTTTTGTAACGTATGAAAAAATGCCGTGCCTGAATGGGATTCGAACCCAAGACCGCATGATGAGAATCAGCATGCTAGGCCTTCTAAAAAGCATCTACTTTCCACCCTCCAAATGACATCTTCAGTTCATTCACCACAGGGTCTGGTTGTATAAAGAAATTCATTACTTTCAAAGGAGATAACTCTGACTAGTGTCTTTAACCCCTCTACCTCTTCTGTTCTTAATTAATTCTTAATTAATTAATTAATCTTAATTGTTTTTCTTAATTGTTCTTAATTTATAAGTTCTTAATTATTTTTTCTGTTATTTATTTGGCTGACCACGTGATAAGAAACAGAACTATTTTTTTACCCCTGGAACTAGCAGATCGAGTGCAAATAATTTAACACTCCACCTTCCTTTTATGGGCGAACATTTATATAAAAGAAACTAAAATGTCCATGGATCACCTTGAACGGTAAAGTTATCCCGTAAAAATAAGTTAAATATCTGGGTGTATGTTTAGATTGAAGAATCACGTGAAGAAGTCATATGTAGACGAAACGAAAACAACCTGGGCTGAAGTTACGTCAATTTTTCTGTTTCTTAGGCAGTACGTCTTTCAACTTTCTCTTAAAAATAAAGTCCTCTTATGTAAAATAATTCTCAATCTTGTTTGGACTTACTGGTTAGAGCTATGGTGTACAGCTAGTTTATCTAATATCGGAATACGGCAACGCTTTTAATCAAAATGTCTGCGACTGATCCCTGCTGCCACGTGGTATGTAATTAATGAAATATTTTATAATGATTTAAACCCTCAAAATCTTTTCTCAATCATCTCCTCGACGGCAGCAAAAATATTCACTGACTAAAACGTTTTGTAACATTGAACGATATTGTTAATCATTTAACTAATACTATGTTTTGCTATTTCTACCACTAATCATCGTCATCTCGTAATCAGCAACTGGCTTCTACGCCGGGGTCCCGAGTTCAGTTCCCAGTCAGGTCTGGCATTTTTTCATCATTATCCGCTGTATTAGTAGATTAGCCATTAGCTGATTAGCAGATTAGCCGTATTGTCTGTATTAGCAGAAATTGCAGAACAGTCAGACGTAAAATCAAAATGAAAAACAATCGTAATCAGCATCATTATTATCTCCACCATGGTCGTCGTCGTCGTCATCTTTAATATCATCTATCTCATGTTTCAAGATATTTATGTACATTAAGAGTCAAGTTTAATTTAATTTTTTTTGTTCAGAGTTAAATTTTTGGAAACACACTAATGAGTGTCGTTTTTTTCATTTAAATAACGTTATATATCAGACTTTTATCGTCTTCGCTTAAAGTTGTATTCACATTTAAACATTTTTTGCAAAATAATATTACACCATGTTAAAAAAATCTTTACTCACCCTTCCCAACTAAACCAAGAGTTCCGCCCCTAAAACACTGGCGTTTCACTCCAAACGGAAATCATATCGATTATAATGCTATGCACTTTTACATCGACATTCTAATCATTCTGAACTGACTTAATTCGGTATGTTTTTGACAAAGTAACTTAAACAATGGAAGATATAATCATGATATATTTCACGTTATTATTAAAATTGTGAGGAATCTACGGAAATGTCACAAAGAAGGAGTGTTTACGCTAAAAAACTTATGCGCAGATTACAAATTGACAATATCTCCCTAAAAGATTAAAGCAGGTATTCAATTTTAAATATAAATGGGATGCAACGTGTCTTTCACACATAAACTGGACAAATGACGAATAAACTAAATAAGTTTAAGAATATTTACGTGATGATATATAAAACTTTAAAGCACAGAACTATTAAAGATAATCGTTTAAGGTTGTGTGAGGCTATAGCAGAACTTGTGGTGCTATATGCAAGTGAGGTGTGGGCACTTTCGCAGCGGGAACGAAATAGTTTGCATGGGCGGAAATGAGGTTTCTGAGAGCGGTAAAGGGAGGATAGGCCAAGAAATGCACATACAAGGAATGAAATGACCAGTATTAGCCTAGCCGAGAGAATAAAAATTTGCAAGAGGAACGATTTAGATTTAGACTTTTTCACAACGATTTAGAACGCATGAGGGAGGACCGTTTTTTCCGTTTAGCCCAAGATTATAAACCCACCGGTAGAAGAGCGTTAGATGCCCGAAAAGGAGATGGTTTCTGGAATAAGGTTCGAGGTTCCTAATCTATGAAGGAAAAAAAATACAAAGATTTTGCGTTATTCCACTTGTAATCAAATATAGGGTTACGCTGTAGGGCAACTCAACCGAAAGATTTTTCGCATAGAAAGAAACGCAATTAGAATGATTGTAAAAATTTATAATTTCTTTGCTCTTCCATTACTAATGCTATTTGCTTTTCTATTATTCATGGAAAAGCTTGTATACACCAAATATAATACAATATTAACCATTTCGGATATCTTAACATACTTGAAATTTCAAAAAAGGAACAAAAAATAAGTACTGACATAATTACAACATTCATCACAAAGATGAAATAAGAGCTCAGTAACGTTTTATTTCATAACTATTAAGAATTGTTTACAAATAGTCCCATAAAATCTTTTAGCATATGTAAAAATAATAAGCTATCATCTATCTACAATATGACACCATCGTTGTTCCGTTATGATCTTGGATCCAGCAATGTGCAATTTTTCACTAAGTTGGGAAAATAAACCAATTTTTTGTTTGATAAGAAAATTTAATGAAGATGTTTAACTTTAATAATTGAATATTCTGCCCATAACAGACAGGTGGAGTGTCAAATTATTTAAACTCAATCTGTTAGTTGCAGGGCTAAAATAAATAGTTCTGTTTCTTGTCATATGGTCAGCCAATTAAATGACTGAATCATTTAAGAACAGAAGAGGTAGAGGTGTAAAAGACACTAATCAGAGTTATCTCCTCTGAAAGTAATGGATTTCATTATACAGCCAGACCCTGTGGTGAATGAAGTGAAGGTGTCATTTGCAGAGTGTAAAATATGTGCTTCTCAGAGGGCCCGGCATGCTGATAAGTGTACTTTTCCATTCAGTGAGGAAGGCAATGGTAAACCACCTCACTCCTCGTTTTACCTTGTAAAACCTCTACAGGTTCAAACCAGCCTTTCGGCTGATGACCTAAACAACAATTGAATATTACTCTAAGATTTATAAATATTTTAAAGATTAATTTAACTAAAAGTTAAGAGTTGATTTTATGGTTATTTTAATAGAGAATTGAAACTCATTTATTTGTAATATTGTTTTGTTTCTTCAGTTTTGAAAGAACGATTTAAAATCTTAATTCAGACGAATCGGTAAGGAAGATAAATAATATTCTGGCTCGTTTAAGTATTTAATCTTCTACAATATCGTCGAGAAAATTGATAGCTAAATGATTAGTTGGTGCTGTTTTAACCGTACCACTTATTGTTGTATTTGTATTGTTGTATTGCCCAGTGTCTTGTTCTTTATAACAAAAACAAAGAGAATGAAGAAAAGTTGAACAATATTTATTTATTAGAGCTACTCTTGAGAATTTATATCCTCTGGTAGAAAGAATTAAATAAATGTTGTGGTAAGATGCGGGTAACTGGGTACGCGGGGGTAATGTTGTCCCGTCGGACTTGAAGTTGAATCATATCGTACTCCAAAGCACGTTGCGCGTTGCACTTGTCCACTTCCTCTCCTAAACTACCCCCTCCTTAAACTTTGGATTCGTAGAAAACATTTCAAAATTCAACTCAGGTTGTGCAAGCTGTTTTTTTCTACTTCTTCTTTTTCTTCTGGTTTATACTGCTACGGCAGGTGCACAAGAAGTTATTATGATACATTTTGTGATTGACGCCTACTTCCTTTCATTACATTATTACTTTTATTTTTCGCGTTTTTTGTACAGATCCACCTACAGAGCAAGAAAGTACTATGATGAAATACAATTTCCAATATTCGGATTTCAACTCATCTTCTTGTTCCATTACCGCCTGAAGAAACAGAAATGTTTTTCTTTTTTAGAAAGATGTCCGCCTTGTATGTACTTATATTTGTTGTTGCAAAAACTATGAAACTGATTCAGCTGAATTTGGAAACTAAAATATTCTTCAGATTAGAAGGTCTAATCCGTAAAACTTATGATAAGGAGTTTCATATAAAAAATTCTGGTTGCTTAGTACTTCTCAAATTATTTTTATATTTTTTATTTACGACAAATTTGAATACATAAAAACCCTTTCATACAAAACTTGTACACTAGGGTGTTACCGGGTACTCAGCACAGACGTTTAAAATGCCTCTGGCGAGAGATCTTCTTGGCCAATCGTAGGAATGTAGCACGAATGTAGGAATGACGAATTTTCGTGACTGCAAGCTCCAGCAAGTAATTCAAGTTTTGGAACCTTCAGCGTCATATTCATAAATTGTTATAATATTGTAATAATTATACAAAACTTTCAATAAAAATGTATCAAAAAAGTTTTTATTAATTTTTACAATTGAGAAAATTAGTTATAATAGTTACACAATCATAAACTAGTTACTTATATAATATGTTCGGTAGAACTCTGTATTTAAGCGTAAATAGTTTTTTTTTAAACAATGCACAATATTTTGTGTTTCAAATAGGGTACTGGTAACGCAATATAAATTGACGATAGTCAGCGAGAGTAAGCTGGACTATACGGGGGCAGGAAGTGCTACCATATGTGCTTTTCTAAATACATCATAGCGACAGCTCTAACCATGACAATATGTTGTAGTTATACTCTTACATTGATCATCTTATACTCTTACATTGATATATTATGTTTACAACCATGTCTTTTTATATACATCCCATTGTATTATTATGTATTATTTATTGATTCTTCATAATTATCCTAAATAATAAACATTCATTCTAAATAAGCCATAATACTAGGCCTAAGCTATATTTAGTATCCTTTTTGGTCATCACCCGTAAACTGAATTACTGCACTCTGACATTTGTAGTGATAAGACTAGTTAGTCCGTGAGTTCCGTCGATGCGAGCTTATTATCGTGCGTAATACAAGTTTTACGGCAATTTAAAAATTTCATTGTATTTTTAGGGTTTTCATATTTCATTATTTTCAGTAAAGCTATGTTATATTGCAATTGAATTTTAAATAATTCACTTTCTTTAAATAATTACATTACTCCTTATTAGTTATTTATTGTGACGGGTCATGAACTGAATTTTATTACTTAAGTGTTTGTGGTGGTTACATTTTGTGTTACACACTTGATACATGTCTTATGCTTTCGGGTTGGCCAATGTAAGTAGGATAGAAAAGATAGTATACTGTCCTCCGCATGATAGGCGCAATCGTTAACTTATAACGCGTTACCAGTACCGGGTTGGTCTAGCGGTAATGTCTTCGCCGCAACTAGTCAACTATTTTACAGCTGATTTTTGGAGACAAAAGTTCCGTGGTTCAAATCCTAGTAATGGCAATTACGTTTACTAGGATTTGAATAATAAGTAGTGGTTACCGGTGTATTATGATGGTTGGTGATCAATTAACCATACTCTCTCAGGAATGATCGGCCTGGTTCAGTATACGACTTCACTTCATTTACATACTCGTATAATCCTCCTCTCATTGGATCAAGGGGTTGCTTATTGTTATAAATTGAAAGTACACACATTAGGGTTAGAAAAAAATTACACAATATTTATTTCCTACTTATTACACTAGTTTACTTTATTGGATTAAGACCACTGTGGACTTATGGGTTACCGCTTTAGGGATCAGCTGCAAAATCGAATCTTGCTATCATCCAACCATTCCAGTCAAAAGTTTTAGGGATGATAACAAATGTTCCATGGTATGTGACAAATGATGCGTTGCATAAGGACTTACGTGTCAACACTTTGAAAGAAGAAATTACGCAGCTAAGTTCTAAACGCGCTTAATTTACTTGATAATATCGAAGACGTAACACGACTATAACGAATAAAATTGCTTGTGCTTCCGTTTAGATTTACCGACTAACCTACATTATAAATAATTGAAGTCCATATCAACATAATCTCGAACTTCATCTTCTTCCTTTACGCATTCTACTATCACCGCTATTAATTTTTTTACCTTTTCTATTACTGTTATTCATCTTTTAGCTAGTTAATGTTTATCAAAAATTATAAATAATTTTGTTTTTCTTTTCGAAGCAATACCATTGGGTATTGTCTTCGTCATGTGAACGCTTTCATGTTTTGTTTATTTTTTTAATTCATTTATTTAACGTCGCATCAACTACAACGGTCATTAGCGACGACGTTGGGGTGTAACTATTGTACAATGGAGGATGAAATGATTTTTTGTAACGTATGAAAATATGCCGTGTCTGAGTGGGATTCGAACCCAGGACCGCATGATGAGAGGCGAGCACGTTACCAACTGCGCCAATGCGGCCGGCACTTTCATGTTATTTACTTTTAGTTTTTGTGTTTTTTTTTGTAATCCCTAATTTGTGTACGTTGCAATCTGTTCAATCCAAAACAATAAGCAACCCCATGACCCAATGAGATGAGGATGATGTGTTGTATGACGTGTGAATGAGGTGTAGTCGTGTAAAGACCCAGGCCGACCATTCCTGAGAGAGTATGGTTAATTGAACACCAAACATACAGCTGATTTTGGCTACGACTTTACCTCTAGACCAACCCGGTGGGTTTTTTGTTTTTAAACTGATTGTAAATATTTTCAGATGTTAGAAAAAAAAGGATTACGTGAAACTTTTGAAAATAAAGATAAAAAGTTTTGACTTGAAAAGAAGAATGTTGATTTTTATAACTATTCGATTCCCCATAATCTGTAGAATAACAAGATATCATCGACTTACGTTGCTTCTGAAATGAATACAGTAATGCATTAAAATATTATTAATGAAGGAGAGCTAGACGAACGTAATTTTATGTGATTTTTGTAGCGAATGTGTGTTTACATTCTATCAGTCTCTCAGGAATGGCCAGCCTGGGTCTGTACAAGACTACACCTCATTTACACGTCATACATATCATCCTCATATTATTCACATGCTACACACATTAGAAATAATTAAAATTTTGGCTACGATATTTTTCTTGAAGATTAGTAGGAACGTTAAAGCGGTTTACCGCACCTTTTATAACTGAAGAAAATTGATCAAGACAGTTTCTTCATGTTGTAGGGAATTCAATTTGAAATAAAAACATGACCACCGGTTTAAACCAAAAAAGAAGCCTATAATAAGATAAAAATATTTTGTTCAAAATTATGTTTAATAAATACATAATACTACTTTAAAATTTAAGGGTGCCCGCATATTTTTTTTTGAGATTCCTATTAATAAAAAATAAAACATGGGAACTAAAGACCTTAAGATACATCATTAATACATGTATTTTTAATATGTATTTTAAAGTTATTACAGTGGTTACATGAAATTATTTTTTTAAATTATCCTTAAGCATACGAATAATTTTTTATAAATTAATTAAAAACCCGCATCTATTATAAAAACCAACTAGACATGGCGCATTGATTTATTTACCTTAATGATTCTCACATCTACAACTATTTTAATCCAGCGACAAGTACAAGTAAAATATGGTTTGTTAAACGTTCGTGAAGCTTTTTAAGTCGATTAGACATAAAAATGTTAACAGTGTTATACCTAGTCTTAACTAATATAGTCTTAACAAGTTTATTCACTTTGAAATTCCCCCAAATGTAATTCCTATAAAAAATCATGAATACAGACAGAACGTCTTCTGGAAATACTTATTTGGCTTCAGGGGGCCATTAAATTCAAAGATCAGTTGAATTTCGAGATTGCAAAATCGTAATATTCTCTCAATCAATTCATAAATACTGTGCAAAAAGAACGTGAAAAGAAAAATAATTTTGAGAGAAGACATAATGAAATGGAAAGTTAAATTGTTGAAAGAAAGTTTCTTCATTTCTTTGTGGCAAAGAGAATTAGAGTCCTATGACTTCTTGATCTCCTCGTCGTACTGCAAAAGTAATGTAAATCAACTAACCACAAAAGATAGTCTAAAATATCTTTACTTTTTGTTGAAAGGTAATAAAGTAGCGTTATAATTTACTGAATTCGATCATTGTAGTGGTTGGTACATTCGGTCAAAGGGTAAAAGCAAATCAAAGGAAGCTCGTTTAGGTAAATGCAGCACATATTATCTACGATGTGATGCAACCTTTAACGCTTTCACACTTGTGCTGTTTAGATGAGTAGTAGTTACATAATTATTTTATCTATTAGGATTTTTTCTAAATACTTTACGCAGTATACTTGGAAAACTGCAAAAACTTTCTGGCTAATCTTCAAATAGTACTACATTTAATTCACTAAAAGACCGATTTTGTTGAAGCATTTATAAAATTATAAATTTATGCGGTCAACAGAACGCAATGCTTTACAAAACAAACATATCTCAATTGACATTCCCTAATCATCATTCAAAAAAAACAGGAAAAACAGCAAAACAATGTCTAATTGCAACAGTATTATCCTTAAGATATATACTTCCTCAGAATATTTTGATTATTTTTCAATTTTTTCGTAAACTTTTTCATTTGCTTGTTATATTTTTAAACTTTATGAAAATTAATTGTCCCCTGAGAATTATTTTACATTGACACAACTTGACATAATATGCTGAATCAGTGGAAAAAATATTCATTTATCTCTATTACAGCTAAAGTTATGATTATTTTAGTATTTATAAAAAAAAAATTACAATTTTGAAAATAAGCAATCGAAAAAAGATCAGCAACAGGCTTGGCAATGTGAAATTATTAACACAAGCCAAATTTTAACCCCTCACCATGTTCGTAGAACTGCAAACTCAATTAAATTAAAAATACTAATAAAATATAAACCGAATTTTGAATGAGTTTAACTCCAAAATAAGGTTTTATAGTTTAAATGTTGCAGATTTTTGAGGAGAAAATCACGGGAGTTACCATGGTAACACTTTTTCTAACAAAGTAAAATTCTTTTACAATCAGTTGTTTTTAAATGTAATTTATAAACTTAAAACAAAATAATAATCTGAATAATGACGTTCTTAGAATGAAAATATAAAACACACTCAGTAATGTGTTTAAAAAAAATACTAAAATATGAACAAAATATAAAACTAGACTTGACTTAATTGTGCTTTAATATCGTAAAACATGAAGTATTTGAAACTAAAGATGACGATGACCATGATGGAGATTACAATGATAATGATTACTATTGTAGAAGCAGAAAAAAAATTAACTATTTACAAAATCGTAAAGGTAAGTCCAATGTTTTAAAACGTTTCAGTCTGCGAGTGTCTTCGTTGTTTTTGAACATTTTGTAAAAAATATTCCAGATGACGTAGAAACAAGGTAATTTCATCATTTCATTTAGAACAATTTGAACAACATATTTAAATAAAAAACGAATTTTTTTTTGTCTTGAATTTTTATTACGGTACTGTACATTGAGTTGCACAATTTCCGTATATGATATTTAAATGTTAGTGGGGAGTTTCGCTTTAAGGAGAAGAAGTACCCAATGGTACATTCTCCCTTTATAACTATGGGTATTATCCGTTATTTAGACCAAGAGGTCTCTACTCCATTTTCTCTTTAGACGTCGCACTGGTGGGAAGTTCCTTGTAGCTAGATCACGGGCTAGTTGGTTCGGATAGACGTTTAGTCGTTCGTGAAATTTACTATACAAGGACGCGGTTAGCTCCTTCACTTTCAGAGTTTTGAAATCGTCGTGAAGGGTTTTATGGCTTATATAAAAAGGAGCGCCAGAAGCAAATCTTAAGAATTTTGATTGAAAGGCCTGGATCGACTTTAAATTACTCTCTGCCGCTACTCCAAAAAGCTGGACACCATAAGTCCAGATTGGTCTCAAAAGGGTTTTGTATATTAAAATTTTGGAACGGAGGTTCAATTTCGATCGAGGGTTAATTAAGCAGAAGAGTAGCTTCTGGCGACGGTTAAGTTCTAAACGTTCTGAAATTTTCTAAAGAAAAGTTTTTTGTTTTTTTTTCAACACATAGCCCCTGAAGCCACTTGAATTATTCACTGACTATAGCAAATAGGTAACCTACTGTTAGAAAAATTCTGGTTTTATATGAAAAATTAGTAAAATTTTTCGTAAATTTATTTTTAAAAAAATCTGCAGGTGAATAAATAATTGAAGTAAAAAATGTCGTAGTATAATGCTTTGCTTTTATAAAACAAAAGCTGTTTTAAAATAGTGGCGTATTTGTAGTATCGCATGAACTAAAATGTATTAAGAGTAGGTAGACACATTTTGGAGTTTATGAGAGTGCAAATCGACCACCTCCTCTTTTAACCTTAGTCAACGTGTGGTATAGTATAACGTATGTTGCCGTTACCATTGGAGTGCATTCAACATGGAACAGTGGAGATGGGATTGGGTGTGGGGTACTGTTGTTGATAAGCATGTTGTATACGTCGGTGAACAATGGTTCAGTTTCTGTTATCGTCCGAGTTCCTGTTCACTACACCTATTATCGAAATAATAGCGCACACCGATAATGGCTGCCCTCCTTTCTCCGAACTTCCCGCTTCATCCCTTCAAATTCAAACGGTATTTAAAACGAGAAGATGTTTGATTTATACAGTTACTGCATTAAATCTTTTCATTTCAATCTTATACTGGTCTAGAAACAACCCCCCTCGCGGTCGCTCACTACATCGAACTGCATACAAAAGTTGATTCTTTTAACTTCTCAAACAACCCTCAGAGTGATAAAATTATACATATCGATACATGAATGATGATAATAGTACGTATAACAGGTTAGAACATTATTTAAAATTCTATATTTTGTTTTTCCCCCCTATCAGGCAGATGGAGTGTTAAATTATTTTTGCAATCGATCTGTTTGTTCCAGAGCTACAAAAGAAGTTCTGTTTCTTATCATAGGCCTATATGGTCAGTCATTATATGACTGAAGTATTTAAGAACAGAAGAAGTAGAGGTAGTGTACAATACACTATTTAGTCGCAGTTATCTTCTTTGAGAGTAATGAATCTATATATTTAAAATTCGATGTATGTGTGTGTGTGTGTGTGTGTGTGTGTGTGTGTGTGTGTGTGTGTGTGTGTGTGTGTGTTCCCCTTTATTTTCTAAATCACTGAACCAAATTTCATGCAGTTTTTTATGTTGTAACTATGATGCCGGTGCAGGTTTAAGGCTATTGAAACGCTTAAAAAAGTTAGCCCTAAAGGGTTGAAAATAATCTGTATGTCTTACAATAAGGCTTTTATGAGGTTAGATAATCTGCTGCTTTTAAACCAGCTGATATCATTCAAATAAATATTTGTCATAAATAAAGTCATATGAGTTAGCAAATAGTGAAGTGGTGCTAAGGATCAGCTGGGGACAACATCACATGATAATTTTATTGTATTTTATTATGTAGATACGATTTTGTATTGTTGAGTATTTTATATAAGTAAAGTTCCGTATTTCTTTAATTTGTTTTTTTTTTCTTTTAATTGGTGAGTGATCAATTGCTTTGATATTTTATTTTGACTTTTATTTCATTCAACGTAGATTTAAGTTTTCGGTTTTGTCAATTATTTTTTGTGTTTTTTTTCATTTTCTATAATGCCATCAGAAAACATCACTAGGAAGAAAATTTTCAAAAACAAAAAAACTTCAAAAAGCAAGAACTACAGAAATTTTTAACTGCTACATATTTAAAAAAAAGTGATTACACCATTTTTCGCGTGCAAAGCCGCGACGGGGCATGCTAGTTTTATTATACAGCCGGACCCTATAGTGAATGACGTGAAGGTATCATTTTTTCAGGGGAGAAAGTAGATCCTTTTAAAAGAGCCTGGCATGTTGATAAGCATACTTTTCTACTTGGTGAGGAAGACAATATTGTAAACCACCTCACTCCTCGTTTTATTAAGTAAAGCCTTTAAAGGTTCAACCCGGTCTTTCGGCTGATGACTTAAACAAAACGTTGTGTTTTATAAATTAACAATTTTGCAACGAAATAACATGAAAATTTCAAAATTGATCGGTACAAATATATAAATTAATTACTTTATAAGTTAAATTTGTAAAAGAAATACATTTTATGAAAGTATCCAAGTTTTAATAACTTGTGAACATTTTAAAATTCACAAGATAGATTCAATAAAAGAAACATACGTTCGTAATAAACTTCGAATAATTAATAAACTCTATTACAATAAGAATTGTATTTATTTAATACTTTATAAGCGCAATTCTAAAATCATATATATAAATACCGAAGTTAGAATCACTACAAAATTAGAATCGTTCCAAAATTTTAATGTACAAAACCCTTTTGAGACCAATCTGGACCTATGGTGTCCAGCTCTTTGGAGTAGCGGCAGAGAGTAATTTAAAGTCGATCCAGGCCTTTCAATCAAAATTCTTAAGATTTTCTTCTGGCGCTCCTTTTTATGTAAGCAATAAAACCCTCCACAACGATTTCAAAATTCCGACAGTAAAGGAGCTAACCGCGTCCTTGTATAGTAAATTTCACGAACGACTAAATGCCCATCCGAACCAACTAGCCCATGATCTAGCTACAAGGAACTTCCCACCAGTGTGACGTCTAAAGCGAAAATGGAGTAGAGACCTCTTGGTCTAAACAACGGATAGTACCCGTAGTTATAAGCAAAGAACGTACCACTGGGTTACTATAAAAGCCAAGCAAGCGTCTTGTTAAAGCGAAACTCCCACCACCATTTAAATATCATATACGGAAATTGTGCAGCTCAATGTATAGTACTGTAATAAAAAATCAAGACAAAAAAAACAAAAAAGAATCACTTCCGCGCGCTGGGCCATAACCCAGTCAAGGTTACAGTTGTGCGTGTAATTTTCTGATGAAATTTTGAATATATTACCAACAAATAGTTGTTTTACATAATAATTTTTCGCATACAGTATAAATTTCCAAAAAGGAAACTGTGGATGCATATTTTTGAATACATAAAGACAAATTATTTGAAGGAAAATACGGAATGAGATTTATACGAACGGACTGGAAACGTCAGCGCTATTAACATAGCGTCGAAGTTAAAAAAGACAACTAATTTCAATTTAAATACCGGCGGTTCAATTCAAGTAAAGTACAATCTATTTTATACTAATTTTCATAAAGTTTAAATTCTTTTAACATTCGAATTATTATTTTTCACTCGTTATTCTGTATAAAATTTAAATTGTGTTGAATCCATGTAATCTGATTATCATATATTTTCTTTTATGTTATGCATTAGTTAGTGTATTCAAATTTATTTACTTAAACAAAGTTAAATTTAACTTCATTGTACGTGTTTTCATTTATTTTAGTTGTATCTTATATTTTTATAGCTGAACTAGTTTCCGAGTAGTTTTAATTTAAAGGGGCTAATATTTTGTTGTTATATTTGGCATACCAACTTTTAGTATTATCACGAAAAATTTGTTACAAATTCAAAATCACAAAAACAATTACAAAAACAAAATCACGATTGCACAAATTAAACCAATTATTACTGGAAATAGGAATATTGTTAACATCAGTATGTAATATGAATCACCAATGGAAGGGAAGATATAATTACTGAATATGTGTTATAAGTAGTAAAAGTAGTAATTGTAAAAATCTATTAAGTACTTAAAATAATTAATACGAAGTCTTTGATTTTTAAAATGGTTACACAACGTTCTATGCATAAATTGGATATGGCGTTGTTTTTTGGATATCTGCCCCGTATAATATTTTAAATTGTTTTTGAAAAGGAAACAGACTATGATATCGTATTGTAAAGCCTATCTTTTTTTTTTTTGTTTAACGTCCGACTGTTTTGCAAATTGCTGCTAATGCAGACGGTGAAAGGACGAAATGAATTTTTTGTAACGTATGAAAAAATGCCAAATGTAAAGCCTATCGTGCCTGATACTTGCAATAGAATACGGTGACGATATCGAAGAGGCGTGTGGTGCGAGAGATTTCTGGTAATTCATAGAATGTTAAATAGTAAATCATAGAGTGACAATGTAACAATATGGGTATTTATAAAAGGATATTTAAAAAGGGCAGTGTATAATAAGGTAGGGTCTCTGTTGTGCAACTATTTGTGAAAGAGTCGGTTGGTTACCTGTAACACCTTTTATTTCATTGTGACTTGTTTATACTAGTTATCATTTTTCGAGAACCAATAAAAAAGATTATTGCATCGAAATCTTTGTTTTTTCTAGAAATATCTGTTTGATCTACCTATATAAATAGAGCCCCAAGTGCGGTCAGGGAGTTAGTATTTGTTTGATCTTTGACGAGTGTTTATTGAGTGTGCTATCGGTGCATAAAACAGGTCACCGATTCCGAGGCATTGTATTGGTCAACTATTGTTATTCAGTTATATTGTGTATGTGCATTGTGTAAAATTTTTGTGTATGTACATTCTGTTTAATTGTTTGTAAGTAGTACTAAGTAAATTATTTTAGTTATTTATTGTATTACTTCATTATAATTAGTTTATTATTTATTTTGTAAATATTTTAATTGTAATAAATACTTGTAATTGTAAACCTTAGTGTATTAATTATTTAATAACCTAAATCCCGAAACGGACCTTAGCGATAAGTGTCACAATACAATAGAATAAATAGATAAAATAACTAACTAAGATATGACAATTTTATTAACCACAAAATTTTAATTAAAATTACTTTAATGTCATAATATGACATTATATATTATATAATAAATATTATCTGCCCATAACAGACAGGTGGAGTGTCAAATTATTTACACCCAATCTGTTAGTTGCAGGGCTAAAATAAATAGTTCTGTTTCTTGTCATATGGTCAGCCAATTAAATGACTGAATCATTTAAGAACAGAAGAGGTAGAGGTGTAAAAGACACTAATCAGAGTTATCTCCTCTGAAAGTAATGGATTTCATTATACAGCCAGACCCTGTGGTGAATGAAGTGAAGGTGTCATTTGCAGAGTGGAAAATATGTGCTTCTCAGAGGGCCCGGCATGCTGATAAGTGTACTTTTCCATTCAGTGAGGAAGGCAATGGTAAACCACCTCACTCCTCGTTTTACCTTGTAAAACCTCTACAGGTTCAAACCAGCCTTTCGGCTGATGACCTAAACAACAATAAATATTATATATAATAAATGATAATATAGCCTATGTTATTTAGGAAGCTTTCAGCTTTCCAACAATGAAAGAATTTTTGAAATCGGTTTGGTTGTTTCTAAGATTACCTCGTACTAACAAAGTTTATTTCTTCATAACATTAAATTTATTAAAATGATGAAAGATGATAGATGATAATGATTGAAGAGAAATTTCGGACCTGACCGGGAATCGAACCCAAGATTTCTGGAACAGAAACCAGTTACGCTGACCAGTATACCAACGCCACTATGAATAGATTGTAAGAAAGAGAAAATATTTAAAAAAATTAAAAATGGAAACAAGAGAGAAGTAAAAACTACATAATTATTTGTGGATACTTTTTTAAATTAGAGTTTAGATGAATGAGCGTAGCAGAAGTGTATGGAAATGTGTAAAAGAAAGATGCAAACGTGAAGAAGTAAAGGAAGGTAAGGTGTGCGTGGTGGAGTGGACTAATTCATTAGGAAAGGTGGGTGATGGGATTAACGAAGACGAATGGAGCAGAAAAACTAGTACAGATGGTCCATCGGGCAAATCCTCTAATACCGGCCGCACAAAATGAATTTAACTCCGACTGTAGGACGAAAAGCGGCCTCCCGACTTTGTTAAGCCCCACAACTTCTGGGATGAATGTCTACATGAGTAATTCGGATGAATACCGCATACACCCGCTTCAACCCTCCACCCTATATACTACTAAAATGTCTTTTGCGCATTTGTCAAACTGAAATACTCGTACCTACACCGGTAAACTAGAACGACCGGAATGGGGATCAAGTTGAATACTTGATACGGAGTAACACAAATGTTTCGGTATCTCTTTTTTATTAACGAACTCCTGCACTGCACTCTATTAGCCATTTATTTAACTAAATGCTCTTATCCTCTTTAGTTTGTTCTTTTATAATGTAAAATAAAATTAATTGGAACAAACACAATAAGAATGGGAAAATTACATTAAATTTTCAGAAGTTTTTATAAACTTATCCCTGAAATATTTTAGATTTTAATACAAACATACGTTTACTTTTTCTCAATAGCGATTCGCAGACTGAAACGTGTTAAAATTTTTGGACTTACCTTCAATGTTTTGTTATTCGTATTCGATTTGTAATCAATTTCGTTAACTAATAGTCGTAATAAATAGAACTGACTAAAATTATCTGTACATTGAATTACAAAATAAAATGATAAAAAAAGACTGTTTAAAGAAATATTGTCCTACAATTAGATTGGACGAATGTAACAATTGAAATATCAATAAACAGAGAAAGTACTACTGATATGAAACACTGATCTCGTGGCAGCCAGGAAACACTGGCAGGCAATGCTGTTAGCCCAGCTTCTGCAGGTGCAAATTTTCTGGAATATTTTGGTATAGTTTTGATGACTATAAAAAAAGATTTTAGTCAAAATCTTTTTAATTATTAATTTTTAATTGTGAGGATACATCCGCTAAACGACAATAACCATTTAAAACCGTATGTGGATTTATCCGACAAATGACTTGTAGAAAAGATTTTTTGACGGATATATCCGTCAATACTCAGCGAAGGATTAAGATTGGAATAAATTGATATGTTTTTAAAATTTCGTGTTCTTTCATTGATTTGTGACCTATGAATGGTTTCTCATGGCATAACAACAATGTAAATAATGGAAAAAAATTATAATACAAGAACTTGTAAAAATAAACAATGACGTTTACTCGTAGACGACAAAACTGCCCAACCGTTTACATTAATAATATTCCGCTACATCACACTACTCAAACACGCTACTTAGGCTTACTACACTTGGACAAAAAACTTACATGGAACGCACATGTTACATACACACGCCACAAACTCAAAACACGCTTCTATCAACTGAAACGCTTACTCGATAGACGTTTTAAATTTAAAATGTTACACAAATTAACAATCTACAAGACAGTATTAAGACCAATCTGGACATATGAAGTTCAACTTTGAGGATCTGCTAAACCTTCACACACGAAACGTATACAAGCAATTCAGAACAAGATTCTATGAACGATAACGCAATGCCCCTTTTATATCACAAACTTAATGTTGCACAAAGCCTTACAAATCCCAAATGTAATTGATGACGCCAAACAACTATACAAGACGATGCAAGACAAATTTGAATTACATGACAACCCTCTCATACAAAACATGTACACTAGGGCGATACCGGGTACTCAGAGCAGACGTTTGAAGCGCCTCTGGCCAAGAGATCTTCTTGGCCAACTGTAGGACTGTGGTGATGACTGCACGCTCCTTCAAGTAAATCAAGTTTTGGAACATTAGCTTCACATTTAGAAATTGTTATATTAATTTAATAACAGATACTGAACTTCAATTAAAAGTGTCAAAAAAGGAGTTTTGAAGTATGCATAATGAGACGCGACCAAACGTCGTCTCTATATTATTGTGAGTACCAACTTAAAACAGCCTAGCCTAGAATTTTTGACGGATACATCCGACAATACTCAGCGAAGGATTAAGATGGCAATAACTTGATAAATTTTGGAATTATCATGTTCTTTCATTGATTTGTAACCTATGAATATTTCTCCTGGCATAACAACAAATTAAATAATGGAAAGAGATTACAACACAAGAATTTATTTTTAAAAATAAAGAATGAAGCGTTTAACCAGTTTCTAGTGGTTTAAAAGTGTACTGAACAAAATGAGTCTTCAATCTTTGTTTTTGCTCTCTTTGTAAAATGGTAGTTATCAAGTTATTCCCATGAGCCCTCCACTTTTGTTTACCTTTTCTTATTCGCAATTTCAATTTTAATACAATGTACGGGAAAAAGGAGTAAAATATTGTATGGGCAGAAGTGTCATGAAAAAATTAGTGCATTTTTTCGCCATTTATTTTGTTTTGGCAAAAACATTTGCCGAGTCAATGACCACGCAGATCATTTATAGAAGGACATTTAATAAAAACTTCGAAAGTACAGGAAGAGGAAACTGATGAAAATTGGAGCAAGGGTGAAAGTATAGGTGAAATATTTATTGGCTACGTACAATATTGTATAGAAAATCGGCCACGTATTTATAATATGAAGTAGATTTTATGATGGACGGTGTAATAGGTACGTGTCGAGTAGCATCCATTCGATTGCGAGAACAGAAGTACCGATGCGTGCATTGGGTGAACACATGAACACACGACACGATACTCTCCGCTCTCAGATACGGACATCTAGCAAATTGCATTAAACGTACGCCTTCCGGACCAGTACACGTCCGCTTTATAAACAATGCCCCAAACTAAACCATCTCATTCACATACACATACATTCACTCATAATTTACTTGCTCATTCATACATCCTGAGTACAGGGTGTTCCTTAACAAAGTGACACCGTTATGTTGAAAGCAGACTAGTTGCACTCGGAACTCAAATATAGTTCCCTAATTAGAATTTATAAATTTAACTCAGTAGGATCTTATAGAGTCCCCTCTCTCCAAAAGCCATCACTTTTGTTTCTGTATTAGATTGTTGAACTGATTGTAAAAACTGCATAGATTGTGGGGAAAAAATTGACTTTTAGGAACTTTTCTTCTGACTCAGCCATTAAAAATTTATCGTCTGCAAATAATGTGGTATTCAGGGAGAGATCAAGATCTATATCAATAGCAGTTTGATAAACAGACTTCCATTCTCTAAGAATTGGCAATATGCACGTACAAGAAATCGTATGTAACATTCTGGAAGCTTGGTAGAACTTTTAAAATTGAGATAGTTTATCTTAATCAAGGTTTTCTAATAAAGAATGAAAAATTTTGATTTTTTTTTTTGTTTAACGTCCGACTGTTCTGCAATTACTGTTAATGCAGACGGTGAAGGATGAAATGAATTTTTGTAACGTATGAAAATATGCCGTGCCTGAATGGGATTCGAACCCAAGACCGCATGACGAGAGGCGAGTACGTTACCAACTACGCCAATGCGGCCGGCCGAATGATTTGATGCCAGAAGATTTAGGCCAAAAGTCAAAAGTCGTCGTTCTAGTCTGTTCTGAAAGATTTTGGTGCTAGAACAGACTAGAACGACGACTTTTGACTTTTGGCCTATGCGATGCGAAGAGAAGAAATCTGTAGGAGAATTATTGCACTAAATATTGTAATTGATTATTTATTTAACCTAAATTTATTCCCTAGAATTCAATCACTGATAACGTTTTCAAGAAAACCAGATTTTTATAACTTGATTCATTGGTGTAATTTATTAAGCTATTAAAACACTTTATAAAGCTATAAGGTGATTCTGAAAATTCAAGTGTTTACAGGTTTCAGTACTGTCGGTGTTTCTGTTACGACGAATGACAGAGAATACGCGTACCCAGACATACTTCCAAAACCACGATTTGGCTTCAGGGTTATAAATCATGAAGACTTGTCTAGATTTATAATGTTTGCACGACAGCAGTACTATATCACTTTGTCTTTTACCTGTACATTCGATAGAGAGTAAAAAAATATTTGAAGTTCTTCATTTGATGAAGGTTCGTTGTACTTTTTAGCTGAGACAACCTGTACACGTTCAGTATACAAGCACGTTTATAAATTTCAAATCTATGTGAGGATTTGCAAGAGGGGGCAGCGTGTGATTGTTATTCGTAGCTGAGCTTTACTCAAATGACTATTGTTAAATGCAATCAATCTGTCTGTCTATCGCCCTCTGGAACTGGGTTAAAACATTCCAACATTTGTTTGTTCATCCGCTCCGGCGACATGTCTTTATCGAAACTATTAAAAAAAACTAAAACGAGATTCATTTAGATGAAATTTTAAACTTTTTCTCGTTTACACTTTATCGTTTCTAAAAAATATTTTAAAATAATTTTAACCTATGGAGTTAATTTTTGTTGCAAATAGGACTATAGACTATGTAGATTTCATAAAAAAACATTAAATACGCAATTTTTGTACTGGTGCTAATTTTGATCGTTTAAGTCTAGAATATTTTTGTTGGGTATGTGTGCTCTTAAGTAAGTCTTTTACCGGAAGATATATATAGCCCATGTTGTTTGGTACTCACCACGATGGAGTGCGAAAGTTACTTGACGAGATTTGGCCGTATATTCAGTTTTTCCATGTTTGACACTTATATGTATTTACAGTTAAACTAAAAAATATAATTTACGACGTACTGAAGCAATCCAGTCAAAAACACTGCGCATTACAGTATAAGCACTCCTTTACGTTAGTAACAAAATTTTATGTATGGATTGGCAAATACCTTTCGTTCACCATTCCGTTGAACACCTGTACAAATGCTTTTACCAGTCACAAGAACACAATAACCACTTGTACGTAGCTATACTTTCCATCTTGCATCTACTTGGAAATCCCGCAAGACACATAAAGAGACGCTGCAGTAAAGGCCTAATTTATTAGAATATATTTTAACTGTGAAATCCAAAATTATATTCTTAAAATTAGTTAAAAGTTTTAGTTCAAATTAGCATATTTCAACTCCTTCGCCGCTTCAGACGTCTGTGTAGATTACCTGGTAGAATTGATGAATTTATCGCTCTGATAAATCCGTTTGTATAGTGAGGTAGCCGTTCTTTAAATCGCTTATACAAACGTAGATAAACGTCGTTTACGTAAAAAAAGTTTGGGAAGATTTGTAAGGTCCTGTTTGACATGTAGTACTGGGGCATTGAATAATTGAATAATTCTTAACAATATCGATTGGAAACGTTCCATTCTGTTTAACAATGAGTGCTCAGCTGAAACAATACTTTGGCTTCCATACCTCCAAGTAAGCTGCAGAAATCTTTTGAAAATGGTTAGTTTAAGATGAGTGGGTAATTTGCAACGTCGGTTTAGAACGGACTGCATTACAGTTGTCCAAATAGTTTATTTCAATTTGTATAAATTGTGTTTGTGAGTATTCATGTCCGTCGAAATGTACAACCAGATAGCGAACCGAGCTCGTCTGTAAAGTGGATTTGCATACTGAAAAACTGGCGGCCAGGGTATATGTACGAAATGTAAATGTCGTTTTGTAAGTTAATTTTACCTCTCCAGTTTCTGAACCAATTCTTTTAAAGTAGTAAATGATGCCGAATATTATAAGAAACATTGTTTAGCATCTCATGATGATGATAAGATGATGATGTCATCTGCAAAGGATGCTGTAATTGTATAATTAATCCGTAGAATGTCATTAAAGTACATAAAATTATAAATACGAAAAAATAAGTTTAAAAAATAAATAAAAATTATTTAATTAATACTCGTATGCATCGTAATAATTATCTTAACATTTAGAACCAAGCCATTATTAATGACGTGCAGACTTTTAAAGTTTAATACACTGTCCTGAAATAGAAGTAAAATGTGAAATTATTCATTAAATTCTAAATATAAAAATAAAATAAATTTTTTTAATTTAATACGTAGAAAGAAGAACATTTGATTATCGTTAAATCAGTGGGTGTTTGAACTTCATACGATAAAGTCAACATCCAATTGTATCGAATAGAATTAAAAAATTCAGAAATCTATATTATAAAGTAAATTCATAATTACATATTTTATAATTAAGTATTTTTATAAATAATTAAAGTGTGAATTTAATTATTGGTGTAACATAATCACTACACCCTAAAACGTATGTTTAAACAAGGGTCCTTACTTGTTTAAATGAAATGATTACAATTTTGAAAATTGCGTATAAAGGATATCTAAATTAAGAAACCTTTTCAAAAACTTGGGAGAAAACCTCGGCATTGATGATGAAGATCTACGTATTTTATAAAGAGAATGTACAAAAAGAAAAATTATCAAATAGTAAACGACTAGGTCTGTCTTAAATTGAATTATCTTTTGGGCCCTTTCATTTCGAGTGTTTTTTCTTTGATCGGTAGACCATAACGGCATTTCATTACATTCAATTTTATTACTGGGCAAATTAAGTAAGAATCAGAAAACGGGAAACAGCTACGAGTATCATCCCAGTATCATTTTTTATAATATTCTGTTTTTTCATATTTCATATTCCTCATTACATTACTACCGTTAATAATAAATGGAAAAGAAAAACCGAATAAAAGTGTTCTCTTTGTTACTGATTATCACTCTCTCTTCTCTCTAAAGTGGATAAAGATGGGAGAGAGAGAAAGAGAGGGGACGCCCTATTAAAAATGCGAAGAGAAATTAAATAGTATCTGTTTTAATTTAGCGATCGAAATTAATGTAGATGAATTAAAATTTTAAAACCTCTTATCTTACGCTCTCTACTTTCTTGCTTATATTGTTTGCAGTAGATAGTAGAAATTGTACAATGAGACAAAGTTCTGAAATTCGCATATCAGCAGATTTTTATGTACCAAAACCCTCTGAAGCCAAAAAGAGTGGTTTTTAAAAGATATAAAATTCTGTGTGTGCGTGCTCACATGCGTGTGTACTGAAACAAAAGCTACTGAACCAATTTAGCTGAAATTTTTGAAGGCTAAGATTTTCTCAGCCATCCTGATGAATATAAATTAATTATTATTCGACAAGAATAATTTGAATTATGTTGTAAACGAATGATGTAAAGTCATCACTGGCCCATTTTCTTTAGAGGCAGTATATTACTTTTTTAGAGAGTTAGAGGTTTTATCATTTTATTTAAGTTTTTAAACATACATTAATAGTACGACCAAATGATAATGCATATAATGGATGAAGACCTGCAGTACTTTATCTTTTAGCTATATATAATGTGTATCGAGTTTGTTCCTTGGATATCCACCATAACAAATACAACGATAATCACTTTTAAAGGGAAGTGACTAGTAAGATCCAAGATAAATGTTAGAGATTCTCAATTTGAGCAAATTTCTGCTATAATCCAACAGTCACTTGAGACTGTGTGAAAGATAGGCGATTCCAATTTAACATTGGTTGTATAGAGCAATTCGCTCTCCGCTACTATCTCTCCTACAAACATACGTAGTATTCAATTAATAAGCTATAAGTTTTAGTTGTAATTGTAATTTAAACTAAAGTAAAAATCTGGTGTGAAACACTCACACAACTTTCTCTTGCCAATGCAAATAATTAACAATAAACCTAACATTATTAATAAAATATTAGAAATAAACAAAAAACTAACCTCAAAAACATAACCTTATTTTAATCATGAGTGAATGATGCAAAATGAAAATCAACCTGTTTGGCTTAGAAATACGGAAAATCACTCTTTCTCTCTAAACTAGGCTCTGTAGAGAAAAATGCTTTAAATAAAAGTTGTAGATCTTTTAATTTTCTATAAATTAAATTATATACACTTTTGTCGTAAAATGCATACTAAGGCCGAAATCTTAAAAAAATCAATTTTTCACACATTTTCGTGAGAAAAAAACAGAAAATCGCAAATTACCGCTAAACTAAGCGTTATACAAAAAATTATTTGAAATAAAAGTTGTAGAATTTTTAATTCTCTACAACTTTTATTATATAAAGTTTTGCGCTAAAATGCATATTAAAGCTGTAATCTTAAAAAAACAACGTTTTTACGTGAAAACAGCCTCATCCAGAATTTCAGCAAACATGACGCCTA
This sequence comes from Catonia carolina, assembly GCA_035578175.1. NCBI lineage: Eukaryota > Metazoa > Arthropoda > Insecta > Hemiptera > Achilidae > Catonia > Catonia carolina. The sequence goes on along the minus strand of JAQMRL010000001.1, from coordinate 295,710,859 downwards.
CCCTATCTTGTAGAGAATAAAAAATTGAGTAAAACAGGCGATTTAAAAAAAAATCGTAGGACCAGTTTTTGAGAAAATCGCTAAAAAGTGAAAAATTACACGAATAAACTACCACTTCCGGTTGACCGATTTTGATGAAAATGTTCGTGTCGAGTCCGGTAGTGGTACGTAACTTAAGTTTCAAGTTTCAAGTTCGTACAATGTTTCGTTCTTGAGATATTCTGTTCACACACACACACACACACACACACACACATACACACACACACACACACACACACACACACACACGCACGCACACACACACACACACACACACACACAAACACACACACAGACCAATCGCTAAAAACATGTTTTTTGGGTTCAGGGGGTCTGAAAACGTATAGATCCGGTGAAAACTCGAGTTCGAAAAATCGATATGAAAACAATACTTTCCTTCCTATATATTCATATAGGCAAGAGAAAGTAAAAATGGTGACTATTATTTAAAGAATAATGTTCGGCCTCAATAAGACGCAGTATTTAAAATTTAAAAAAAATTAAAACTTTAATATAAATATAAATAGTTATATTTATAGAACATTTTATAGAAATTATAGGCCCCTGGTCCCGATAATGTCTCTGGATACGCCATCCTGAATTCCCCGCCAGATCTAAAGCTTCATCTTTTGACAATTTTCAATGCAGTGTTGGCGCTGCAACATTTCCCCTCTTCGTGGAAGGTTTCCAAAGTCATTACTATTCTGAAACCCCACAAACGTCCAACTGATCCCGAAAGTTATAGACCAATTTCCCTTTTGCCGATCCTGTCAAAATTATTCGAAAGGCTTCTTCTCCCACGCCTGCGACCTGTTGTTGAATCTGTTCTTCCCCCCGAGCAATTTGGTTTTCGTCAAGGACACTCCACAACTACCCAACTCCTCCGCATCGTCACGGCACTTGTGGATGCCAGAAATTCTTACTGTGACACGACGGCTGTACTGCTTGATTTTCGGGCTGCATTTGACCGCGTCTGGCATATGGGCCTCCTTTACAAACTGGCACAATTCTTTCCCCCCTCAACTGTCCGATTACTCCATTCCTATCTTACTGGAAGACAATTCCAAGTCTCTGTCACTATTCCTCAGTTCCACATGGCCATGTCCCCACTCACCCCTTCGTCCGCGGGTGTACCTCAGGGCTCGGTCCTTGGGCCCATCCTCTATCTTATGTACACCTTCGATTTTCCTGTCCGTGATTCAATCCAATTCGGACTGTTTGCCGATGATGCTATCCTGTACCGTCACGGCAGATGCCTCCGCCTCAATTGCCGCGCGCTTCAAACTCAGCTTCTAGACATCACTAGCTGGTGTCGTGTCTGGAGACTATCACTTAACCCCACAAAATGCGAAGCAATCCACTTTACACTAAAACGCAATGTTCCTCCGCCTCTACGATTGGAAGGGGAACTCCTCCCATGGCAGAACAGCGTGAAATATCTAGGGGTTGACCTAGATAAACGATTGACACTTCGACAGCACATTGACAGCAAGCTTAGCAAGGGTAGGGCCTTGTTCGCTTTACTCATCCCTTTGTTCCTCTCTCCTGCATACTCCTCAAAACTGAAACTTCTGATGTACTCCTCTATCCTACGTCCTTTCCTTTTGTACGGGTCACCGGTATGGTGGCCCTTTCTCTCCAAGTCCAACAAAAGACGTACTTCAGCATACCAGAACAAAGTCCTCCGGTGCATCACACAGTTCCACTATCTTATATCCAATCGCATCATACACGAACACCTTCTCTTCCCTTCTATGGAGGACTTTATTTACAATACCTCGAAACGGCTACACGACGCTGGGAAAACTGACGGACCCCAGATCATTCAGGACTTGTACCGACGCCTACACCCACCTGAAGTCTCTATCCCATTACCATTCCACGACTTTATCTAAATTTTAGAATGACCCACTTAACAAAATTTAGAGTTGCCACATTTTTATTCTGCCCTGTATTCCTCTTATTTACCCATGCCCCTCCTACTTGTATGACTCACTCCCCCCAGTTGGTAGTTGTCCCCATGTTCCTATGCATAATCACTCCACTACGGTGAAAAGAGCCGCAATTTAAATTAATAAACACTCAGAAGATAAAAAGGCCGGTGATTATGCCAAACTCTACCCTTTCCGTCTCCCCTGAAATCATAAACTAACCCCTACCTTAAATTATACCTTTAGTCCACGTTCAGTAAAATGCATGCCTTCCCCTCACCAAAATATTAGGCCTCCCACAAAACTGAAAAAAGGCCACTGAAAAATAAAATAAAATAAAAGAGCCGCTCTTAAACCCACTTGTCCCCTTAATTTAAATTTTCCACAAATAACTTCTAAAAATAAATTACCTCCTTTCAAGTCCCAGTTCCAATGTCCCACGAACCAGAATCCTATTTCCTATTTAAACTATAAAATTCCCCCTAAATTTCTTGAGGTTGCAATTATTCTGTTATATTGTTCCCCGAGCGACCAGGTGTTCCTTAACACGATGTCGCCATCATAGGGCTTCTTAGCCCTCTCAACCAGGATTCAGGATTCAGGATTCAGGCCTTATGACGATGAAATGGATAAATATAGATTTGAAAGAATAAGAAAAATGTTTTAATTTCATTTTATCTTTTAAAACATTTAATGGTTTTACAAACAAAATGCGTTACATTACACTATAAATAGTTATATTAAATTACAAAAATGTAATAAAAATTTTCTCACATAGTTATTAATATTTCAGATAATAACGTAAACATTTTTAATCGCAAACGTAATTTGTTTCAATATCATAAAAATATAATATAGCCTTGTTTAGGTCATCAGCCGAAAGGCTGGTTTGAATCTCTAGAGGTTTTACTAAGTAAAACAAGGAGTGAGGTGGTTTACCATTGCCTTTCTCACTGAGTGAAAAATTACGCTTATCAGCATGCCAGGCCTTCTGAAAAGCACAGATTTTCCACTCTGCAAATGACACATTCACTTCATTCACCACAGGGTCTGGCTGTATAACGAAATTCATTACTTTCAGAGGAGACAACTCTGATTAGTGTCTTTTGCACTTCTACCTCTTCTGTTCTTAAATGATTCAGTCATGTAATTGGCTGACCATGTGATAAGAAACAGAACTTTTTATTTTAGCCCTGCAACGGACAGATTGAGAGTAAATAAATTGACACTCCATCTGTCTGTTATGGGCAGAATATAGCCTACAATAAGATTTACCTTGGACAATTTGAATTGGCACAAGCAGCTTCGGCGTTTATCTACTCCATTCTTCGCCTCTCGCCATGCAACGACGGTACAGTCACAAAAATATATGACACAATCGCTACTGTATTGTGAGACTCACACACGGTCACTACCGCTTTGTTTTCACTGTTGTTATTAATAATCTGTCAAGACATAATGATGTGACTAATTTGTTTTCATATATATGATTTTCTGTTCATTATATTCAGACCAATTTATTCAGTTAGTTGCGTGCATCTGTCGGGTATAGTTTAGTGAGATTTTGCAGTTTAGTTCTTATAATTTATAATTTAATTTTTTACTGGGACAAATAAAATACAAACATATTTTAAAATGAAGTAATTATTTTCATGTTTTTGTACATTGAAATAAGGTTGTAGGAATTTGCGTACATTAAAATTTGTAGATTTTGTTGAAAGAATGGGTTATGGATATACTTCCATAACGGAACTGTGTGTACAGGTAGAGCAAGAGTTGTGCCAGTTGGAATTGTCCACAGTATAAACTTTTATTTTCATATCGTGAGTCAATGTTTTTAACACAGTACGTAACAACGTTCCGGTTATATAAACAATGGTATCTTCCAACTGTTGGACAAAGTATAGTAGTTATTTTGTTATGCATTTCAACCTATAAAAAACATAGATATCAGTATCATAGACTTGAGGAAATATGTAGAATTATATACCAAGGTAATGTTACAAAGGATACAGAGTTAAGTTTTTTATAAAATATTGATTGTTCCCATGCTAATGGAAGTAAAATCTGGACTACAGGTTCAAGAGAAGAAGAAAAAACAGGCAGCTGATATGAAAATAATTTTTTCGGGCTTCCAAAGTTTCCAGATTAGACAGACTTTTGGAATGAAAATATTCGAGCAGAATAACTCCTGAGAATTTTAGTGAATGCTTATTACAATCAGTGAGCATAGAAAAGATGGAAGAGTCATGTTCAACGGATGTTCGAAAGAGAAATCTCCTTCGAAACTCTTGAGATACAGTTTTGAAGGACCTAAGGGATGTTGGTAGTTCTTGGAAGGAGATGAAGAGTCTGTTTTCTGATTGTTGTGGACCGGAACAAGCATATTTTCTTATCAGTAGTTGAAGAAGAAGATAAGAACTTTTAGTTATTTCTTTGAAAACAAATTCAATTTTTTTTTTTAGTATATGATTTTAGTGTAATTACATTGTGTATTTATGTGTCAGTGCAATTCACTACATTAAGCTTTAGGGGATGGGGTAAATTTGATATAATGATATGTAGTGTCACTTACAGGATTCAGATTAACCCCCCCCCCCCTCCTAACAACCTATTACCCACCCAACAACAACAGCATATGATTCATATCGCATTAATTAATAATTAACAGTTACCCAAATACATTTCACTATCGATATTGATATTACAACATATTCGATTATCGATTTTAACACGCTCGATCAAAACCGTCACTCAGTTAGTCAAATGAACGGTAGATAACGGATTGCGACAGTGTTGTGACTACTTTGGGTTCCAACTGTGAAAGCCACTTTTCGTAACGTAGCTACATTGAAATTCGAAGAAAATATGTATGAAAGAATGGCTTTCCAATAAGAACAGATAGATCTATTAATTACAAGGTAGTAGACTGATTTGTTTTTGACAGATTGCTGTCACTTTTTTTAATTTATTCAGTAACATCGGGAGCTTGATCAATAGAAATCCCCTTGTGTTTAGGAACAGACTTGTAGAGTTTAATGTACGAGTACAAAAATTTTCATAATCTAACCGAGAATCAAACCCGGTACCTTCGGTCATGCAGTCAAACAAGTAGTTTGACTGTCCCACTACCCCACTACCTCCCCCCCAAGAATCCCCCACTACCCCAAGAATCGGGCTAACAGTATTTTAGCATTATCATAAGTTTTTTTTATTTTTATATATCATATAAGTACTTCATTCAATTTATGAATATTACACTCTTTTGTCGTTTAATACCGTAGGTTCAGAGACAAACTTCAAAATCATAATAATCCCTTAATATGGAACATGAATTCTACAGACCTACCAGGAATACCACAAAGACGACTGAAACGCCGATGGAGTAGAGACATGATACATTAATACGACTCTAATAGTAATTACGTGTACAAAAATATTTAATTGAAATTTAACACATTTTTTCGTTATCTGGAAAGCTACCACTGGGTGGTGTCCTCCTCAAAGCTATTAAAGCGGTTTTTTTTAATTGACACAAAAAGTAAACCTTTTTGCTGGTTGTATTTTTACAGTTGCAAAATAAAACAAAAAAAATTTGTTCATTTCGTTCCTTTTTTCAAATTATGTCAAATACCTCAAATTTAGCTTTTTGTTCGCATCGATTTCATGACACTTAATTCTCTACAAATTTAATTTTTAATTCTCTAAAAAAACATCAATTTTTTATGTGATACTCACAAAGAGGTTTGAATGAAGTTTAGGTCTCCTACTTGTTCCATTTTTAAACTTAGTAATCTGCCATTTCTTAAAAGAGGTTTAGATTTAGAGCTCATCTCTTCTGAGGTCATCCAATAACACTTTTTTCTGATTATCTTGTTGGTGAACACTTTTTAGGTATTCAATCATCTGTCATCCGTAACAAATGAATACCTTTCTCACCTATATTTCCGAATGGTTGATATCACCCCTGGCACAATTGGTTCATCCTTAATATCTTAATTTCTTTTATGATTTACTGGCAGAAGTAAAGTTTGATAAAAATTTAAAACGGTCTCCTTCCGCACCTTACCGTACTACATAACTTATACACCTCAACTGTAGCTACAAGTAAAACAAATAATTGACGAAAAATATTTGGAAATGTTTCAATTCTACAAATATTTGTACATAATTGATGAAAAATAATTACCGATACTAATATTATAGGACATCGACAACAAACCTACGATAACTGATAAAGGGGGTTAACGAAATCCTTTCTCTTTCAATAATTCAATTCGTTGTTGTTTAGGTCATCAGCCGAAAGGCTGGTTTGAACCTGTAGAGGTTTTACTTAGTAAAATGAGGAGTGAGATGGTTTACCATGCCTTCCTCACTTCGTGGAAAAGTACACTTATCAGCATGCCGGGCCCTCTGAAAAGCACGTACTTTCCGCTCTGGAAATGACACTTTCACCTCATTCACCGCAGGATCTAGCTGTATACTGAAATTTATTACTTTCAGAGGAGATAACTCTGATTAGTGTCTTTTACACCTCTACCTCTTTTGTTCTTAAATGATTCAGTCATTTAACTGGCTGAACACGTGATAACAAACAGAACTATTTATTTTAGTCCTGCAACGGACAGATTGAGTGTAAATCATTTAACACTCCACCTGTCTATTATGGGCAGCAGAATTCAATTCAAGTACTAGGCCTATATAAATTTAGGAAAATTGTAGTTTCGACTTCTTATATTATGTTTCTGGGTTTTGTTCCTTACTTTTACCTGGTTCTTTTGGACACTTCGTTGCTCCTGTCATCGGAGAATTTTGATCTCCTATACGAAATTGATTTTTAACCTCCGCAGGAATTTCTAATCCAAATATTCTGGACCGGAAGTTTACTATATCAACACAATCGTAATCTTTGAATCCCAGTTTTTGCATTCCCTGTTCTAAATTGCAGTTGAAAGTCCTTTTGTTGGAATTACACCAGTTTGTTTGTTTAATCTATATTGTTGTCCATTCTTTTCATACGTGTAAAATATCTATTTCTTTTGATTACTGACTCCTCGAAGAGTTCAATATGAGTGCAGCGTTTCTTGTTTAAATCTTCTTTCACCCATTTCTGTGATTTTTGAACGGTATTTTTTTAGAGTATTTTCCGTTTAATTCTAAAGTTCCAATTCATATTTCAGACGTCTTTATAGTTTCCATTCTACAAAGAGTTACTGGTTTTGGAGTAGTATTATAATATTGTTTTTTTATGGAGATGTTCTCCATAAAATGAATAAAATTAAGGACGAAATCCAAAATTAAGTGAGTAAACCAATTGGACCAAACAAGTATATATTATAAATTACATATTTGAAGTTACGGGCTTCAACGAAGTGTAAATAAATAGTAAAATAAAAAGGATTTAGTGAAATAACATTGATATAGATAAAAGTTGGTTGTAAAAACGCCCCATAAAATGTGTAAAGTTGATGCATATAGTTTGTAATTTCCTTAAATGGCATAAAAAATGCACTTCAGTTATACGTGAGTGACGTCACCATTCAGTTATTTGTGGTATGTGGAAAGAGAGAGGCATACATGTGAACTGGTGTGCAGACAACCGGTTAGTGGTGGGGAGAGTGACTGCAGATGTGGATGGGCAGGCACTCAGGCTGCCTCTACTCACATTCTTCATACCGTCTTGCTTTTCAGTCGATCATCAGTCGCCGTTCTCTGTGACGGTGTTAGTGCCAAATCGTGTCAAATAGTTTATGTATTCGTGTTTCTGCTGTGTTAATATTGTTTAAGGAAGTGTATTAATGTGTTGTGTCACGAGGTGAATGTTCTTTTCAGAGTCGATTGAAATTTCTTAGTGATATGAATTGCCTTCAAATAATTATGTTCACGTATGCTTTCTATTACTGTGTTCAATTGCGTTGAATCTATTTAATCGACTGCTCAAACCCTCTTCTCTTTAATAAACTGTACGTCCTTCTCAGAGTAATTCTTATGTAGTTTGTCAACCGCACACATGAATATTTTGTATCCATGAAAAATTGAACAAAATTAATTTAAAGAAAGCTCTTTACGCGATATTTTTCATTTGTTACAGTAGTTTTTAATTTCACATGTCGAAAGTCGCCCTGAAATAAATAAACTTATTTTAATTCACTGTTAAAAGTCTTAAATTACAATCGAATTAAGTGTTCAATAAAAATTTAGTATTTTTAATTGAATCCCATGTTTATGTACATGTAACACCATGAAAACTTAAGGTTTTAGTAGTGTTTTAAACAAAACCAATTTTTCAAATGAATATTTATATCTTATTTTAAACAAAAATTGTCTTGATTGAAAAGTTACTTAAAGTCGTTGGAACTGTTTTCAATATTCTCAACTATCGAATTTTTGTATTCGACTAAAATATATACTATTAATTTTTGACTACATGTTCAATTGATGAATGAAACACTCGAGGAATGTTTAAGAAAATTTTAGTTTACACTAATTGAAATTTTAAAAAAAATTTAAAAAATCGGTTTGAGTCCTTTAAACGATCCCCCAACCCAGAAATAATTCATAGAATGTGTATAAGATATTTTTACTTTCTCTTGCCTATATGAATATATAGGAAGGAAAGTATTGTTTTCATGTCGATTTTTCGAAATCGAGTTTTCACCGGATCTATACGTTTTCAGACCCCCTGAACCCAAAAAACATGTTTTTAGCGATTGGTCTGTGTGTGTGTGTGTCTGTGTGTGTGTGTGTCTGTGTGTGAACAGAATATCTCAAGAACGGAACATCGTACGAACTTGAAACTTGAAACTTAAGTTACATACCACTACCGGACGCGACACGAACATTTTCATCAAAATCGGTCAACCGGAAGTAGTAGTAACTTAGTTTATTCGTATAATTTTTCAGTTTTTTGCGATTTTCTCAAAAACTGGTCCTACGATTTTTTTTAAAATCGCCTATTTTACTCAATTTTTTATTCTCTACAAGATAGGGTAGGCGCCATGTTTGCTGAAATTCTCGGTGAGGCTGTTTTCACGTAAAAACGTTGTTTTTTTAAGATTACGGCTTTAATATAAATTTTAGCGCAAAAACTTATATAATAAAAGTTGTAGAGAATTTAAAAACCTACAACTTCTGTTTCAAACATTTTTTTGTATGACGCTTATTTTAGCAGTAATTAGCGATTTTCTGATTTTTTCTCACGAAAACGTGTGAAAAATCGATTTTTTAAAGATTTTGGCCTTAGTATGCATTTTACGACAAAAGTGTATATAACCAAATTTATAAAAAATTAAAAGATCTACAACTTTTATTAAGAGCATTTTTCTCTAAAGAGCCTAGTTTAGAGAGAAAGAGTGATTTTCCGTATTTTTAAACCAAACTGAGTTCGAATTTCATTTTGCGTGTTTCACTCATGATTGAAATATGGTTATATTTTTGAGATTAGTTGTTTGTTTATTTCTAATGTTTTATTACTAATGTTAGGTTTATTGTTAATTATTTATATTGGCAAGAGAAAGTTGTGTGAGTGTTTCACACCAGATTTTTTTGTAAAAAGATTAATTGTTTTATAATAGGTAATCACTTGGTTTTTGTAGAGGAATAAAATGCCGCTTTTAGTGTCGTCTGTTGTACAGTACAGTATTGCATTGATTAAATTACAATTATCAAATTGAAATATTTAATTGTAGATTATTCGTTTTAATTCACAGCCACTCTTTAAAAATTCGTTCAATTAATTTCAATTTTAGAGGGATCGTTTACATTTCATTTTCCTATAAATAAATTATGCAGTTTATTGCGGTTTTTAGTAAGATTTTCGGTTTTAGTTTACAAGAGGACTTAATTTAGTCTTCTACAACCCCGACTAATGACGCGCCCAACGCGGGCGTATGTGCTTGAAAATATAATATAGCAGTGTGTAGGTGTGTTTGTGTGTGGTATATTAATAAACTAAACTGGTTTTCTCCTCGATAGTACAGCTGTTGTTTCTTGGAGAAAGCAATGTACTCCTTGCTGCCCATGACTTTTTCGACTGGTATTTGGCATCTTGTGAAAGTACTTGGCTGTGTTTTACATAACTATGTATCTGAAGTATGTAAATACTTCTAACCTCTCCCTTGTACAGTATGATTTAAAAAAATCATTTTTAATAGGATTTATTCGAAAGCTAAAAGTATGAGAAAGTTCAACATAAACTTTGGTCTTATTCTAGTTAACGACCAACGGAATATTTCCTACTGATTTCAGATTCTATGATAATGAATTCTATCGTGAGATTATTTATTTGAATGAAAATTGTAGGATAATTTTGGTAATTTCTTGGGTTTATTTAGAAAAATTTAGTGGAATTGGGATAATATTTTTAATAGAAAACTGTTGTAAAATACCAAAGATTGGATTCGAATAACATATATTTTCTTTATTAAAATTAACTGTACTTTTACTACGTGAACTTTAAATTTCATTAAAATTTTACATTAACTTTCTATTAATTTTTAAATCTTTACAAAATACTGACTCCTCCGTCTTCTACATGCATTGAAGGGTAACGGGTAAATAAGACACGTCGAGGTTAGGTACGAATCAGTTTTTCCAAGAAACATACAGCTGAAAGAAAACTGATTTTCTTTCACTGGAAGTTTCTGTTTGAAACGCTTGTAAATATTATGAACCGCGTCGTTAATATATTGGATGCATAAGTATACTTAGCTACGTTATAGCTACGTAACGTTTTATTAAGCCCGCATCAAAGTACGTTACCTGAAAATAAACTGAAATTTATTGTATTTAAACTAGGTACTGAAATAAAGTCAATAAAAAATAATCATAAGTCCGGAAATTATTCTTTATTAAACTACAAACATCAAATTAATTGATTTTGATTTCAGATCCAAAAATAAAATAAGGCCTTATTAAAAACTATTGGATAAAATTTGTATGGAAAATTTAGGTAATAGTTTCGTATGTTTCATGACGTGAAAATATGAACAAAGAATCCCATTACAGTATTGTGTTTAATAATGTACGACGAGTATTAATAAAATGGTATAAGATTCAAAAATATTTTCCCGAAACACTTTTTCAGGTTTAGAGTAAAATAACTTTTCTTAATTTGCCGTAAAAATAAATTTATTAAAGCAAATTTAAATAAAACATAATATAATTTTCAAAAATTTAACTTTTATTAAAAGCATGACACCAGATTTGGTTGAAAAGAGTTATAATTTTATACGAAATGAAGGAGTATTTTTTATCGAAAAAAATTATGTCATTCTTGATTATAATTTTTAAGAAAATGCTGTAAAACAATCCTTAGTGGTACGTACGTTTCTTATGTTGAGCTTGAAGAACCAAATTATTGATTTTCCTTCTGAATCATTCTTCGTAGAAACGAAACTCCACATTGACTCTGACCGTAATTGTATTTACAAAATTGCTCCTTTAATTTTTCGAGTTTTATTTTGAAACTTGGGTTTTCGTTCTTCCAATTTTTCTTCTTCTGCCTTTCAAGGATTAGGCATCTTTGCCTGTTCCGAACCTCTCAAATCTGTCCATCTCTTTCTCGGGCGTCCTCGTTCTCTCCTACCCTCCGGCTTATAGCCCAGTGTCTGCTTAGATATCCTATCCTCCCATGATTATGTTTACATGCTCGAACCACTGCATTCTGTTCTGGGATACCTTGTTGTTTATAGAGAATATGTTGAGTTCTTTACTTATCTCGGTATTCCTGTAACGATCTTCTCTACTACACCCATATGTATGTCGGAGAAATTTCATTTCAGATGCTTGCAATTTACTCTCCTCTCGCTTTGATAGCACCCAAGTTTCATTGCCACAGAGTAGGGTCAGCACTGCTAATGTTTAATAAAATCTCACCCTTGTGATTTTCTGGTGCTATTTTTTAAAGTGTGGTGGTTAGTTCCGCATATTTGCTGAAATCGGTGCATCTTATTGTATTCTTCCAAGTTTTTCTTCATTAATTCTGAAAATTCTTTCTTTATTGCTCCACTTCGGTATGTTTATTTTTTGTAAGTATTTTATTCTGGAAAACCCTTATGTTTCTTAATTGTTTTTCTGGATTTTTTTAATTTCTGTTACATCTTAATCTATAAGATGTATAAGATCTTTAATATCATTAGGATGTTTTCTGTTTCTTATGAACGATCTTGGTTTGTTTTTGTTTTCTTTCAGCTTTTCAAATATTTGTTTTATAAGTCGTTCGTAGTTCATCCTTACCGGATGTCGATAAAATCTCATTCTTCTTCTCTGTCTTAATTCATCCGATATGATTTGTATTCGTTTATACATCTCTTTATTTGGGTATCATAAATTTTATAGGAACGCCAATCTTCTGGTAACGCGTAGTATGAGAAAATTTTATTTCATTTTACTTTTTTGGCAATTCTGCTATGTAGAGTGAAATAATACTGGTATCGAAAACGAAAATTCGATATTCCAATTTCTAAGGATATTCTCGTTTCGTTCCCAGTACATTAATTTTATTAGACCATTGATTTTCACAACGTTCCATTTGTAAATGTAAAAGTATGTGATATGTTCTAGAGCATTAGTTATCAACCTTTTTCTACTTGGAACCCTATTTAAACCTATTTCAATTAATTGTATCTCTTGTTCCTTTTTATTTATTGTTTTAAATACTGACAATTTCGTTTTTCTGCTAATTAAATATAGGATAATTTAGGATGATAATTGATAACACTGATTAAACAAACTGACTGACTTTTACTAACGTATAATAAATACTCGAGAAGTTTTAGTGTTTTTAGTTGTCTATAGTATTGTCGTTTCAAACTTTAACATTTATAGTTTAATTAAAATAACGCTTTACTTTATTTGTGTTTCCATCAGTAATATGACGTACCCGTTAACGGTTCCTGAAAGCACGTACCCCTAAAGGTATGTGCTTTTTTATTTAGCATACGTATATTTATGTTGTAGATTTTGTTTTCAAAATTGTTGGTACATCAGATTTGTATAATGGTTTTTACTATTTATTTTTTAAATTTGAATGTAAACAACCAGGAGTATCTAATAAATTAAATAAAGTATCTAATAAATTCAACAATGATTCTTTAATAGGTAGTTAATTTGGTGAACGGAAACAATTGTTTGTATTATAGTTAAAACAATTTCCCTTAATTTTTATTGTGAACTTTTTACCTTTTAGTACACCTTAAGTGTTTTGGATCGAGTAAGGAGAAGTTCCAGGGAAGCTGGGATGTCGAATTTTCATTAACGATATCATTGCTTTCTCCGCTCTTTAATCGTGGCGTTAATTAAATTTATATTTGAAATACTTTGAAATTATCGTTCTGTGTTGATTTTTAATAGATGTATTTGTTTTGGTATAGGTACAATAATTATTTGAAGGCAATGTTGTGATGGATATGAGTTTTTTTTCTTAAAATTTGTATCTTACTTTTCATGATGTGTAGAGACGCAGTGCTTTGGTTGAACCATCGCCGTTGTGTTTGTGTTTGGCTTGTGCTATGTGAAATAGTGTAAAGAGAGAAATTTTAGTAAAGTGGGGATTTTAATTGTGATGGAAAAGAAATGGGGAGAAGAGGATCGGGGATTGCCCCGAGTTCTGGGCGAGGGCCCCTTCTTCGTGTCCACTACAGGAAGTTGGTCGATGATTCGGTTACATTCACAGCTCCAGAGTACTTCACGTATTGTTGTCGCCATTGTGGACATCGGCAACAATTAAAGGTATGCTCAACCAACAATCTCTTGGATCTTATCTATCCTTTTTTTTAACAGTATAGTATTTCTTTTGCAATCAGTAAATAAGTACAATAACTTTAAGCAAATATGAGAAAATCTTAGTAATGTCCTTAGAATTAAAACACAAACGACACTCAGTAGTGTGTTTGAAAAAGACCAAACTGTGAAGAAACAAAAAATATATCTATACAAGATCAAAACTTGATGAACCGTGAATCAACATCCCGAAACACAAAGTGTTGAAGTTGGAGAAGACAATGACGATGGTAGAGATGAAAACGACGCCAATTATGAGATGCCGATGATTAGGAGTTGAAGTAGAAAAGATAAAAAAATTTTAATGACTAACAAAATCGTAGAGGTAAGTCCAATGGTTTAAAGCGTTTCACAGTCTGTGAGTATCTTCGCTGTTGTCAAGGAGGCTAATCGCTAACGGATTCTGATGGTCTTATAGTTATTGTAAATTTTTTTCGCTTTGTTGTTTAATTTCTTCTTTTATGAAGGGCTGGTTTAGGTCATTGTGTAGTATTTCATTTGTTACGTACCATGCAGTGATCAGTCTCAGGAATTTTGATTGAAAGCGCTGCAGTATTTCTATATTTGATGAACTAGCTGTACCCCATAGCTGTATCTATCCTGACATTATTTATTTTCTAACTTTCCCAAAAAAATTCATCATATCAAATTACTGCCCACCAAAGAAACAGGGAGAATGAAAATAAAGTGAATGATTATTTTACAATAAGCTTTTTGTAGCTACTAATTTTTAATCTAGTATGTAAGGAAGTAAGATGACTAGGAGAGTTTATTCGAACCAATTTTCTATTTTTTCTTATCTTATTTATATTTTTTAACGTTTTAAAATGTTTAACTTATGTCGAAAAACATGAGCAATTTTTACTTTCTCTTGCCTATATGAATATATAGGAAGGAAAGTATTGTTTTCATGTCGATTTTTCGAAATCGAGTTTTCACCGGATCTATACGTTTTCAAACCCCCTGAACCCAAAAAACATGTTTTTAGCGATTGGTCTGTGTGTGTGTGTGTGAACAGAATATCTCAAGAACGGAACATCGTACAAACTTGAAACTTAAGTTACGTACCACTACCGGACTCGACACGAACATTTTCATCAAAATCGGTCAACCGGAAGTGGTAGTTTATTCGTGTAATTTTTCACTTTTTAGCGATTTTCTCAAAAACTGGTCCTACGATTTTTTTTAAAATCGCCTGGTTTACTCAATTTTTTATTCTCTACAAGATAGGGTAGGCGTCATGTTTGCTGAAATTCTGGGTGAGGCTGTTTTCACGTAAAAACGTTGTTTTTTTAAGATTACAGCTTTAATATGCATTTTAGCGCAAAACTTTATATAATAAAAGTTGTAGAGAATTGAAAATTCTACAACTTTTATTTCAAACAATTTTTTGTATAACGCTTAGTTTAGCGGTAATTTGCGATTTTCTGTTTTTTTCTCACGAAAATGTGTGAAAAATTGATTTTTTTAAGATTTCGGCCTTAGTATGCATTTTACGACAAAAGTGTATATAATTTAATTTATAGAAAATTAAAAGATCTACAACTTTTATTTAAAGCATTTTTCTCTACAGAGCCTAGTTTAGAGAGAAAGAGTGATTTTCCGTATTTCTAAGCCAAACAGGTTGATTTTCATTTTGCATCATTCACTCATGATTAAAATAAGGTTATGTTTTTGAGGTTAGTTTTTTGTTTATTTCTAATATTTTATTATTAATGTTAGGTTTATTGTTAATTATTTGCATTGGCAAGAGAAAGTTGTGTGAGTGTTTCACACCAGATTTTTTAATGAAGTATGTTTACTTAGGGAAATAAATATTGTCGGTTACTATGCTGAGTTAGTAAATTTTCCAAATTGAAGTTCTAACAAAAGTCAAGGCACGTTGAAGAGAAACAAATTCATTTCGTGTTTTGTTTAAGCGAAAATATTAAAATGGACATTGGCAAATTGATTTATTTGTGAAAACTTATATCATTCAACGGGTTTTATTATATAAACCATAAATCCATTTAAATCACATTGTTAACTAACAAACACATGAGGTAATACGAGTAAACCAAACCTATTAAATAGTACATCCGTTGATTCTTATCAGTTCTGTTCTGTTGCCAGCATTAAAAAATTATTACATTTTTACAGTGCAACAAGAACTCAATGGTGATAGATGTATTATGCCTGAACATTGGCGTGAGTCGAATTAACTTTAAAGAGAAATCGCAGTGGTGTTTGTGTGTTTTTTTCTATCACTGGAAGCCTTGTCCTCTTATCTTAACCCTTAATAGGTCTTTGGTAAGTATACTTACCACTGACAATAAGGTCTATTTTATTTAAGAATAAGCTATGCAGGAGAAGCTTATTGCTATTTTATGGTGTTATAGATGTTCTCTGGTAAGTAGGCTATCTACATATTGAAATTAGCGCGCAGCGACCATTTTCTTCGTTAGTGCACGAATGTGGTAAAGATTCATACCAGCTTACGCTACCGCTTTGTTTTGTTGTTACGTTTGTACAGTGCTTAGAAAATTTGAGTTTTTTACGGGAAAGCAAGCATTCATGCTAATATAAAGTTAAGATAAATTATTCTAGACATTTTTTTTGTTATAGTACTACAAGTTGTTTTAATAAGCATTCTTACCACTAAAGATTATGTGATTTCCATTTCAAAAAATGTTCCTTGTTAAGTATATTTACCAGGGCTTAACATCAAAACAAAGTAATGTCTTACTGTTCGGGCCCTATAAATACATTATTCAAGTCTGTACAGTAAAATGTAAAGTTCGTAACATATATATTCCCCCCCCCCATAGTGCTACCCTATAAGGAGTTAAATCTTTTGTTAAGGTTTGTTTTTAAATATTGTTAAGTTTATAACAATCTGGATAAATTATTACATGTACGTCGGTTCTCTACCAAGACGGAGAACGAGATACTGTACATGGAAGGTGAAGATAAAAGACCTTTCTATGAGTATTGCCTATACTTCGGTTCATTTGAAAGTTATTAAGAAATCCATGAAAGAAAAATTTTATGCCAGGGTATTGCATGTAGCCTACTTATAGATGCGGTAAGCCATAAGTAGGTATGTAAAAACGAGGCCAGAATCATTTTGGTAGGGGAGTAGACTGTGCGCCTTATGACTTCGAATTACTCTTTCAAAAAAGAAACCAATCCCTTTCATCAATTTTCCTAGCTCACCGAAAATATAGATACTTTTCAGGTTCTTTTCCATACCTCTGTAAAAGAAAAGTTCTTACCTTCTGGTTATAATTTTGTAGTGTGCAATGAGAAAGTACAGCGGTTACTACAATTACATAATGTACACCCAATCAATTTCACACAATCTATAATAATTACAAAGTGTGTGTTGTTGGAGGAAACTTCTATTGCTCCAGTTAACCGGAAATTGAAAAATAATAATCTTTTAATAATGATCTTTTTGTCATTCAACCCCAGGTTTTTATAAATTAGGCCTATCAATTTACCCTAAAAATTTAAGGTTAGGCCTGCTAATTCAGCCAAAAATAATTCGCCAAAAATAGCTCTGTTCTAATTAAGCTCGCTTTCTTTGCCCATGTATATAGGATACGGTATCTTGGAAAATTCTTGGGAGGGGTAGAATTCTGCTCTAATTTAAAAAATGTTTAAAACTTAAAGCCTTAAGAGCATTTCAGTTCGAAAATCTAATTATTTTTTGTGTGCAATGAGGAAGTACAGCGGTATTTTCCAAGATACCAAAATTTGGTATCTTGGAAAATTCTTGGGAGAGGGTAGAATTCTGCTCTAATTTAAACATTTAAAAAAAATTAAAACCTTAAAGGGCATTTCAGTTCGAAAATTTAATTATGTTTTTATCATTTATTTTAAATTTGGAACTAAACTATTCTATACATTTACTAAATAATGTGGTTAAACCCACAAAGCTAGAAACAAAATATGACTTAAATTCATGAAGAAACGAAATCAACTCCCAGCGGATTAAATTCTTCAATTGGCAATATATGGTGGCGAGAGTATGCAAAGCAGAAGTTGGGTCTTGCTAAGATCAGCGATAGTTTCTACATGATTATTAGAAGCGATTTGACGTGAAAAATAGAAAAATGTATTTCAGATAAATAACGGAAAATAAAAATTCTGTTTCTTTATTATCTATGCTTTGTGTAGCCTAGAGGAAAATTTAAGAGTTTTCTGAAAAAAATCTCATTAAAATCGATCCATTACTTTTGGACTGATGTTCCACTCTGATGACTTTACCTTGATGTAAATTTTCTATTAAAATTTGTATATGCTTCATACTGCTCATAACGGGCAGGTGAAGTGTTAAATTGTTTGCACTCGATCTGCTGGTTCCAGGGCTACAAAAAAAGTTCTGTTTCCTATCACATAGTCAGCCAATTGTATGACTGAACTATTTAACAGAAGAGGTAGAGGTGCAAAAGGCACTACTCAGAGTTATCTCCTCTGACAGTAATGAATTCCACTATACAGCCACACCCTGTAGTGAATGAAGTCAAGGCAAATGATGTCATTTGCTCGGTGGAAAGTAAGTGCTTCTCGGAGGGCCTGGCATGCTGATAAGCATACTCTATCAACTCAGTGAGGAAGGCAATAGTAAACCATCTCACTCCTCATTTTTACTTAGTAAACCTCTAGAGGTTCAAACCAGCCTTTCGGCTGTTGACCTAAATAATAACATATATGCTATATGAATATGGAATACCACTCATTACGAAATCTCCAGAATTTCTTCAATATTCAAAAATTTTAAATTTGGTATAGGCTATCGTTCTTTTTTTGGTCATGGTTCGATTTTACGGAAGGATTTTGGAAAAGTTATGTAATTTATATATGTTATTAAATAAAAATCCCTTTCATTAGACGACGCGTCTCATGGCTGGTGACATTTTTTAAAAAGGATTATATTTGACTTAAAGCAAAAACCGTTAGTGATTTCTGTATCTACTCTTTAAAAGATATCGAATGCCACTATTTTCGTTTCCAAATTCCGACTTTGATTTCTTAACTTCCGGTTTTGGGACACTTCCTTTGATACCAAAACTTAAAACCCAATGATTTCTGTATCTGCTCTTTAGGAAGAATCAATTGACACTATTTTTGTTTCCAAATTCCGATTTTGTTTTCTTGACTTCATGTTTTCGGCCACTTCCGGTCGAAACCGGAACTTCAAACCCAATTCAGGTCTATTAATTTCTTGTATTATAGATTACGTATCTGAAAACCGTTTGTTGCTATCACTTTTGACTGATTTTTTTTATATCCGGTTTAAGGTCATTTCCGGTCAGAACCGGAACTTCAAACCCAATTTAGGCCCAAAACAAAACGTTTTGTGTAATAGATTACGAATTCGAAAACCGTTTGTTGCTGACTTTTGAAGTTTTTGACATCTAGGTGTGACGGACGGACTAAGAAAAATGACAGATTACAATTTCAAAAGTTGCCACCAATAATAGAGTTTCTGAAATATTTCAACACAGTATAAAATATCATAATAAGACATTCGGAAATAAAATTAAACTTTTACAAATTCGAAGTGAGCGGAATCGTTAGTTGCCTACTTTATAAACAGTTTGAATTTGATTTTGCAGGAAACATGAGAATTCGTAAAGGATTTTTACCTTTTAATTTAAAAAAAAATTTTATTAATTGCTCAAGCTAGAAAAGCCAATGAAATAAAAACACCTTACTGACTACAAACATTGATTTACAGATTAGGAAAAATTTCTTAAAACATTATGTTTGGAGTGTAGCGTTATACGGGAGTGAAACGTGGGTGATAGGGGCTGTAGAAAAGAAGAAGACAGATGCTTTTGAAATGTGGTATAATAGGAAAATGGTAAAGATTAGGTGGGTGAACAAAAAGAGTAATTTAGAGGTTCTTAGGCGAGTCGATGAAAAAAAAAGTATATGTGGAAGCATCTTACTAGAAGAAGGGATAGGCTAGTGGGGCATATCTTAAGACATCCAGGTATTGAGCTATCAATAATGGAGGGTAATATTGAGGGAGTAAATAATAGGGGGAGGCAGAGATTAGAATATATAAAGCAAATTACAAAAGATGTAGGATGTTATAGGCATGTAAATATGAAACGACTTGCGCAAGATAGAACAGCTTGGAGAATTGCATCAAACCAGTCGAGACTGATGACAAAAAAAAAATTTTTAAATGAGTCAAATCAAGTTGGCTATATTATGGAAGAATCGCGAGATCGATCTTATGGTTTGCCGGTGAAATGACTAACTCCTTGTTCAATGAAAACCAAATGTTTGATACGACCTACATAAATAAATAAATATATTAACAATTACATGAATTATTAGCATAGAAATACATTGCATACATCACATAGAATAATGCAGGTGATTGGTGATCCTAGAAGAGAGATAGAGGACCTTGAGTTCTGAATGCAATGTAAATGTTGACCCTTTTATTTATGGTTTGAAGAGCCGTTTGACTGGTTGTGTGGTTGTCCCCGCCGACACTCCGACAAGCGAGGTCGTTGAAAAATTTATTTTTAGCTCACCTACTTTTTTAAATAACTTATTCATAATCGATTATTAATATCGACGTTTTACAGGAATCGAATTAAAAAGAAATCGATATTCGTACGACGTGATTTAATTATTTTGGCCTTTAAGGTTGCAAACCGGTGTTTGACTTTACTTTACCAGTGTGCTACTTGTGTTTAATTTTACTTACTCATCCGCTGTAAGATGAAAAATTATTTTAAGTTAGTACGCATAAGAAAAATTGTTATTTTCAAACTGTACTACTTTGGGTTGGAATTGTTCCTAGTGTATGGACAGAAGTACTGAACAGTACTGTGATATAAACTAAGGAAGTATTTCATCGTTAGTAATAATGTTTTGTTTTGATAAGTAAGTGATATGTAAAGTTTTATCAGTTCGGAATACCTACTTATGACGTAATTATCACTCTTTCATTGTCATGTACCTTATGGCATAACCACATTGGAGCACGCTTCTAGTGAGAATAACTTTTGATCCAGAAAATTGCGATAAGAATTATAATTTAGAGGGGACGGCGTGAGCATTGCAAATTTTGTTCACAGGCCTTGGTGTATTTAGACTTTGTGGTCAAGTTAGTTCTCTACTTCTGGTAAAGACCGTCATCCCAATTCAATCTAAAAACCCGTGCCTTGGTTATAGCGTTTGTAGCTGGTAGAATCTGGACATATTAAGATGTACCTAGGCTTGGCAAAACTAATTACAGTAATCCGGTGGTATCCTATAAGCTTTGTAACAAGCTTCTACTCGATGTGAGCGAACTTAACATAAAATTCTTCAAAGCCCGGTTAAAGACACGGCTCATAAAGCAAAGCTTTTTTTACCTGGAAGAGTTCTTCGAGGATCCATTGTTTAATATATGACGATTCGCTGCCATGTTGTCTGTATATAGATAACAAATTTTAATTTTATATATCATATTCCTGTGTATTGTTTAGAATTATTATTATATATAGAGAAACACTAAATACACAATAGATTACTCTCGCCTAATTAAAAAAGTCAATACATCTTTTCGGATACCATAACATCAGTTGTAATATAAATAAATCAATGCATGAACACTTTCGCCAGTTTGTCATGACTATGTACAAATTTTATGTTTATTTTTATTTGTGCGTGTGTTATGTTGTTTTTTTAGAAAAAATTTATTCTCTAATGAGGTCTAGGAGTATTAAATACGCTTGTAATTATAAAATAATACGCATATTCGTGTAAAGAATTTTTTTTTAACTGCAACTATATCTTAAATTTTCTCTCGGTAATATCCATGTACTTTATTTTTAATTATCTAGTAGTGTTTTTATTTTGGAACCGTGCTAACAAGCACGTGGTGCAGCACCTGTCAAAGCGTTATCATCCTACCATGACTGTATACTCAATTACTTTTTAATTCTGCGGATTAAACATTTCGGGCGGTTATAAAGTAGTGACTTAGCTGATACTATTAGTAAATGATACAGAAATTATACCAACTGAGCTAAGAACGATTATTATGCTCGCTGGCTCGAAACCTTGATTAAATGGAAAAACTACTGCAGTATAAATGATAAAAATCTGATTAACTGTACTGGTAACCGGGCGTTTTGAGACATTATTGCTGTTTAAAGTTATTCTTTAGTTGTTTTTATGGTTTAGGTCAACAGCCGAAAGGCTGATTTGAACCTGTAGAGGCTTTACTTAGTAAAACGAGGAATGAGGTGATTGCAATCGCCTTCCTGACTAAGTAGAAACGTATGCTCATCAGCATGCGAGGCCCTTTGAAAAGCATCTACAATCCACCCTGCAAATGACCCCATAACCTTTATCAACCCAGAGTCTGGGCTGTATATTGATATTTATTACTCTCAGAGGAGATTAACTTATCTTACTAATGTCTTTTACACCTCTACTTCTTTTGTTCTTAAATGCTTCAGTCATATGGTTGGCTCACCATATGGTAAGAAACAGAACTATTTTTGTAGCCCTTGAACTAGCAGATCGAGTGAAAGTAATTTAATACTCCGTCAGCCTGTTATGGGAAATTCTGTAGCTAAAACATTATTTACGAAACAGTCCTGCGGTTTTCCAAGGCTAACACACATTGTGGTAGTGTAAAACACACATTTATACATTGTAATGTTGTGATATCAGCAACAAAACACCACAGTTTACGTTCTGCGTGGAGCTTCTTAAATTTTGTTTTGTCTAATACTACCACCAGAAAAGTGTCTAATAGTTGTGGTTTCAGTGGTAATGCGTAGCCTAGGGGCGATGCGGTTGTTATGTTACTGTTTAGTCTACTTCCGAACATATGTTCAAGTTTAAGCGGTAACTTATAAGTGATACTGAATACCGGATAGTGTGCTACCTTCTTTGTTCCCGTTCATACTAGCTGATATCCGGTTCAAAATTTCAGACCCCTATGAGTTGCTCCATCTCTATTAAACACATGAACATTTTCAATGAGGAATGTATGGCCGATAAGAATTTTTTGTCATCAGTCTCTCGACTGGTTTTATGCAGTTCTCCAAGCTCTGCTATCTTGCGCAAGTCGTTTCATATCTACATACCTGCAATACCCTACATATTTTGTAATTTGCTTTAAATATTCTAACCTTTAGCCCCCCCCTACCATTCACTCCCTCAATATTACCTTCTACTATTGATAGAGCAATACCTGGTTATCTTAAGATATGCTCCACTAGCCTATCCTTTCTTCTGGTAAGATGTTTCCGTATATTTCTTCTTTCAACTAATCATCTGAGAACCTTTAAATTACTTATTTGGATAAGAAATAGCTGTTGAAAATTTTATGGTTTTGTTCAAATTTAGAAATGTTGCAGTTTGAAAATCAGGTAAATGAGTCTTTTGTTTGTTGCGTCGGATATAATCGTATTAATAATAATCGGATTACTAATCATCTTTACGTTTCATGACTAAAAGAAGCTTAAAAAACTTGTTTTTGAGAATTTCTCAAGTTGTTTTTGAGAACACAGAAACATAAATTATACGAGGGTAGGCTGATAAGTAATGCACACATGATTGTAGAAGACAACTAAATAAACTTCAGTAGCGCGCCTGGTGGCATGTGGAAGTACTATTTCTCCTCTACAAGCCTGCGCAGTTTGAAGGCGTTGCTTTCATTCAGTTTGTTTTGAGTAGTGGAAGTATGGCGTCGTGTTCTGGTGCTATGTCAACGAGAATTAAACAACGCGCTGTTATCGAATTTTTAACTGCTGAGAAAGTGAATCCTAGTGAGATTTATCGTCGTTTAAAGGCTGTTTATTGTGACGATACTGTTGATAGGTCTACTGTGAATCGTTGGGTAATAAAATTTCGTGATTGCCAACCTGGAAAAGCCTTAATTGTTGACAAAACACGCAGTGGACGACCAATCACTGCCTCAGACGATAATCGTCGCAAACTCATCGATGATTTGATTCAAAATGACCGGCGAATCACTCAACAGCGTATCGCAAACCAAATTGGAATATCTAAGGAACGTGTTGGCTTCATTATTGAACAATTGGGATACCGTAAAATCTGTGCACGATGGGTACCACGCCGTCTGACAGACGAGAATAAACAGCGTCGATTGGAATGCTGTGAACAACTTTTGAAGCGCTACCGTGACGAAGGAGACGACTTTCTTTTGAATATTGTGACGGGGGACGAGTCATGGGTTCATCATTACGATCCCGAAGAAAAAAGGCAGAGCACTGAATATCGTCATCCACATTCTCCTGTTGTGAAAAAGTTCAAAACACAACCGTCCGCAAAAAAAATTCTTTTGACTGTGTTTTGGGATGCTCGCCGAGTTTATGTGACTGATTATCTGGAACGAGGGGCAACGGTAAATTCTGCTCAGTATATACAGACTCTGAAACACCTCCGACGTCGAGTTTGTCGTGTTAGAGGCAACCTGGCGCCAATAATTTTGCAACACGACAATGCTCGTCCACACACTTCGCGTGCAACTGGAGAGGCTCTGAGAAACCTGAAGTTTCAACCAATTTTACACCCTCCGTATTCTCCCGACCTTGCGCCTTGCGATTTTTATTTTTTTCCTCTACTGAAGAGAGACCTTAAGGGTAATCATTACAGCTCGGACAATGAGGTGAAGGCAGCTATTGCGTCCTGGGTTCGAGGAAAGTCGGAAGAATTTTTCAGTGACGGAATGAAAAAACTTGTTAAACGTTGGGAGAAATGTGTAATGCTTAACGGTGACTATATTGAAAAATAAATAGATAATTTGGTAGGTTAAGATTTGTACTTTAATTTGTTATTTACCCCATCTTGCTATTTCTTTTTGTTCGTCTTCTACAAGCATGTGTGCATTACTTATCAGCCTACCCTCGTACTTTTACAGCTACCAATCTTTCGAAAAATTAACTTTTGTAGATTTTTTAAAATATCGGTTCATTACTCTACTCTCGTTAGTGAACTTGGTTAAAAAATGTATTATGTAAAGATGTTTTAGTACCATTAACAAAATATATAAGTCGCGTCGTATAGGAAGGTTGTTAATAGGGAGAAGGGGAGGTCAGTAAAATATCTACAATGTTAGAGCTTTGTTAATAGTTTACAATTACTCTTGTGAGTACTCGATTTTGCTTTTTTTGCAAAATTTTCGGTGTCAGTAATTAGGTGTTAGGCCTACATAATGTATCCGTATTATTGGGTTTATTACAAATATTTAACTCCCTCTCCAAATGTACTCGTGTGTTTATATATATTCTAGCCTGGTATTTGTAGCCTAAGTATTTGTTTTTTTTTTGGATTCTTTGTTAAATTTTGAAGCTGCGTAAGGGTGAGTTCGGGCAAACAATAGGACATGAGAGAAAAGAACAATGAGTAAATGATCGTGAGGAAGTTGTCCGGTATGCGGGTGGATATTATACTACACATGCATACGCGCGCACACATACACGAGAGTGAGAGATTCGAGTGAATGGGAACGAGAGGGAGTGAGAAAGACTGTTAGAGGTGTGGTATGGGATGAGCACACGTACTTAAGTACCTACGTACATATTTGTGTGTGTATATGTGTGTGTGTGTTTGTGCAAACAATACCTTTTTCCTGGTGTATGAGAAAGGTAAAAAAGATACTGTGTTCATACATGTAGTTGATAATGAGCCGCTGTAAACTGTAATGTTGGTTCCGGTCTGAATGAAATATTTTTTTACTTAAATAATTATTTAATTACTAGAGGCATCCGCCCCCTTGTTTCCGCCAACTAATACTGTATCTCGCCCCCTTTATAGACATTAACTTAAATTAGAGCCGCAATAAGTCCCGTGACTTTCTCTCGAATAAAAATCAATATTGGAGTTTACTGATTAAACAATCTGTGATAAACTGATAACGCATTTTTTTATTATTACCAAAACTGTATCCTTTTCAGAATTAAATAAAGAAACACAGCATTACTTGATGTACTTTCCACATGTTTCTGAGGTCACAAGTCTTCGTCTGATTGTTTCGGTAATGTGTAACGAGGTAGTTACACGAATGATTCCTTACCAAACTACGCACTTGAAGGAGTCTTCTGTTCTATGACATCATGTTAGATAGGAGGCACTGTTATTTAGTCCGGGGCACGCCCCAGACCACACAGAGCGTGCCCGTAGAACTACAGTTTAGCTACCCTATCCTTGCCTGTTTTCGAAGTAAAGGGCGCTGGCTGTAGCACCTCCGTGTGCTATTCGTAGTACACGGTTGTGCGCAGAACATCCATGTGTGGTAGAGGCACGTGCAAAGCATTAGCTGCGTAACGAGCTCGACGGCGACTCGTCCAACGTTTACACGAGTACTGAGGGGAGTGGGGTGCCCTGCGGCTCAAGTCCGCACCCACTCGTTTGGGTTTGGCCTATCAGGGGTTGTGGGTTCGCCTGCTAGGCGAACCCACAACCCCTAGCTTCTGCGGCTACTAAACTGATTAAAGTCCATTTGGACTGGGTGTTGTCGGCCAAGGATTGACAGATAAATACGCATGTTATTTAGTCCAGCTTTGTTGTACACAAAATGACCCTAGTACAGTATTTTAATGCTCGCAACGAGAGATAATACAAGAAGTTAGTAGACTATAATTCACGTAGGAAATATTTCATAGTAGATCCCAAGACGATGTAGAGAAAAGAAGAAGAACTACATGAAGAATGCAAACGATTGATGTGAATGATCAAAATTTTTTTTAACAAAATTGTGAATTGACAACGAACGTTTAACAAAATACGTTATTAAATCTCTAGACAACAAAATTAAAGTTAATGAATGAATGAATGTTGTTTTGAGATATGCGGGAAATAATTTGAAAATAATATAATAAAACCAGTCAAAAAAAAGTTTTGAACAAAATATAGACTGTAATTTGAATTTAAGGGTTTACAAGTTCAACAAACAGGCACATGCAACTGTCAACGAAGCTGATTATGAGAAGTGCCAAAAAGAACGTTCACAAATGTGTAAGATTACTTGACGTTCAACAAATGGCCACGAACTGTTGAAAAAACAGATAGGTATTAGTAGGAACACAAGAATTAGTAGG
This sequence comes from Catonia carolina, assembly GCA_035578175.1. Taxonomy (NCBI): domain Eukaryota; kingdom Metazoa; phylum Arthropoda; class Insecta; order Hemiptera; family Achilidae; genus Catonia; species Catonia carolina. Next base: position 295,684,032 of record JAQMRL010000001.1, on the reverse strand, counting down.
CCTATAGTTCTGAATGAGCTAATACTGTAAAACGGAATATGTAATGTACGAGTATACGAGAATTTAAGCATCATATTTAGGCCTAAAGTATACCCACACAGATGTGTTTACCATAACACATGAACGTGCAACACTGGATATTGTAAAAATAAACTTTTAAGAAGGAAATATATTAAGGGAACATTTCTATTTATGTACATGAATTTTACATTCCGTTCTGAAACATTTCACTTTAATCACTGAGAAGAGAAATTTTAGTACTGTTTCGTTCATTTTGTCCAAATTAATATTTTCAGGTAAAATTTTACTTTTCAGTTTCTAAATATAGAAAAACTAGTTATAATATGTCTCGGTATAAAAACTGTAAATTTTAGTGCAAGACAATCGACCCTACCAATCTCAAGGGCCTTCGCAGAGGCCAATTCAAAATTTTCATTGTATATGAGGGTAGATTCAACAGTTTTTAAAGGGCATAAGAAATTTATTTTCAAATAATTAATTACATTCGATTTTTTCTGTTTTACTTTTGGTTTTTATGCTAATTAAAAGGTTAATGGAGCCGGCAAAGGATGAAATGAGGAAAAGGTTCGGTGAAAATGAGTGACGAAAATATTACGAACTTGTCAAATCCAGGACTCCGCATAGAACTCTGTAGCGCTGACCACTAAACTAACGGGCTGGCCTAACTTTGAGCTACTACAAACGTGACCACAATAGCGCCAATTTTATAATATATTTTTAACTGTTCTATGAAAAGTGTAATTTGTAAGTTACTACTTTAAAGGAAATAAAATAAAAAAGATAGCTTAAATATTTATTAAAATAATGTTATTTGTAGTTTTTGAATAAGTATTTCTTCTTCCTTTTAATTTCTTTTGCCGTGTATGAACATGTTGTTTAGGTCAACAACCGAAAGGCTGGTTTAAACCTCTAGAGGTTTTACTAAGTAAAAAAGGAGTAGTGAGGTGGTTTACTATTGCCTTCCTCGCTGAGTTGAAAGAGTATGCTTATCAGCATGCCAGGCCCTCCGAAAAGCACCCACTTTCACCCTGCAAATGACATCTTCACTTCATTCACCACAGGGTCTGACTGTGTAGTGAAATTCATACTCTCAGAGAGATAACTGTGACTAGTGTCTTTTACACATCTACCTCTTCTGTTCTTAATCAGTTCAGTCGTATAATTGGCTATGTAATAAGAAACAGAACTGGGTTTTGTAACAACAGAAATATTTTTTGTGTATGAACACATAGGGAAGGGAAAGTATTGTTTTCATGTCGATTTTCCGAAATCTACATTCACTCATGATTACACATGTGTTTTATTGTTCATTATTTACATTGGATAGAGAAAGTCGTATGAATGTTTCATACCAGATTTTTCTTTTCAGCCTACTGAGGACTACGTTAAATAATTTTTCTTTTGCCTGATATTTTTTTTCTTTTACGTTGCTATTTTTCGTTTCTCGTAAGCCTTTTTCATTTTAATCCTGCTTTATCCAAGTACATCCATATTGAAATGAAAAATAATCGTGAAATGTGCAATTATTGATTGATTATTAGATCAGTCTGAAATTATAACGGGAGTGAGCTATCAAGGAATTTCAAATGTATTTTAAAATAAAAAACTAGATTTGTCACAAACACATTTCAAAAAGTAAACTTTACTTGACTTCACTTCAAACTGTAGGGTATATTATTATTGAAAAGTTTTTTTTTGAAAAACAACCAAAAATGTAATTTGCTTTACTAAGTTACTAAACCGGACCCGTAAATTGTTTTATAATATCACTAAATGTAAAAAAGATTTTTTTGTATCTCAAAATATTTTATTCATCATGCTGGGACACAACCAAGCAGTTTCCATTTAAATTTTCTGAGTTGGTCCTCATTGAGACCACGGGATTGTCGTCTGAAATCGATATTTTTTTTTTTTTTTTGGTTTAACGTCCGACTATTCTGTAATTACTGCTAATGCAGACGGTGAAGGATGAAATGATTTTTGTAACGTTTGAAAATATGCCGTGCCTGAATGGGATTCGAACTCAAGACCGCATGATGAGAGTCGAGCACGTTACCAAATCGATAGGTTATTAATCGACAAGTTGCTGAAATCGATAGGTAGATCGTTTTTGTAATAGGAAAAAGTCTTGAAATTTATTGACTTTCAATGTATGAAAATGTAAGCAATTTTTTCTCCTTAGTTCTTACTTCTGTTGGGAGGTTATGATTATTCAAGTTCATTAGGGTTTTATAATATAGGCCTGATATAATAAAATATAGTTTATTTATAGAGTTGAATATATTATTCAATATTTAAAAAATGAAATTTATGGAATGGTGAAGGAGAGTGTAATGTCCTTTAGTCAAATTGTCTCAATGATTTTGTGTTACAATTAAGGTATGTAGTTCAACTTCTCTCCTGCCTTGCTTGAACGGGAAGAACAAACAAAATTGACTCTTCATATTATGTAGTAATACCTATACCAGTTCAAACCAGTCTCTTGGCTGTCCGCCTAAAGAACACCTTGTTTCTATGGACTTCCAAATAAAAAAACCTTTATATAAATAACATTTTTTTAAATTGAACGAATTTTGCCTTATTAAATTTAGACTAGCTTCCTCCTTGGCACAGTAGTTAGCCTACTAGGCTGTTAAGCAGAAAGTCCAAGTTTGATTCTTGGCTGAATCTGGAAAATTATTATAATGTTATACTTACTCATCGATTATTAACCATTGTAGTCGCTAATAACCAGTTAGCTGATACGACTTAAATTTTTTTTCTCTATTTAGGAAATCCACAATCTGTTATAAACAATCAGTGAATGTGAACACAAAATTTGTAAAAAATTAACATGGTAAATAAACGTGAGTGGAGACACAGTCCAGTGACAGAATCCGACGTGAATAGATAAGTGTAGCATTAAGTGCAGCATTTTAGAACACTGTAATGGATAGTCAATTATTACAGTACTACGTTAATTGATGAGGTCCCGGCTCCATCGACGTTTTAGACGTCTTATTGGGTTGTTTGGGAGAGTCTGCGTAGTCAGATTTGAGAGCAATGGGTTATGGTGGTTCACCAGTTAAAATAAACTAAAAAAACTTTTTGAATAATCTATCGTATGTAAATAAAATAGCGTTTGTAAATATTGTATTTGATTCAATCTTTATTAGTATGGATTACTGAAAAATATAATTGGTGGGCCCAGCGATTAGAGCGCTATCATGCGTTGCACACTGCAAATCGAAAGATCTTAAGTTCAGTTCCTGACTAGAGTCAGAAAATTATTATAGGCCTACGTTAAAACCCACTTAGCTATTAAGGTACAGACCTTAAACCATAATAATCTTAATAATAAAAGCATTAAAACTTTAAGCGGGTCTTGTGCCATTTTTCTCAGCAATTCGCAAAATTTTATTCCCGTTTAAGCAGCTCCCTGTAGAATTCCTATTCCGAAATTTTACTCAATTCATGTTAACAACTTTTTGTAGGTATTGAGTTTTCTTTAAAAATTTTTATTTCATTTCATAATAGGAATCATTATCATCGTCTTTTTTAGCTTCAATTACTTCATGTTTCAAGATATTAATGCACAGTACAGAGTTAACTTTTGTTTTGTTTTTGTTTAGAGTTTAATCATTTTTTGAAACACACTACTGCGTGTATTTTATATTTTCATTCTAAGAACGTCTTAGACTTTATTCAGACTTTTGTTATCTTTGGTTTAAGTTTATATTTACATAAAAAACTGATTGTATAAGATTAAAATTTATTAAAAAACAAACAAAAGATCTACTTGAAATATCTTTACAATTAATGAATATGAATTAACTTATTATAAAGATTTTTCTGAAAATTTTATTGTGACTTAAATATGTGGTGAATAACGATCAGAGTGCATTACTTTGGACATTAGTAACTGGATCGTTATTATTATTAAATACGAGGCGTGGTTATTAAATAACGAGACTGACGTTGTAAAAAACTTAATTTTAATTTTATACATAATCACTTATTGTCCCCTTCAATTTACACTCCTCTATCCCTACAACGCTCCATGCGAATTTTCCATTGTTGGAGACAGTACTGGAAGTCATCTTCTGTCAGCTCCTTCAGGACACGTGCCGCTTTCTCTTTTTTAACTTCCACAGACTCAAATCTTATCACTTTTAATGCAGATTTCACCTTAAGGAACAGGTAGAAGTCACATGGTGCTAGATCTGGTGAATAAGGTGGATGTTCTGAGATGCTGTACTTGGCTAGGAACCTCTTGACAGATAACGCAGAATGAGCAGCCCATTGTCTTGGTGGAGAACCCATGATTTGTCCTTCCACATTTCGGAGCGTTTTTCCTTACTCTTTGACGTAGTTTAGAAAGTACCTCAAGGTAGAAATATTGATTAATTGTTTGCCCATCAGGAACCCAGTTAAGGTACACAATCCTGTGGATATCAAAAAAAAAAATCGTCATTGCTTTAAATTTTGACTTGCTCATTCGAGCTGTTTTGGCTCTCGGTGAAGTTCGGCTTCCAGTGCATGGATTGGCGCTTCGTTTCCGGATCATAAGTAACAAACCACGTTTCATTACATGTTATTAGCCTATCTTCTACCTGTTCCCTAGCGTGAAATCTGCATTAAAAGAGACAAGATTAGAGTCTGAGGAAGCTGTAAAAGAGAAAGCGGCACGTGTCATGAAGGAGCTGACAGAAGATTAAGATAAAAAAACTGCTGAAGTTCTTCATAATTCACCAAATCTAAACTCAGCAATATGGGAAATAATTAATAAGAATCGAGGTGTAGTTAGCAACAAAAGTTTTACTGACATACCTAATATTGTTAACAAAAACAATGAACTTATAGAGAATGGTATAGAAATTTGTAATTATTTTAACAAATATTACCAGGAAGTAGCTTTAAAACTTAAACAACAGATTAGGGAAACAGTGGGATGTTATGATCCAAAAGGTAACAAGGTAGTTAATCAATTCTTATTTAGCCTAGTTTCAAGGGAGGAATTAGAATCAGTTATTGATAGTTTGAAAAGTAAGAAAACATGTGGGTTAGATGGGATTTCTAGTATAATTGTTAAAGAATGTAAACATCTTTTAATTACTCCTCTCCTTCATTTGATTAACTTCTCACTTGAAGCAGGTGTATTTCCAAACAAACTGAAGGAGGCAAAAATATTGCCTATATTTAAGAATGGAGATAGCCAGTTAGTTGAAAATTATAGACCCATAAGTATTTTAAACACAATCAGTAAAATTTTTGAAAAGGTAGTATTTACTAGGTTAATCAGTTTCTTGACTGAAAACCTAATCATCTCAGAGGATCAGCATGGTTTCCAAAAAGGTAGATCAACTAAAACTGCAATTGTTTCACTTGTGGAGCAAGTAGTTGATATATTGGACGCCGGGGAGAAAGCATTGGCAGTGTTTCTGGATCTGAGTAAAGCTTTCGATTGTGTTGATCATGAAATTTTATTGAAAACACTAGAGGCATTAGGCGTTAGGGATGTAGAGTTGAAATGGTTTCAATCTTACCTTATTAATAGATTACAGTGTGTGGAGTTAACTAGGGTTGTTAGAGGGAAACTTACAAAAGTTGTATCTGGAAAGCTTGAAGTCAAAGCAGGCGTTCCACAGGGGTCAGTTTTAGGTCCAATTCTGTTTCTATTGTACATTAATAGGTTACCAGAAGTCATATCTAATGGCAGAGCTTTGTTGTTTGCTGATGATACTTCAGTAATCAGTAACAGTTCACTGGTAGATGCTCTTGAAGTAAATACACATGTTAACATAGAGTCCGTAGTGCAGTTCTTGAATCAAATGTTATTAACAGTTAATTGGAAAAAGTGTCAGTACTTGCAGTTCAAAAATAAACATAACGTTAAAGAAAGTAGAGAAGTGGATGTATTTATTCATAATAATAGTTTAGAGCATGTAGAAACAGTGAAGTTCCTGGGCGTATCTCTAGATAGATCTTTGTCTTGGGACTTCTATATCAATCAAGTTTGTAGTAAAATATCATCTGGGGTATTTGCACTAAAACAAATCGCCAGATTAAATGATAAAAAATTACTAATGGCAGCTTATCATGGCCTCATTCTGTCTCATATCCGGTATGGTATTTTAGTATGAGGTAATTCTAGCATGGGTAATATGAATAGGGTTTTTAAAATTCAAAAGAAAGCTATTAGGTGTATGGTGGGAGCTAACCAGCTAACCTCATGCAGGCCACTATTTAAGGAGCTTAAATTGCTTACAGTTCCCTGTCTCTACATTTTTGAGGTGATTATGTATGTTAGGCAAAATAATTTTATGCAGAATTTCAATGTTCACAATCATAACACGAGAAACAGGAATGATTATTATGTGGCTAATCACTCCACAAAATTGTTTGAACAAAAACCTACTTATGCAGGGAGAAAATTCATAAATAAATTACCCCAATCTTTAAAGTGTTGTGAGGATTTGAATTCCTTTAAAAAAAATTTAAAAAATTACTTGATCGGTGAAATTTTTTATAGCGTACAAGAATTTCTTTCTTGATAGTAGTGATACATAGTGTGTTTCTTATATGTATTTCGGGTGTTACATCTGACGACATGTCCTATACTCCTCCTGGAGTCTCCAGGGCGCAAAAAAAAAAAAAAAAAAAAAAAAAAAAAAAAAAAGATGACTTCCAGCACTGTTTCCAACAATGGAAAATTTGCATACAGTGACATCGGATACAATGACCTATCGGTTAGTGCGATCAATATTCAATGGAAAGATTGGTCCGCTTTTACGCCCAATACAAAATAAACCGTTTAAAGTGACATCGGTTAAAATTACATATCGGTTATAGTGACGACTGTATGAATTTTCAACTCTCCTGGTTATCTGTCAGTAGTATGAGTTAGCGTGTTACTCATTGCTTTGTCTAGTTTTAACGTGTTTTATTTCTTAATAAAGTTAAGGTCTTAACGTGCATGTACAGCAGCTCGTGTCGGAAGTTTGATTACTAATAGGCCTTTCCTTTCTTTTTGTGTTTTAAATACTACTTTTATTGTCTTTTTTACTCAATTTTTGTTCATCTTTTGTGCAAACCCGTCTGTTATTTTGGTGTTTTATATAGACTTAATTATGGCATCATCGCGTTGACATTTTACAGTGATGGAAAAAGCCCATATTTTTGTGTTTAGAAAAAAATGAAACGAACGGGGATATTGCACTCAACGTTGAAAACTCCGCAATACCCGCAATTTGGAAAAACGGGCAAACTCAGAATAGTTTTGATGAAGGTAAAGCGAATCAACGAGATTTAGACTTAGTTAAAAAAATCTGGTGTGAAACACTCACACGACTTTCTATTGCCAATGCAAATAACTAACAATAAACCTAACATTAATTATAATACATTAGAAATAAACAAAAAACTAACCTCAATAAACAGAACCTGATTTTAATCATGAGTGAAAGACGAAAAATGAAAATCAACCTCAGTTTGGCTTAAAAATACGGAAAATCACTCTTTCTCACTAAACTAGGCTCTGCAGAGAAAAATAATTTAAATAAAAGTTGTCGCTCTTTTAATTTCCTATAAAATTAATTATATACACTTCGTCGTAAAATGCATACTAAGGCCGAAATCTGAAAAAAAAATCGATTTTTCACACGTTTTTGTGAGAAAAAAACAGAAAATCGCTAATTACCGCTAAACTAAGCGTTATACAAAAAAATGTTTCAAATTAAAGTTGTAGGATTTTAAATTCTCTACATTTTTTATTATATTAATGTTTGCACTAAAATGCATATTAAAGCCGTAATCTTAAAAACAACGTTTTTACTTGAAAACAGCCTCACCAAGAATTTCAGCAAACATGGCGCGTATTCTATCTTGTAAAGCATACAAAATTTAGTAAACCAGGCGTAGGACCAATTTTTAAGAAAATCGCAAAAAAGTGAAAAATTACACGAATAAATTACTACTTCCGGTTGACCGATTTTGATGAAAATGTTCGTGTCGGGTCTGGTAGTGGTATGTAACTTAAGTTTCAAGTTTGTACGATGTTCCGTTCTTCAGATATTCTGTTCACACACACACACACACACACACACACACAGACCAATCGCTAAAAACATGTTTTTTGGGTTCAAGGGGTCTGAAAACGTGTAGATCCAGTGAAAACTCGATATCGAAAAATTGACATGAAAACAATACTTTCCTTCCTATATATTCATACAGGCAAGAGAAAGTAAAAAGGCGTAGAATAAGCTTTTTTTGTGGTTTACTTCGCAACGGGCAAACATGACCGTAACTGGACCTTAGCTACAAGAAAAGGCCATCGATTACAGTGGCCGGAAAAAGCCGGTCCGATGGAGGTCACTGTATCCGATAACTACTGTACTAATAATGATGTACAGTTAGATAGACCAGGTTACAAAAAGATGAATATGTATTTCGGTATGACTTGGTAAAATCGTTTTTTGACCTCTGAAAAATTAATTTACGTGGACCCTAATCATTATTACCCATGACCCTTCATTTATCTTCTTCTTCTTTATCTGCCCCTTCTGCCTCTCAGCGTAGGGTGCCCTTCATTTATTATTTTCTTTATTTATTCTGTTAAGAAATGTGAAGACCACTATTTTTCTACATTTTTTCTTTCCTATTATTACATAAACCTAAATGAAGGAACGAAAATTTCTTATATTTCTTGTTAAGATAATTTCATGAAGAAAAGTGGCTAGGTTGTTTTTCAATGTTGTCCCGTAATAAATTTTAAAGTAGCTAGACTTTGAAGGTTCATACAAACAGAATAGCAACAAAAAAAATGAAGAATGAAACTCGTTCGGAGGAAGATTATATAGGTTGAGGAAAATCCCTAAAGTCAAGTAGTAGTAGTAGAAGACTGTGTTGTTGTCGTTGCCGTTGGTTGGCATTTCCTCCTCCTCCTCCTCCTCCTTTTCCTCCACCTCGGTCTCTAAGCTTCTTACGTTACAAGAAGATGCGACGACGAATTTTTTTCTTTATTTCAACAACGCAGAAATTGCTACCCGCTATGAAAACATCGGCTTTCAAATATGATTCAGGGCGAGTGGGGCAGCACTACACGTCAACTTATCCTACGTTAATAATACAACCAGTAATAAGTGGTGCGGTGAACCTCATTAACTTCTTCACAACCAGAAAAAATTTATTTATCCATTCAATAAATATATAATATAATATATTTACATCAAGTTTCTGGGTGAAATAAACACTATCATCATCCAAGGCTTGAAAAATTATTCCAGTGCCTATCGCTCCAAAATCAGGCCTATATTATGTCCCCAGCTCCGTGGAACCTACATCATAAACCAACCCTTACAAACACGCGCGCGCGCGCACAGCACCCCTATACCTATATCAGTAGAATCGAGAGTAGAAGCTTCACGAAGTTTTAAGAATAGGCTTTCTACGTACTATCACTTTAATGACTCGGCAGTTGTAGTGAATGGGGGGGGGACTTTAATCAAAATCGTTAATCGTATTTTTTTAAAAATTAATTAATTGTTTTGTACTGGAGTAAAGTACCCTTAATTTTGAGCCTAGATATGGAATTTTAAAAACTTTTGTGGTGTTTGTAAATAAAGTGGCCGATTACAAATTTCAGTCCAATCGGTCTTGTAGTTGTTGCTCCACCAGAATAAATAAAACGTAGGTACAGATGGGCATTTGTTGGCTTCAAGATACGTGTAGATCAGTTGAAATTCGGGTACCGGCAATTCTGACCTATCGCAATACGTCTTGTACAGATAGAGTACGATGAAGTGGAAATTTATGAAAACTAAAGAAATCCTTGTGCTGGTAGAAAAATTTGATAGAAACTTGCATCAAAGAGAAAGTCCATGCTATTTCCCGTACCTTTAAATAAAAGTCGGTTAAGAAGTGATGCGGTTATAAAAGTAATCTAATCGTATAATAATTAAGGGCATATGGACAAGAGCATCTGGTAGAGGCAAATTAAGACAACTTGTAGTTGGTTGTTAAACATTGGAGGGGAGGACCACCCGCGAAGAGTAGTTGACTCACAACTAGCCAGCCAGCCGTCATCTGTCTGTCCTTTGGTTTAACGACAAACTGTTTGGAGTATTATTTTTATTATTATTAAGATAGGTCTGTATGTTTTTAGGGAAGGGGGTTGTCGTGGCTTCCGTCTTGAGGAAAAGAAGAAACCTTAAAAGGTAGAGTTAATAAGTCGGTTTAAAATTTATAAAAAGGACCTTTTGGCCCACATCCGGTAGATAGTGTTTGGTCCTTAGAATCAGCAGCAGCCGTGTTTGGGTTGGCTTTTATAATGGCACGTACTCTATTCCGTTTTTATTTAAGAAGGCTTCCTTCATTATCCTTTTCCCCTTCACTAAACAACAAACCGACTTTCACATTGTTTATGAGTGTAATGAAAACGAAGATTATTTATTTAAGTAGCCGCAGCCAATATATTTTACTAGCAGACTTACTGGAAACATCTGTCAAGTAATTCTACTAGGTCACTGTTACTTATTTTTTTTTCTCTTTTATTCTTTATTTACAACTGTAAAATGTTACAACAAGCAAATGTGATGATTATCATAATAATGTAAATGACATGAGAGGGGTAGGGCCCCCATTGGTGCCTCCCCAAGAATGAAATTTGTATATCAAATTAGCAGGTCTCTACTCCAGCGTATTTTAAGGCGTGTAAGGGGATTATCAGGTAAATGGACGGAGGAAAGTGAACGCACCAGGGGGTTCTCGTGTTCGTATGACTTGTCGTGAAAGCGTTTGTATAGGTATTCAATGGAATTTTGTACAAGTGGTGTTTTCAAATCTGTATGTAAGGTTTTTGAAATACAAATTATTATTTTCACTTAAAGTTATATAGTACATTTTTACATGTGAACTCTGAATTCTGATGCTAGACAAATAAAAGGTCTTAACTTCAAGGCAAACAAAAGAAATCGTTTTAGCATTTACGTGAAAAATTCCAGAAAATTATCAGAAATCTTGTTAAGAAGGCAATATATTCCATTTGATATTTGTAGATTTTAAATGAAAAACAAAAATGTAATAATTTTGGCTATTTAATTGGGTTTAGATTGTAGTCGCTTGAGGATTGTGACATTGCGGCCTACTCAAGATATTTATACTTAACAAACAAAAGATGGTTACTATTTTTAATATATTTAAGGGGACACTGTATGATGGTTTTGACTGATAATTTTGATTTTCGGTTTTTTATGTTTTTCAATAGTTTAGACCTAGACATACCACAAAAACATTAAATTACAACAAAAAAATTTTTTAATGAAAAATATTAAGTTTTTATCTGGTTTATCGTAAAAAATTAACATGTCACCAAGAACAAATATTTTTCATATTTTTATATTGCTCGTTTAGTGCAAAAAGAAATTTAGTTTTTTGTAAATATCTGCTTCACTATTTTTAATATTCTCCGCTGTTAGTGCAGCTTTCTAACCAACTGTTGATGGGAATTTAAACTTGTTTGTGCACATTTTGTTTCTCATTTGTGTCTTTTCCCGTAAATTTAAATTTTTAACACTTAAGTACGTTTTTCTCAGAAACCATTTAACCTACCAGGCTGAAATTTTTAACAGTTAATTATCATGTACATGCACGTTCACCAACATTATTTTTACTTCCTAAGGTGCTCAAAAAAAAATAGTAATATACAAAAAACGTAGAACAAAATAGTAAACATTTTATGTTAATCGTTATTCTTTTAAAAACTTTATGGTCCAACAGATTACATTGAAAAAATGTCAGTAGCTAAAACCACCTTACAACTATAAGTGTGTAAAGTTTAATTTTCGTAACTTTCACCAATCCTATTAAAAATGTACCTAAAAATAGCAAATTTAACATTGGCGGTATACAAAGTAGTCTCCTCTTAACGTATGAAAGGTAGAGAACAGCCATCCGGGATTTTGTTTATCAACACACCGTAGTAATACAATCTGTTAATAATTACGATGCCATTGATAGGTCTACCGTGAATTGATTGGTAATAAAATTTGTGGTTGTGAGCCAGGAAAAGTCGTAATTGATAATGCAAATCGCAGCGGACGTTCGATCACTGCCACAGACAACGAACATGGTAAACTCGTCGACGATTTGATTAAAAACGATCGACAGATCACTCAAAATATTATCGAAAACCATACTAGAATATCCTAGGGAAGTGTCCTGGAATGTTAGAGACAGTCCGGCGCCAATAATCTTGCAACGTGACAACGCCAATCCACACATCTTGCACAATCGAAGAGGCTTTGCAAAACCTTAAGTTTTAACTGATTCCACACCCTCCTTACTCCCCGATCTTGTGCCATGCCATTTCTATTTTTTTCCTTTACATAAAAGATACCTTAAGGGTAATCATTACACCTTGGATTATGAGATGAACGCAGCTGCCGCGTCCTGGATTCGAGAAAAGCAGAAAGAATCTTTCACTGATGGGAAGGAAAACTTTGTTACGCGTTGGGAGATTTAAGGATGAAAAATAAATATACGATTTTGATGGTAAAACAATTGTACTTTTATTTACTTTTTACCACATCTTGCTATATGTTTTTGTTTGCGTTCTACAAGCATGCGTGGATTACTTTTAAACATATCCTCGTAGTTACATAAATTTATGTATTTGCTAAAAAATTTAAAACTTGTTTTTGAGAAAATTATATCGAAGTGCCCTTAAATTTGGAGCTAGATAACTAATTCAAAACACACTATTAAGTTGGTAAAAAGAAGCTTAATTTTTAAACGTCAGCCCAATCGGTTCTGAAGTTATTGCTCCAGAACTATTAATACGTAGACACACACATACAGACGGGCGTACAGTAATACCTTAATACTCGTGGTTTCTTTTTCAAAACTGTCAAAATGTATAAAGTAATAATATTTAAATAAAGTCTATAACATTGTTTCCCAGGTTTTTTTATTTAATGCAATACTTACGAAGATGTACCCGCAGGTAATGTAATGTAATTCTGTATAAAAAGTGTATAGGCCTGCGGGAATACGCCCATAACAGGCAGGTGGAGTGTTTAATTTTTGCACTCGATCTCCTAGTTCCAACGCTACAAAAGAATAAGCCTGTTTCTTATCACATGGTCGACCAATTAAATTACTGAAATTTAAGAACAGAAGAGGTAGAGGTGTAATAGATAGTAGTCAGAGTTATCTCCTCTGAGAGTAATGAATATCATTATACAGTCAGACCCTGTGGTGAATGAAGTGAAAGTGTCATTTGCAGGGTGAAAAGTAGATGCTTTTCAAAGAGCCTGGCATGTTGATAAGCATACTTATCCACTCAGTGAGGAAGGAAATTGTAAACCACCTCGTTTTACTCAGTAAAGTCTCTAGAGGTACAAACCAGCCTTTTGGCTGATGACCTAAACAAACAACACGTGAAATACGTAATGTTGTTACATTAAAGAGTGTAATAACATTTTAGAAATACTGAAAGGCGGAAAACAAAATTACAACAATATTTTGACATAATCACAAAACATGAATGAAACTCAGTTTAAAAATTTGAAGACGCTACGAGAGCACCCTTGCGAAAATACAAGTGGAAACTTCTCTATTGGCTTAATAAGACGGAAGTGTAGATTCAGTAATTTTGTTTTAAAATTTACAGTCAGCGGTTTGGTACATTAACCTTTCAGTGGCAACAAAAATCTGACTAGGTAAAAATCTGTTTGACTAGGTAACAGGGTTGACAGATGAACTCAGACTCAGGGGCTGCGTAAGAAATTTTTTTTCTTGCAATCTACTAGTAAAGGTTTTTGATAACATTTTTTTAATGTTAATATTTATGAGTTATAGAAAATTATATAAAAATATAAAAGTTGGTATGTTCACAAAAAATAATTTTTCAAAACAATTTCTTCATATTTCTGTCCGACATTCGGGCATGTTGGTTTTCCACATTTTTTGCTGGCTGTTCGATATTTCCATCTATTGACCTTGGTCAAATGTAACACCTAGACTTCTTCTGAATTTTACTTGAAAAACTGTTCCTTTCGTCATCTACACCACGTTTTCGTTCGAGAGAATCAGGTATATCTTGGAAAATTTGTCAAGCCAATTTTTGTTTTTAACGCGATATGACGTTGCAAATGTGATTTGTAGAGCTGGGATGCTAGATCTTTAGTATAACCTTTACTTTGATTTTTTTCAGTATTTTGCTATTCTATAATTAATCAGTGCGTCAATTCCGACTTGATTGAAAATGCTGTAAAGCACACGAAGGGGTAAGCGATGAGTACACCTTAAAACACTATAGTCCTATGTATGTACCATTTTATCAAAATGTATCAACTGTAAATATATTATGCAATTACAAACTAAATAAGTGGAGGAACAATTGATTTAAAAAATGGATCATTTACATTGATGGTTTCAATTTTTTTCAACCATTCAACTACAAAGAACTACAAATTTTTTCTCTAACAGCAATGGTAACAGGGGTGAACTGTCACACCAAGCAAACTAACACAGCAGCAGTAAATAAAAGCAAACTGCTCTTACAACACTCAGAGATATCAACTCATAGCGAATGACCTTTGTAAAGATTCAGTGGACTTACCGAGTCAGCCAAACAAAGTTATCGAAACAATGAGGCACCATATCCCTCCCTGGTGTGACGGATCACCCCTGTTAGTAACCGAAGGTCAAGAAAACAATCAAATTGACGTAAAAATGCACTTTCCATTTAGTATGAGCTACATCTGCGTATCGAGATTATAACATTGGAAAACTTCAGAAAGTTTTAAATATGTTTGTATTTAGATTGAAGACAAAACTCTAAAAGGATACGTTGATGCGATCAATTTTTTCAGTGATATGGCTAAAGTAGCGTCATTGACAGACCTGGTCTTTTTGTAAGTTATCAATCTAAAAAAATTCAATATTTTTAATTTTTGCAATTTCGTGCGTAATCCCGCTATTCCCACATAGGTTTAGTTTTTTTAGTTGTGGTATGTTAGCTGAGCAAACTCACCACGCAAATAGCAAGGGATTGCTGTAAGTATTTCTAAAAAAAACATGTTTTGGCTTCAGGGAAAGATGAGTAGGGAAAATTATAGCTATCGCAATACTTTCTCAATATACTAAAGATAGAGCGCAAGTAAGTCACAATAAAGTCTAGTTCATTGACAAGAAATCGCATGTAAGAGAACAACGATCGAGAGTGAAGAATGAAGAGTAAAGTATGTGAGTTGCGTTGAAAGGGGTCAGAAAAATGCAGCGACGGCGGGCGCAGAGTGCATTAAACCTCTGAGACCGGAACAGAGCGCGTTGCAGTCGATGACCAGATACACAAGAATAAGTACTTCATTACCACTCCAATGCTTTCAGCACTCCTGTACGTTTCACATCGGATCAGTTTTTACAACTTTCTCACAACTAATATACAAGTAGTATTGGGTGTGAGAAGTATTTCGATCGTAAACTACAGCGATATAAATGCCCATATCAAATAATTCTCACTCCCCAGCGACCAGTAAACTTTGTTGATTACCCGGTCACGGGTAGTTATGTACAGTTGCCAATTGCACTATTAATGGTGTTGCTAAAGAAGAATTTTTTTGACTTTAGGGACATCCCCACACGAATTTACATAACCCTGTTAACCCGAACTAATTTAAACTAGTACCTATTAGTACCTAATTTTTAGTTCATCAAATACATACGTACAGGCTACTGGGTAATCACCGTCGATCAAGGAGAGCATCGAACCTTTCTCATAATGATCTCCGGAAGACCTTCTCAGGTTTTAAGATAAATCACGTGTTTTAATTAATAGGTTATCATCCATATAAATACTTGATAAGAATTTAAGATAAAGACACCTAATATGTTATAATTTTATTGTTGTTTAGGTCATCAGCCGAAAGGCTGGTTTGAACCTGTAGAGGTTTTACTAAGTAAAACGAGAAATGAGGTGGTTTACCATTGCCTTCCTCACTGAGTGGAAAAGTACGCTTATCAGCATACCGGGTCCTCTGAAAAGCACGTATTCTCCACTCTGCAAATGACACATTCACTTCATTCACCACAGGGTCAGGCAATATAATGAAATTCATTACTTTCAGAGAAGATAACTCTTTATTAGTCTCTTTTACACCTCTACCTTTTCTGTTCTTAAATGATTCAGTCATTTTGTTGGCTGACCATGTGACAAGAAACAGAACTATTTATTTTAGCCCTGCAACTAATAGATTGAGTGCAAATAATTTGACACTCCACCTGTCTGTTATGGGCGTCTGTAATGGTGTTCACCAATGTATATAATCAAGCACTTCAGTTCATGTTAGTTTTACATGAGGCACTGGCAAAATATTACGTGATCATTCATGTTTTCGGCATTACCACGACAAACAATTACTGATTTTATGCAGCTACTCATTAGTGAAAATATATGTTTTTAATTGCTATAAAACTAGAAGCAAAGTTTTATGAGTAAGCGATTTATATTGGATACTCATCTTGTATTAAGATTATGGTTATCTTCGTTTTTTAGTCGTAACTACACTGATTATCTTTTTTCTCAATTTAATGTTTCGAGGTCTAATAAATATTTGTTCATGTGAGTGGGTGAGCTAAATAAGAAAATAAGAAATAATAAAATATAAATAAGAAATGTAAACGTCAATAAGAGAATATGGAAATTCATTAATTGGGGCTAAATTAAAAGCACTGTAAAATAAATACGCTTAAATTAAAATTGCAGGTTTTTTAATTTTCTATAACTTTGATTGTATACACTTTTGTCCTAAACTGCATATTAAGGTCGCAATCTTAAAAAACACATTTTTCACTATGATAGTACAGTCCCCACAAATTTCAGCAGATACGCCACTTACCCGATCTTGTAGAGCACGGAAATGTAGTAAATGAAATAATTTTAACAGAATCGAAGGAGCAATTTTTGAGAAAATTGCTAAAAACTGAAAAAATTTCTCGAAAAAACTACTACTTCTGGTTGACCGATTTTAATGAAAATGTTCTTGTCGCGTCCTCTTCTCGTGGCTAACTTAAGTTCCAAGTTTCAACTACATACGGATTTTCCGTTTTTGTACGGTTTTTCGTTTATTGTTGACAACATAAAATTATTATTGTTGAGAATACTACTTCAAAATCGGTCATAACGATAATTAAATTGTAATAAATACATTTTTGAGAAATTTTGTATTTGTAGTCGTTCACACGGAAATTTTTATAACTTTTGTTATAACGTCATCTTTACGTTACGTAGGTTTCTACGTAATCACCCCTTTTTCACATGTTCATCACATTTCTTGAATTTATCACCCCTATCATAGACTGACAAAGTTTGGTATCTGGGTTTGCAAATTGACAGACACTATGACTGACGTGGAACAGTCATTTATTGACTTGTAGAGGAAGTACTCGATGGTAGACGAAAACAACTCTTCAGATTACTCTCCAGGAGGTCAAAACTCCCTTTTCACCTAAAAGTTTTTTGAACAAATCCCTTCTCCGACTTATTTGGATTTACCGGTATCAGGTATTTGGCTTCAGTAAGCCCTCGGTAATGATGACATTACAACACTTTCAATCCAGCTGCCTACTTATTTTGCAAACGCACTCTTGTACGCAACTAACGAAACGTTACATTACGACTTGCACATACCATGCATTAACGACATCATTTATCAGTCTTACAGACAGATATTTTTAACGGAAACTTCTGTAAAAATGAAAACTGACTCATACGAAACCGCCACATGCCACAATTTCCCGGTAATCAACCACATAGCCTTCATAAAAGATGCAGTAGAGATATCTTGTAAAAGATAAAGAAATTACCCCTAGAAGTCTTACTAATGTTCTCCCCCGTAAGTCATTCACGTCATATTTTCACCCACCAACCCACAACGCAATTCTCAAATTGTGTGTTATTTCAATCATCAGCCAAAATGCTGGTTTAAACCTCTAGTGGCTTTACCAAGTATAATGAGGAGTGTGGTGGTTTACCCTCCCTTCCTCACTGATTGGAAAAGTATGCTATCAGTATGTCAGGCCCTGTGAAAAGACTACTAGAGTGTACTTTCCACCCTGCAAATGACATATTCACTTCATTCACCACAGTGTCTGGCTGTATATTGAAATTCATTACTCTAAGAGGAAATAACTCTGACTAATGTCTTTTACACCTCTACCTCTTCTGTTCTTAAATGCTTCAATCATAGTGGCTGACCATGTAATAAGAAACTAATTATTTTTTGTAGCCCTGGAACTAGCAGATCGAGTGCAAATAATTTAACATTTCACCTGATTGTTACAGGAAGAAACCTCAAATTAAATTATCAAATTAACCATTTAACGCCCCCTATTATGTAACCAATAAAGCGCTACACTCAGACCTAACGTACCCTACATAAATTACGTTTTCTTAAAACTCCAACAAAATTTAGGAAGAAACTCGTGAACCACCATAACCCATTGATCTCAAATTTGGCTACGCAGACTCTCCCAAACAATCCAATAAGACGTCTAAAACTTTAATGGAGCCGGGACCTCATCATTTAATGTAGTACTGTAATTGAATATCGATTACAGTGTTCTTTATGCTGCACT
Source organism: Catonia carolina (assembly GCA_035578175.1). NCBI lineage: Eukaryota > Metazoa > Arthropoda > Insecta > Hemiptera > Achilidae > Catonia > Catonia carolina. Next base: position 295,665,396 of record JAQMRL010000001.1, on the reverse strand, counting down.
TATTTATTCACGTCGGAGTTCTGTCACTGGACTGTGTCTCCACTCACGTTTATTTATCATGTTATTTTTTTCAAAATTTTGTGTTATCACATTCACTGATTGTTTTCAACAGATTGTGAATTTCCTAAATAGAGAGAAAAAAAATTAACCATTTGATTGTTTGTGAATAACATTAATAAAGTGAAAAAACTTTTTTTAAAAAGAGGAAAAGTTATAGTATAGGTTTAGATTTGTGCGGCGACTGTCCTTCGTCCACTGAATAGAAGATGATAACTTTCATAGCTGGATGAAGCTCAAGACGGAGACTGATTCGTTTCTTTGTTATTATTTGTCAAGGTACTGGTAAGCAAAGGCATTTGTTGCACTTGCATGACGGGTTCACTTGGATCTGGTCCGCTCGCTCATTAATGAACGAGTCTTTCTGCACCTGCAATTATTTAATTATTAATCTGCTCTTCACTCGCATCTCTTAATCTCTTTAACTACCCATATACTGTTTTCCGCCATTGTAAACTTCTTTCAATTCTCTGATATTTATTACCTATTATTATTATACTATTTAATGCATACTCCGAATCATTTTTCTTCTTCTTTGTATTCAGCTTCAATTTTTGCTCCGTTCGTTCCAACACTTCTTGTGGAGATTCTTCACTTTTCCACTTCAATATAATTTAAGCTTTCCTCTGCTGGTCACTCCATTTAGCTCAAAATTGCTTATCCATTTACCAACATTTCATTTTTTTGAATCCCTTTATTTTTAACATCGCATAAACTGCTAGTTTCTCTGTTTACCCAAAAGTCGCTTTCATCAACTTAATTATCAATTCACTTTGAAAATTTACTTTATTTTATTTTTCTTTCTTGACGAATGAATTAGAAAACTATAGGGTAAAAGTATGATTAATATAGTCAATTTAATAATAATAATATTAATAATGATTAATATTAATATCAATATCAATATTAATAATGAATTTCATTATACAGCCAGACCCTGTGGTGAATGAAGTGAAGGTGTTATTTGCAGAGTGGAAGGTATGTGCTTTTCAGAGGGCCCGGCATGCTGATAAGCATACTTTTCCACTCAGTGAGGAAGGCAATGGTAAACCACCTCACTCCTCGTTTTACTTAGTAAAACCTCTACAGGTTCAAACCAGCTTTTTGGCTGATGACCTAAACAACAACAACAATATAGTCAAAGTAAACAAAGCTCGTCCCAAAACGGTTTGCAAACACATGTTACTTATGACATGTCTTCACAATACTTGAAGATTGCTACAATTTTAATGACAAATTTTAACTTATTTCTATTATGTACTCGGTTATTAGCGAACCTGGTTTATATTCTGAAGTCTTTTTTTTGTTAATTCTGTCTAAGGTCAAGGGGGTATGGACTTGTAATGAAGTTACAAGTTAACTTAATATTACCTAAATATACATGTTAAATAAATTACTTCAGCGTACTAATGTTGAATTAGTTAATACTTACGTAATAGTAATAGTACACAGTTTTGATCTGCATTTGCTTGGATGTTTGTTTATGTATCTTGAAAAAAATTATTTAGAAAGTAATTCTTGCACTCTTTGAAATGTATCCTCGATCAAGTAATTTTCAAAATGAGCAGAAATAATTAAAGATTGTGGTAATTTATCGATGTATTTTCTACCTCTATAAGTAAATTTCTATTCGAAGAATTTAGTGTTGTGATTTGCTAATCACATTAATCGTCTTCGTTTCTTTTGTTGTGATTGTAGACATTAAAATTCTGTATACAGGTATTTTGTAACATACATTATCACCTCAAAAATTTGAAGTGAAGGGAACTACAAAATTTAAGCTCCTGAAAAAGTAGTTTGCGTTAGGTGATGTGGTTAGCTCCTACTATACATCTAATAGCTTTCATCTTAATTAAAAAAAACTTTCCATATTACCCACACAAGAATTTTATTCCACACTATAATTTCATGCCTGATATAAGACAGAATTAAACCATGATGAGCTGTCGTTAATAATTTCATCATTTAATATGGGAATTATGGGATTAACGGATGTGAAAATTTTCTAGATCAGATCAAGGATCATTTGCTCACCAAGTCAGCGCGACATTGAAAATTTATAAAAAAGAAAATGTTTTCTGATATTAGTTTTATTTATATAGTTGACGTAAGGTTTATGATAAAACTAGCAGAGTGAATATGGAAATTTATGACAGATTTTACTCAGTTGTATTTTTGGATTTTCAAAAGTGAAGAAAAAGGAGGTCGTAGGAAAAGCATTAGCGCCTCCATAAATCAAACGACCTCGCCACCTCTGCCACTGCCATCTAAACTGAGTGGAAAGAATGAGATTTACATGGCAGTCTCATGGGCACACACCCACTTGGGTTTGATCCACAACCAAACTATACTTTCCGCCAGTGAGACGACACTACTACTACTACTACTACAATATTATTGAATACTCTACTAATGTACTCGTATAAAAAATTCACTAGTGAACTTTTACCCACATTTCTAACGATTATATATCTGCATAGATGTGATCATACGCAAATGTAATTGCATGGCCCATTTTCTTTGGGACATACATACCAACATATGTGCTGAAACAATAGAAATGCGGAATAAACGTAACTACAAACCCCAATAACTTTCTCGTGAAATATCTACCAATAATTAACATTTTATTAATTTGTTTCAGAGAAATATCAATTATAAAATTAAGTATACTGACATTAAGGAATCGAAGTAAAACGGGTTTTTACAGTAATTACAAAAAAAATAGTTGGCATACGTAGAACGTTGTCATTGTTATCCAACTGTTACATTTTAATTTATCCTAAATTTAATATTTTCCATAATTTCAAAACGAAAGATTACAAAACTCTCTCAGATCGAATATCCATATTAATATCACACCATAAGTGTGATCAGCGTACGCAAAACTATTTGGAAATTTCCTTAGGGACTTACTAGCTAAAATATAACGTACATACTTGCAAACATAATGCATTCTAGCCAAAACAATAGAGGTGCAAAAACTACTCACATCAGGTATACCTCTGAACAGAAACAATTGCATGAAAAGTATCAGCACTCTGATACATTTTACGAATCTGTAAAATACTATACTACTTTAACACACTATACAAAATACAGTGACTGGCAAACACCGCCGATGTTTTCACAAAACTTCTGCCAAACATTTCCAATATTTGTCCAAAAACGACTTCTGTCGTTTAGATCAGTAAGGGTGAAGTTTCAACAGAAGTTCGAGCTTAACTGCGGAAAATAAATTTTTTAAATTTTAGCTACTATTATTTCTAACATAGAATTTAGAGAGTTTTACTGATAACTCTTACTTTTACTAATTTGGGAAAATTTTTATTTATAGAAAAATAATTCAAAATCTGATAATTTTTTAATTTTACCCGTCTTCTTTTGTACTTCTAGCGTAGAAGTATTCAGAAAAATACTAAACTTTCCTAAACCATTCTCTTCACCTCCCACAGCTCCTCACCTCTCTTCCTAATTATTTCTGTTTCGTATTATCTCAATTTATTTTCCGGTTACAACTTTAAAAAAATATGGCATGTTTTGTTTGCTTGTTCCGATCATAACGACCATAATTTTTTCTTTTACTTTCTTACTAGTTTAGCAATTCGACCCTGGTGGGTTGTTAGCTCTAAGCCAAGGCTGGTCATGTTTAAGGGTTGTTTCCTTAGGGCATCAAGGTCTACTCTTAATTGAACCAACAGTGTATCCAACACCCAATACAAATGTTCGCCGACCTTAAATGAATTTGTCTTGATGAATTCTTATATTAGGCCTATGTGATACAAATGCCTTACACTTCATCACTTCCATTCGCCAAATCCTAAACCCTCCTCAGGGCAATTCCCAGGGCTGTTAAATTATCTATATAGTGTTTATTGTCCTAATATGAGAATTGAAAAATTTAATAAATTTAGAAGAGATGTTAAAGTTTAATTTAAAAAGTTTTTGTTGTTTATTTAAAGTCGCATCAACTGCTTGGTCATTAGCGACTACGGTGGGTCATGTATCGAGAACAGTGGGTTTTGCCTTCTGAAAATTTCTAGATCCTAGCGGGGAATTGAACCCGGAACCTCCACTGTGTAGGCTTGCGTACTAACCACTACGACAATTTAATTCTACTTGTCAGACGGCTTTAAAACCTTATAATTATTTTTCAAATCTATTTCCACCCAACTAACTAATATAAGATTACAACTAATGTAGTGAAATAATGAATAAAAACTATTGTAATTTAATTCAATTTTGTAGCATGTGCAAAGGCACGGGTAGAAAAAGGTTAAATGTCGTGTTTTGTCGAAGAGTGAGGAAATTAAATTGGTTTAGCAAACTACTTATTTGAAGTACAGGTAAAGGAAATCATTTTGTACCGATTGAGAGAAGTGGAAGCAGCTACTGTTTCTTTTTTAAAAAGAAGAAGAAGAAGAATAAAGTTGATTGCCGAGCACTGATATTTACGATCGTCTGGATGAATTGCTGCCGTTGCAACCAGTTTCAATGTTTTCTCATTTTTCTTCAGCTGCCTGTTGCAGTTCAATTCAATTATCAGATTCTTTCTTTTCACACTCATTTTGTTATTAAGCACAAATTTAAACAATTCTAAACACGTATTTTTTGGGTTGTCTTCTGGTTCCTCACGACTTTATCGTGGTAAAATTCCGTTCGCCGATTTGAATAAGTAATATTCACGTTTTTTAAAAGCTATAAACAAAAAAAGTATTTTCCAATGGAATCTTTGTGTCTTTGTTTGGTTATCTAAAAGTTACAACTAAATTCCGTGATGATAAAATTAAAAATTAAGATTTCCTTATCTCTATAGAATTTTGGAATTGGTCATATCCACTTAATAACGATTAGTGTTAAAAAATTATTTTATTCTCTAATACCCATCCTAAAATGTATGTAAAATTAAATTAAATAATTAGTTGTATTGAAAGAACATCTCCTATCGTTTGGAATGAACAAATATTTTGGATATCCTGTTTAACTTTTTTTAAATTAAAAGGAGTTGATAGTACTTAGTGTTAGTTGATACGAGATAATTTCAATTCATATTTATGATTCCGTACTGCTACATCCTGATTCTGATTTTTAATAATTTAGTCAGTTTTCCCTTCGTCTCGCTCAAGAATTCAAGAATTTAATGCTTTTTTATTGAAAAATGAACACAAAAAATTACTTGTATAAAATATTCTTAGCACTTAAAGCTTTAGGCGTGATAGTATATTTTTTGTTCAATCACTACTGAAAAATATGTTGATTTCAGCTTTTTAGGGTAGTTAAAGAATGTTGAATGTTAAGTTAGTGAGTGAATCAGACAGTGAGTGGTTTAGTGAAGGATGTTGCTTTTATGTATTACAGGTTACAGATAAGTTGTTGTTGTGTTGATGATGGAAATAATAAATGTATATCAGCTGGAATAGGGTTGTGTATTAATAGTTTTTGATGATCACAATTCTTTCTCATTTTACATTGAAGATAAAAATCGCGTGAAAGTGAAAGGAACGACTGTTTAAGGATGAAGAAATGAATGTTAAGTGTTGTAAGCAGCTGCAATTCCAGGTGAGAATGATGTAGCTGCATAGACTGCATAAGAATTATTATATTATTGGTTGAGAATAGACTTTAGAATAATCAGGAGCAAACACAAGCATAAGCAGGTGGTGATTGTTAAGCAGACGAGCGAAGAGGATAAATTCAGAACCGCCAAACAACAAACAAAAATACCACCACCCACCCACAACGAACAATGGTTTTATATAGTGTACTCCGTTTGCCTGTACTTCATATAATTCCTATAGAAAAGTCACAAAGTCTCTCGAGGCTTTTATTCTTTTGGAGTCGTTATGGACCTATGGACCGTGGCCATACCGCTCTTACATCTCTTAAATCTCTCCCATTCACATCTCGATAAGTGTATTATGGCCATGCCTATCGGTAACAAAGAGATATCTATTGAGTTCTTTTCAACCGAATTCCACTCCTCCCCTTTCACTGATCAATAGCCTCCAAATGGAAATTTACTGTGAAATCAAATCGGACACTACATTAAAAACCTTTATTTGTCCGGAACAAAAAAAGTCAACCACTCAATTCTCAAAATGTTCGAATTATACAGTGGGTGGATTTTTCAAAATATTTTTGAGCGATCGTTTTTAATTCTTTATAAAAAAATCTGGTGTGAAACACTCACACAACTTTCTCTTGCCAATGCAAATAATTAACAATAAACCTAACATTAGTATTAAAACATTAGAAATGAACAAAAACTAACCTCAAAAACATAACCTTATTTTAATCATGAGTGAATGACGCAAAATGACAATCGAACTCAGTTTGGCTTAAAAATACGGAAAATCACGCTTTCACGCTAAACTAGGCTCTGTAGAGAAAAATGCTCTAAACAAAAGTTGTAGATCTTTTAATTTTCTATAAATTTAATTATATACACTTTTGTCGTAAAATGCATACTAAGACCGAAATGTTAAAAAAATCGATTTTTCTCACGTTTTCGTGAGAAAAAAAACAGAAAATCGCAAATTACCGCTAAACTAAGCGTCATACAAAAAAATGTTTGAAACAGAAGTTGTAGGTTTTTAAATTATCTACAACTTTTATTATATAAGTTTTTGCGCTAAAATTTATATTAAAGCCGTAATCTTAAAAAAACAACGTTTTTACGTGAAAACAGCCTCACCGAGAATTTCAGCAAACTAGGCGCCTACCCTATCTTGTAGAGAATAAAAAATTGAGTAAAATAGGCGATTTTAAAAAAAATCGTAGGACCAGTTTTTGAGAAAATCGCAAAAAACTGAAAAATTATACGAATAAACTACTACTTCCGGTTGACCGATTTTGATGAAAATGTTCGTGTCGCGTCCGGTAGTGGTATGTAACTTAAGTTTCAAGTTCGTACGATGTTCCGTTCTTGAGATATTCTGTTCACACACAGACACACAGACACACACACACACACACACACACACAGACCAATCGCTAAAAACATGTTTTTTGGGTTCAGGTGGTCTGAAAACGTATAGATCCGGTGAAAACTCGATTTCGAAAAATCGACATGAAAACAATACTTTCCTTCCTATATATTCATATAGGCAAGAGAAAGTAAAAAGGTCGTCATTCAAGTGTATCTATATTATATTATATGAGCAATTAAATTTGCAAAGGATGTCTTCAAGTTCCAAACGTACAGTAGTTTTAGGAAAGCGTTACGTAGCTGCATTAATCAATTTGACCATTTTCATGATACTAACTTAATAAAGAACATTAATATTTTAGTAAATTTGTAACTACCTTGTAATTATTTGTTTTTCTTTTTACTTTCTCTTGCCTATATGAATATATAGGAAGGAAAGTATTGTTTTCATGTCGATTTTTCGAAATCGAGTTTTCACCGGATCTATACGTTTTCAGACCCCCTGAACCCAAAAAACATGTTTTTAGCGATTGGTCTGTGTGTGTGTCTGTGTGTCTGTGTGTGTGTGTGTGTGTGAACAGAATATCTCAAGAACGGAACATCGTACGAACTTGAAACTTGAAACTTAAGTTACACACCACTACCGGACGCGACACGAACATTTTCATCAAAATCGGTCAACCGGAAGTAGTAGTTTATTCGTATAATTTTTCAGTTTTTTGCGATTTTCTCAAAAACTGGTCCTACGATTTTTTTTAAAATCGCCTATTTTACTCAATTTTTTATTCTCTACAAGATAGGGTAGGCGCCATGTTTGCTGAAATTCTCGGTGAGGCTGTTTTCACGTAAAAACGTTGTTTTTTTAAGATTACGGCTTTAATATAAATTTTAGCGCAAAAACTTATATAATAAAAGTTGTAGATAATTTAAAAACCTACAACTTCTGTTTCAAACATTTTTTTGTATGACGCTTAGTTTAGCGGTAATTTGCGATTTTCTGTTTTTTTTCTCACGAAAACGTGAGAAAAATCGATTTTTTTAACATTTCGGTCTTAGTATGCATTTTACGACAAAAGTGTATATAATTAAATTTATAGAAAATTAAAAGATCTACAACTTTTGTTTAGAGCATTTTTCTCTACAGAGCCTAGTTTAGCGTGAAAGAGTGATTTTCCGTATTTCTAAGCCAAACTGAGGTTGATTTTCATTTTGCATCATTCACTCATGATTAAAATAAGGTTATGTTTTTGAGGTTAGTTTTTTGTTTATTTCTAATATTTTATTAATAATGTTAGGTTTATTGTTAATTATTTGCATTGGCAAGAGAAAGTTGTGTGAGTGTTTCACACCAGATTTTTTACTTTGTAATTTTTTTTAATTTTATAAAATTCTTTAATATCTTATGTGTCTATTATCGTTACATTTTTGTTCGTGCCGCGTTTTATTTGTAATTAAAAATGTAAAACTATAAATGGCATGATAGTGTTGTAAAAATTCATGATTCAGTTCAAAAATCATTTTCGTTTAACCGAATTTGCGCCTTCTTTTTTAATTTTTTTTAGGTCAACAGCCGAAAGGTTGGTTTGAACCTGTAGATATTTTACTAAGTAAAACGAGGAGTGAGGTGGTTTACCATTGCCTTCCTCACTGAGTGGAATAGTACGCTTATCAGCATGCCGAGCCCTCTGAAAAGCACATATTTTCCACTCTGCAAATAACACCTTCAATTCATTCACCTAAGGGTCTGGCTGTATAATGAAATTCATTACTTTCAGAGAAGAAAACTCCGATTAGTGTCTTTTGCATCTCTACCTCTTCTGTTCTTAAACGATTCAGTCATTTAATTGGCTGACCATGTGATAAGAAACGTAACTATTTATTTTAGCCCTGCAACGAACAGATTGAGTGTAAATAATTTGACACTCCAACTGTCTGTTATGGGCAGTTTTTTAAATTACCACCACGATAAAACTAAATATCGGATTTTCCTTTCAAAATATTCACATTATAGAAAATAAATTTGATTTTTAACGTACGTAAACGTTGATTACTTTATATTCAGCCTGGACGTAGTAAAATACTGTAACATTGCACCGTGATATTCTAGAAATTGCCTGAGGGAATAAATTGTTCATTGTAAGAGATTGTGTATTCTATGCAGTGTAGTTTATTGAACAAGGATAATGGATTTCGATGAATGGAATTTTTTGACCAGGAGTTCTCGGAAATCTAAACAAGTAAAAATGTTTGTTTTTATTTTGATTCCTTCTGAACTGTTCCAGGTAAACGAAGAAATTGATTGAAGGGTCTCAATTAACTATTAGACCGCAGGTATAAAAACAGTTAGCTCCTTTGTAATGGGTTAGTCAGTAATTGCATTGTGAATGGAATTAGTGTTGTCGGCCGTTTCGAATCAGTGTCGTTAGGAGACCGGTTCTTAATTACGTTAATAGTGTCTGCATACGGGTGTTAGCAAGTAGTTGTGGACCACTGGGTTAGTTATTTATTTTACCCAGATCCCGGAACGGACCTTAGCAATAAGTATCACAATACTAACAGTATCCGTTCACTACTGTGATCTGAGCTGAGGTACACTCTGCTAACGAATGAATGGTAAAGAATAATTATTGGAATGCCTAGCCTAAGATTCACTGAGAATTTTGAGAAACATTGTCTTCTTAAGTTAATGGGTTCGACTCTATTAACGGACGGTAGGCCTACATGTTAGAAGTAAAAAATGTTCAGTAGAAACGACTGATTGATTGAGATCATGAAAACAAGAAAATTTAAATTCTAGAACCATCTTTATGAAATGGATTATACACGATTAACAAAATAGTTTGGACCCTAAACTAGAAACCAAAGCAATTTAATTAGTGATCGAGGAAAGTTCGGAAAAATGTTTCAATAATCTGAAAAAAATAAAAAATATGAACTGAACCAGATCAGATTATAAATTATCGACTTTCGCTTTTATTGCGCTTTGTTGCTTATTGCTTTATTACGACGAGATTATAACAGAACAACATAGTAAAATAATCCTATTTCCATGCGCCAACTCATGTGGCTGGGGAAGAGTTTCCCCGCTTACTGCGCCTTTGTGATAGTGGGAGCAGCATCAGCTACGGTTAACAGCTGGATCGGCAGTAAAGGAATATTACCGATGCACAGGAGTGGAAGAGGCAAAAACAGTACAACCACAGCAAGCCACGTCTTCCAAATTTTAATTTTTTTTAAAATAATAGCAATTAAGTGTGTGCGGTAAAAGAATGCTGAAAATATCATATAAAACTTCTAGAAAAGTGTGAAATGATTTGTCTATAATATTATTAAACAATAAATAAAGAATGTTAGTATCATTTTAGTGTGAAAATACAATAAATTAGATGTAAGTTTGAGGTTTTACGTGGAAAACAGAATGCATTAAGGTCAATTAAGATCAGTGACGTGGTGCATGTGTATTTGTCATGAGATGTAATGTCATGGGATTGGCGATCCATTTCATGATGGGATGTGTTGATGGGGTCTTTGAGTACAACATACGCGTCTATCTTCTCTCTAATACTATCATTATCATTATGTAATAGTACACTAAATCAGCAGCTTATATTAAACTTATTTTTACATTGTAAGCGGTAATTACTTTTTGTACTTATGTAGGGTGTATCTGCGTATTTGTTTATAAGAAACGTATTGTCGTTTTTCACTCGGCTCCGTTATATCATCATTAACAACAGAATGTTTCGTTTATTTCTTGGGTACTTACTGTTTGTCTGTGACTTGATGGCCCCTCGCAGAGGGGAGCAATATGCGGATTGTAAAACCATTTCAGAAAACATATCTAATTTTTTTTTAGGTCACTGAAACTTTTCGGAAATGACGCATTTTTATAAAACAAAGTATTTCGCATGTTTTTTGTTCTATAAAATTATTTCGATAAACACACGCCTAATGAGATAATGTATAATTTAGTAAAAGTTTTGTTTTTGAAGAAAAACCCGTATTTTTTCAAATACATCGTCATTGTTCAACAACTATTCCACGGATTAACGTAAAATTTGGCAGGCTTGTTCTGTAATAATTATGAAAAACGGTGATGCAATAAAATCTAACAGGAAATCAATACTTTTTAAATTACAAGGTATTTTCATAAATACATTTTGTAAAATCGCGAAACACGACATAAAAAAGTCAGCATGCGAGAAACTTTTTTGTCTTTAAAGGTAACTGTACACTGTAAGCGAGTGAAATAAAGAGAAAATTTTGAATTAATTTTTAGTGAAAGAATTATTTAAATTTGACGAACCGTATAGGAGTTACAAGGATTTAAAAAACGCTGTACTTTGATTGTACTGACGTAAAGTATAAGAAAAAACGATAATATTTTCGAGCGCGGTTTTGAAAAGTTAATATCGGGAAAATTTTTCTGTCGTTCGAAAAAATTAACAGAGCTTAAATATATTTTCTGTAAAAAAATCATTCCAATCGGATCATCCGTTTTAAAATTAACACAGTTCAAATTTCGCAACTTCGCAGCGCGCATTGCGATAATAAACTACGCTGCTATTCTACTACTACCATTACTTATCACCAATATTTATTTGAACGAATAACTGTATTGGAATCTTAATTTAGGAAAATTGTTAATTACAGCTCCTTGCGTAACTTTCTGTAAAGGAAGACTAAGTAAATTAGTAACCCGTTCTGCATTTCAACGTTTAGTGACATTGTTTATTACATTTCTTCCATCACTGTGAACGGTTTGCCCATGTTTCCGTTTTGCATCCATATTTGGTTACGGTTTTAATATATGTTATAAACCATAAAGGCATAACTGAAACTAACATCTTCCTAATTACCTAAAGTATTGGTGAATATATAAAACTATTATCAAACACACATGACCCGAGCAAGACACAACAATTGAAGCACCATTGACAAGTAAATGAAATGTTAATGTAGTGTTCATGTAGTAAACGTAATGTGTATGTAATTTATAATATTTGTTTACCAAAAGTAAACTATAACCTAATATAAATGATAAAATAGTTACGACTACAATATGTAACTTAAATATATGCCCGGAAAGTAAAAGTTACGTCCGACGCATTGCAACGATACTACAGAACTGGTTGAAAAAAAAGGACAACATGCTTACTGAAATGTTCGGAAATGGTTTCTTGAAAATAAAAAAACAATATTTTACTTTTTACAAAACCGTTGTCAAAACATAAATTTTACGTGACAGAACAGATAAACAATAAGGGTGCAATTTTATACATGTACTAAAATAGCCTATAATACTATTACGTACGCCTTTCATGCGCTTTGGATGCGTGTGCTTGTAATTGATGGTATACTTAAATCCTTGAAACTCCTATACGGTTCGTCAAATTTAAATAATTCTTTCACTAAAAATTAATTCAAAATTTTCTCTTTATTTCATTCGCTTACAGTGTACAGTTATCTTTAAAGACAAAAAAGTTTCTCGCATGCTGACTTTTTTATGTCGTGTTTCGCGATTTTACAAAATTGATTTATGAAAATACCTTGTAACTTAAAAAGTATTGATTTTCTGTTAGATTTTATTGCATCACCGTTTTTCATAATTATTACAGAACAAGCCTGCCAAATTTTACGTTAATCCGTGGAATAGTTGTTGAACAATGACGATGTATTTGAAAAAATACGGTTTTTTCTTCAAAAACAAAACTTTTACTAAATTATACATTATCTCATTAGGCGTGTGTTTTTCGAAATAATTTTATAGAACAAAAAACATGCGAAATACTTTGTTTTATAAAAATGCGTCATTTCCGAAAAGTTTCAGTGACCTAAAAAAAAATTAGATATGTTTTCTGAAATGGTTTTACAATCCGCATATTGCTCCCCTCTGCGAGGGGCCATCAAGTCACAGACACACAGTATATATTAAACCCACCACCCCTCAGGTTATTTATGCATTAAAAATAACCAAAAAACTATATTGAACAAAAGTTTTATAATATACTTTACAATTTACATGAGTTTATGACGATTATTTACATTTCGGTGACTTCCAAAATGCAGCAATGTCATTGAGGGGAGTTACGTAGCTAATTCCACCTTTAGCCACCGCTGCCGACCGCCACATGTATCTTCGAGTTAAGGGGAGACTGTATTATGGTTTTGACTGAAAATTTTGATTTTTGGTTTTTTATGGATTTTATTAGTTTAGACCTAGACCTACCACAAAAACATTAATTTACAACAAAACATTATTATAATGAAAAAAATTCAAGTTTTTATCAGGTGCATCCTAAAAAATTAACATGTCGCCAAGAACAAATATTTTTCATATTTTTATATGGTTCGTTTTAGCGCAAAAAGAAATTTAGTTTTTTTTTAAATATCTGCATCACGTTTATTCTCCGCTGTTGGTGCAGCTTTCTAACCAACTGTTGATGTCAAATTGAACTTGTTTGTGAACATTTTGTTCCTCATTTGTGGCTTTTCCCGTAAATATAGATTTTTAACACTTAGGTACGTTTTTCTCAGAAACCATTTAACCTACCAGGCTGAATTTTTCACCAGTTACCTATCATGTACATGCACATTCACCGACATTGTTTTTACTTCCTCAGATGCTCAAAAAATGAGTAATATGCAAAAAACTTAAAAAGAAACTGTAAAAATTTTATGTTATTCTTTATTCTTTAAAAAGTTTATGGTCCAACAGATTAAAGTGAAAAAATGTCAGTAGGTAAAACCACCCTACAACTATAAGTGTGTAAAGTTTCATTTTCGTAACTTTCACCAATCCTATGAAAAATGTACCTAAATATAGTAAATTTAACATTGGCGGGATACAAAGTACAGTCTCCACTTAAAAATCCTAGTGAAGGCGAGCTGTACCTCTTTGTTCCTTATTTCGCCATTTTGCTGATCCCCACATGCGTTCTACTCACTCTGTCTTCTCTCCGGTTTTAGAGTCAAACAAAATCATATTTATGATTCACCGTGAAATGTGTAAAATCCGCGTCTTGTAACTCATCCGTTTCGTATCCCTTCCGACCATCGAAAATTATTGTGCTACTTCGTTCAATATGCAGTTGAATTCAAACTATTTCAGTAACCTTAGGTTCCTGAGTAACCAGAGGTGGGGGTCAGTATAATACATAAGTAACGTGAGTGTGTAATTGGTTTAATGTATACGTACGATAGTATTTCTAGCATCGCTAATTATTGATGTTAACTGAAGAAAACATTTAGGAGTTTTAAAATTAAGCACAAAGTTTTATTTATAATTTATTTATATAAATTTATATTTATAATATTGCATTTTTTATATTAAGTGAATTTTCTATTTGATTTCAGGTGAGTGGAGATTTATTTAAAAGCAGCCGTTGAATTGTACAATGAGCGGGCATTCAAGTGAGTAAAAATATCATACTGTACGTACTATAAAGCCTTCAAAAGCTAGAATTGAACACTGAAGACGAAAATGTATTTATATTGTAACACCTAAGCCTAGGTTCTTTCGGGATCTGATTGTAATTTTTAGTTTGTAAAAAAACTGCCTTTAAACTTACAATTGTTTATTCACAAAATTATAAATTACTATGAAATTTTTAGGCTGCTAACAAATTAAAATTCAATTACTTCAATTAAATTAACTGCAAAACTTGAAGCTTTAACTTAACTAACAAAAACCGTGATTTTATAATCAGTAATAACTTCTTACTTACAACCAATAATATTACGAAGACTTTTTCTGACGTACTTGTAACAATTTATAGAAACACTTTCTAATAGGGCTCTCACATTCATAATCGTGTGGCAACTTCAACTGAACTCGTAAAAGAATTTAAATCCTTTTGTACCCCATAAAGTTTCTAGAAAGGAATAGAAAGACGAGGTAGTAAACACATACTAGAAATACAAAGGCTTTCTTCCGAATTCTGGAATCAATAATGAAAAGATAGATTCTAACAGAAAGAAATACATAAAAATATTCTCAGAAAGTTCGTAAATAAATCAAAAAAGCGTATACACAAATACAAAAATTAAAAAAAAAACCACTAGAAATATTGAATGAAACTTAAGGGGTGACTGTGCTTTGTACAAAGAAATTAGACTATACACACCACAGGTGTCGGGTTTCTTCTCGAGATACTGACATTTTTTCAATTTAATCTTTGGACCATACCATTTTTTTTAAATGTTACGAATAACATAACATTTTTACAAATTTTTTCTACGTTTTTTTGCATATTACTAATTTTTGGAGCACCTGAGGAAGTCATAAAAATGTCGGTATATAAGGATATAGCCTACAAGATAATTAACTGGTAAAATTTTCAGCCTAGTAGGTTTCTTGGTTTCTGAGAAAATGTACCTAGTGTTAAAACTCTAAATTTACGGGAAAACGCAAGAAACAAGAAGGCACAAATCAAAAACAAAATGTACAAATACTAGTAAATTTTCCATCAACAGTTGTTAAGAGAGTTGAACCAACAGCTAAGAATACAAAAAAACAGTGATGCAGATATTTTAAAAACTAGAATTCTCTTTGCACTAAAACGAGAAGCATAAAATTGTGAAAAGTATTCGTTCTTGGTAACATGATAATTTTTCTGTGTAAACTTGATGAAAACTTAATTTTTTCATAAAAAAAATTATTTTTTTGACGTAATTTAGAGTTTTTTCTGTTAAATCTAGGCCTAAACTATTGAAAAACATAAAAAACCAAAAATCTAAATTTTGAGTTAAAACCATCGTGCCATTTACCCTTAATAATTAAAGAATACAAAAAATAACAATAAAAACGGACGCATCACAACTGCACCCTTTCCAGGTAGTAATACCAGTCACGTAACAATACACTTTTTCATACAATACCATGTCTCACCCAACTATCTCACCTTTACCATTTCTCGTCAAATGTTACAATACTGATAACTACTTAAAAAATATTTCACTTGATTATTATTATCATTCATTTTGGCATATTTTATGCTAGGGTAGAAAGAAATTTGTTAAATACTTACAACTGAGAGTGTACCACCTCTTCGCGGTGGTACATACTTAGCTGATGTCTCTAAGCCAATTTCATTTTTGTACAAATTATTTTAGTTCAGTCAAATGTATTGAGAGAGAGTGTTGTGTGTATTGGTTGTTTGCTTTTGTTGTTTTTTTTAAAATTTGTTTGCGTTTAAGTTGCTAAACAAAGGATTAGTAACCAATATTACTTGTTCTTTTAAAAATTTAGCTGTATCACTTAATGCTCATGCATGAGCGATTGTAATTTTTAATGATGTTAAAATAAAGTAAAAAAGTAATTGTAAAATAATAGTTTAGGTTATTAAAAAATTACCCATTCGACTTCAGGTTAGATTATTATAGGATAAGAAATTAAAAACATCTGGCGGGAAACACTTCCACGACTTTATCTTGCTAATGTAAATAATTAAACATATAACCTAACATTAGTAATAAAACATTAGAAATATAAAAAACTAACCTCAAAAAACATAATCTAATTTTAATCATGAGTGAATGATCCAAAATAAAAACCAACCTTAGTTTGGCTTAATAACACGGAAAATCAACTCTTTGAAGCTAAACTAGGTTCTGTAGAGAAAAATCCTTAAAGTAAAAGTTGTATATCCTTTAATTTGTAATATAATACATTTATAAATCTTCAATAAAAAAAAAGATTATTATTTTATTTTTATCATACATATTGTATCTTTACAAATTAGTTTTTTTTATTTCCTTTAACCAAAATTATAATTTAAA
This sequence comes from Catonia carolina, assembly GCA_035578175.1. Taxonomy (NCBI): domain Eukaryota; kingdom Metazoa; phylum Arthropoda; class Insecta; order Hemiptera; family Achilidae; genus Catonia; species Catonia carolina. The sequence continues at coordinate 295,648,631 of JAQMRL010000001.1, read as the reverse complement.
TTTTGAATTTGTTTTATAAATTTAAATGTCATAAAATGTGGCCAAAATGTTTTAAATATGTCCTGCTAAGCAACCTTACAATATTTACTACTCAAACAAATATTAATAAAACACAACTTAACAGATTATATTAACAGATAAGTAACAGAATAATTAAGTAATAAACAAACAGGAACACAACGTAACACAATCAAACATATATACATAAATTTTTATATGCTTATCGTGATTTTTTATGTAACCATAATGTACATAGACTGCTATGCTACAAATTTCCTATAATTTTTTTAATGTACACTTTTGTCGTTAGGCCGAAATCTTAAAAAATACATTTTTTACTGATTTTCATGAAAAAAAAACAGATAATCATTAATTACCGCTAAACTAAGCGTTACACAAAGAAATGTCAAAAATAAAAGTTGAAGATTTTTAAATTGTCTACAACTTTTACTGTATACATTTTGTGCTAAAATGCTTATAAAAAAGCCGCAAAAAAAATTGTTTTTTTCTACGAGAGAACAGCTTCCTCAAGAGTTTCAGCAGATATGGTGCCTACCCTATCTTGTAGAGCATAAAAAATGTAGTGAATAATGCGATTTAAAAAAACAATCGTAGAAGCCGTTTCTGAGAAAATTGCAGAAAAATGAAAAATTAGATGAATAAACTACTACTTCCGGTTGACCAATTTTGATGAAAATGATCGTGTCGGGTCCTTTAGTTGTACCTAATTTAAGTTTCAAGTTTCAATATCGTTCGATGTTTCGTTCTTGAGATATTTTGTTCACACACCCACACACACCAATCGCTAAAAACATGTTTATGGGGTCAGGGGGTCTGTAAACGTGTATATTCGGTGAAAAATCGACATGAAAACAATACTTTCTTTCCCGTATATTTATACAGGCAAGAGAAAGTAATATCATTCACCCTTCACCATTAGCATTAACGTGAATTTTCAGAATATGGGGACGTGCAACAAAAAATTACCTCTGAGAATGCTTTATTTAATCCGGAAAATTTTTCTTATATACTACCGTTTTTAAAAGAAAACGTGTGAAACAGTTTATCACGGTCACGTTTCAGTAAGCTTAAATTGCCGTTCAGTACATGAGTGGATTTATATACATTATTACCGTTCAATTGTGTTAAATCATTTAGCGACCGTCCCATCAACAACAAACGCTTTCATCGTTCATTGCACTTGTTTAATAAAATTTTCTGTTAAAAACCGTGTTAAAATCTATCCATTTTTTCAGTCGATTTCAACATTGTTGTTGTCTATAAAAAAATTATACCTTTTAAAAATGTTCATTACGTAATGTTTTTTTTAATATATTGAAGGTTATATCAAATTATTGGTTATTAACCAGTATAGTAGATTATGGTAAAGTATCAGTAGGTATCCTATCTACAAGATAGGATAGGCGCCATGTCTGCTGAAATTCTTGGAGAGGCTGTTTTCTCGTAAAAAAATTATTTGTTTAAGATTGCGGCTTTATTTTGCATTTTACCGCAAAAATTTATGTAATAAAAGTTGTAGAAAATTTTAAATCCTACAACTTTTATTTCAAACATTTTTTTTGTATAACGGTAATTAGCGATTCTCTGTTTTTTCTCACGAAAACGTGTGAAAAATCGATTTTTTTTAAGATTTCGGCCTTAGTATTCATTTTACGACAAAAATGTACATAGGCCTAATAAAATTTTTAGGAAATTAAAAGATCTACGACAAGACATTTTTCTCTACAGAGCCTAGTTTAGCGTCAAAGAGTGATTTTCCGTTTTTTAAGCAAACTGAGGTTGATTTTCATTTTGCGTCTTTGACTCATGATTATAATAAGGTTATGTGTTTTAATGTTATTTTTTTGTTTATTTCTAATGTTTTATTACTAATGTTAGGTTACATTATTAGGTTGTTCATTATTTACATTGGCTAGAGAAAGTTGTGTGAGTGTTTCAAACTAGATTTTTTAAGGTTCGAAAATACTACATAAGTATTTATTTATGAGGACTTATCACAGCTACATTTTATATTTACTTTTATTAGGTAGTAATAAAAACTTACAGTAAAATCTAGACAATTTATCAGTAGTAAGAAATCGATCAAAATAATAATAGGTACATTTGTATATCTAGTCCCTAAATTAACTTAAAAATTGCTGTTCAAAATAGAAGACTCTTTTTTTTAAAAAAATGTTACTTCATGATGATAACTTAACTAACAAAACTTTAGATCTTCTTAGTAATTTATTAAAACCCGAATGAAATTATAATAAATTCCTGTTTTTTCGACACTGAATTCACTGTGACTTCTCGTATCTAAATTAATTGTGTTCTTAGTTTCTAATAAAAAATTTAGTTAATTTTTTCAAATTGTATATATATTGTTTTTAATTTTGTAAAAATATTTTTTTAAATATTAGGCTAGACAGGCCTATATATTATTTATTCAAACGCATAATCTCGAAAATATTCAATAACAGCAGCGAAATTGTGTTAAAAGATTTGAAGAAATTTTTACACGTGAGTGATTCTGGAAATTTGAAATAATTCTTATAGTTCTAATACAGAAAAATGTTATCTTTTCCGACGAGTTTCACCACTGTATCGTGCTGTACCTAACTACAGAATAGAAAGCGCTAAATACATCATAAATAGATTGTTTATTGATAGTAAAGGGTTTCCAAACTTCGCCGATTGTATCGCACAGAACTTAATTTATCTGACGAGTAACAAAAGGATTCTTAATTAAAGTAATTGAGCTAAACTGTGCAAAACAGTAAACCACTTTATGTAATGCAAGAAAAGCAACTGTCAATTAAAAATTTATTATTTTTGTACTGAAATACCTTTTCACACAAAGCATCTTGTTTTGATAGTGTTATAGTGTTAAAGCAAATAAATGAAAAATAAGTAAATGGAGGATTAGTAGAGGATTCACGAAGAGGTTGACGACCTATTTGTTCCTTTTTGCTTAGTTCACGAAGATTCTGAGAAGAGTGTACGTGAATTAATCATTTTTATCACCTCGTGGATCAATTGCGCTTTCAGGTAACCTAAAATTGCAATAGTGTGACCGGTTGTTATTTAAAACGTTCCGTTTCAACTTTTGTAACCTCGTTTTTAATTTTATATTACGTCATCGAATTGCATTTTTCTCATAAATATTTTAAATGTTTACAACGCTTATAAATTTTTAGGTTTTTAGACATATTTTTTTACTTTATACACTTTAACTATGAGGAGAAATTAATAAGTTTCATTTCCGAAACGAATTTTACTTCTATAATATTTAGAAATCTTAGTAAGTATCCGGATCTTCAAGAATAAAAAGTGGATATACTCTGGGATTTAATTTGTGTCAAGTGAATATTGTTCCAAAAACGGAAATTTTCCCGTTTGTCTGCTACTTTTTGATTTTTTTCAAAAAATTATTATTCAACAACAGCTTAAGCTAATTTAATACAATTTAGCACATATTTTTTAACTAGTACTTTTTATTACTGTGAAAATATGAAAACGTTTCCTTTAAAAAAAAATAAAATTGAGGCCTTTTCAGTTGTTTATCTTAAATTCACAGAAAATAGTAGATTTATCAAATTATTCCTAAACATTTTTTTTCACAAATCGCATTCAGAATTTTAGTGTGAACAAAATTATATATTATTTACGAAAACTCAAACAAAAACAACCTAATTATTGCAGAAATAGGCGTACCTGAAAATCTTATTATTTACTATAAGTTATTGACTATTCTGATAACTGAATCAAATTAGCTGACTAAAATTATGGATATTAATTTATTTGAAGATTAATTCAGTTATACATATTATATTGTTGATTAAAGGAATATCCAGAACTGTTCAGAGCACCGTTGAAAATATTTTTTACCATTAGCCACATTGTACATTTGTGAACAAGGATTTTCCATAATGGTGAATTTGAACAAGAACTCGTTAAAAACTGGAAGATGACATCGTTTTGTGTGTTACAAAAATACGTCCAGACATTCAAAATTTGGTTCATTCCAAACAAGCCCAAGTTTCGAGTTAACTGAGTTGGAAAAAGTTGAAAAAGTAACGTACAATTTTTATGTCACTTTTTTGAATAAATAACTAGAAATAATGGTTTTTAATTTCCCGCCGTATTTCGCGACCCACCCAGACACCTCCTGTGAACCACCTCCCAAAGGGTCGTGACCCACCGGTTGAGAAACACAAGAACAGGGTTTGGAAATAAACACACTATTATTATTATTATTATTATTATTAAAAAAAAAAAAAAATTATAAAACAGATTCACATCACATTTAAACAAATTTACAGAATACTGGAGTGAAGATCGAAGCTTTCCCTTTTGAACAAAATCTCGTGAACATGGTCATTTTGAACCTCATTTATTGACTTACGGTAACAACCAGTAATTGTCACGTAGAAATTATTCAATCTAAAATTTTCAGTACACTTACACAATCAAAATCATTCTAAAAAATGATACAGATATTTTGTATACATGCCAATAAAAATAAAAGACGAACTATTGAATTCTCCTCAAAAATCATTTCAACTTTTTAGTTGTGACCCTCCTAGATATCACCGACCACTCAGGAGACTACGATGAAAACATCCAAAAGACAATTCATGAAGCCGCGCAAACAAATTAAGTTATAAATCATCTAGAGAAGGTACATCGATGGGTGAATCCTCGATTCAAGACACAAACTATTTTATTGTTAGGCTTAATTCAATCGCAGTATCTATTTATTGTTCCCTCTAGAACAGATTGTAGATTTTCCTTTTGTAACAAAATAAATGTAAAAAACCTACAGATTTACAGTAGATTCAGCATGTGAATTTATTGAAAATTTATTTAAGTGTAGCATTGTTAGAAAGCTAGCGCAGTTTACCGACCATTTTTCCATCTCTTTACTGTTGGTTCTCATTACTATTGGACTGAATATGTGAAATGACATCGGTTAGATCGCTTTGAAACGTCATTTCTGTTATTGTAAGAGTGAGTGAACTGTTGGAATTGTTTCATAGAAATAGGAATGGTATTTTGAAGAGTTGTTGCCGTTGTAATTGGTGCAGGAATGCGGTTTCAATTACGGCCGGTCGGGACACCATTACCCATTTGTCATAGAACAGAATAGCAGTCGTCTCGGTTACGGTAACAACATAAGCCGAGCTTATTGTCCTCAGCCGTCACTACATCCCCATTTCCCTCCATTCTCTCTCTATCACCTTAAACGCTTTTACAAAATTACTCCCAACTATTCTGTATTCCATCATCTCTTCGCTTTCACACAATCATATTTCACACGTCCTTGCATCGCATGCTTCGTTTTCTTCTTTTATATATAATACTCACAGTTCAAATGCACATTTAATATCAGCTGAAACCGAAACTACCAGTTGAAACCCTGCACGTTTTCAAACAATTTCAGCAAGCATAATTAAAGAGCGTAATGGATAAAAGTGTTGTTTAACAAAAATATAATATTAGAAAAGTGCTATCAAAGTTCTAAAGCTCCATTTTTTGTGAATTATCTAAATTCTTTTATGTAACCTACATAAATGTATTCTATTCAGGAGAATTTATTTTTGTTTTCAAGAATTTAATAATTCAAGTGGATTATTCGTAAATAAATGGAGGAAAATTTCAGTTTCGACTTATTATGTTTTTATGAGTTTCGTTCCTTTCATATTCTCTAGACATTAACTCTTTTTTTGATATTTCTTTTTTTCTTTTCATCAGAAAATTTTAATCCCTTGTATAATGTTGATTTGTACACTCCGCAGAAATTTCGTACTCAAATAATCTGGTACTGAATTTTGCTTTATCAGCGCAATCTGAATCCTTAATCCCAGTTTTTGGATATCCTATTCTTGTTTGCAATGTGAAAGTCCTTTTGTTGAGACCACGGCAGTTATTGAAGATCTCTGTGTTTAATCAATATTGTTGTCCATTCTATTCATACGTGCAAAATATCTGCATCTTCTTTTGATTACTGATTCCTCTATGGGTTCAGTGTGAGTTCCTTGTTTGGAAGTCATCTTGTTTCACCTGTTTCGATAATTTTCTGGCCGTTTATTTTTCCTTTGTATTGATTCAGAAGTTCCAATTTGTGAATTATACAATTTAAAGGTGAATTTATTTTATGAATTAAAAGTTTTTTTTTTAATTAGGCGTTCTATTTGTAATTATGCTGTTTCACGTACCTATTTAAAGTTTTATAATATTATGGCGATACCTGTGGTGCTGTATGGAAGTAAGGTGTGGACACTTTCGAAGTGGAAACGAGATAGGTTGTAAGGGGGTAGAAATTATGTTTTTGAGAGCGATAAAAGGTTCTGTTTAAGAGGATAGGCTAAGAAATGCGAATATTTGGAATGAAATAGCCACTATTACTCTAGGTAAGAGAATGAAACTTCATAAGAGGAATTGATACAGCCATTTGGAATGGATGCGAGACCGTTTATCGTGTTTAGCCCAAGGATACAAACCCATAGGTAAGAGGAATGTTGGATGCCCGAGAAGGAGATGGTTTCTGGAACAGGCTGAGCTGCCTAATTCATGAAGTGAATATGAAGAATAAAAAATGTTTTTTAACTACGTTTTTTACATTAAACTTCAATATCACTTTTCTTATGCATGCGACACCTTCTGATAAAAAAATCCTTAGAGATTGGATAAACGTTATTTCAATAGTATAAGACAAAATTTTTCACTAGAGAATTTTTTTAAGAAATACACCTTTTACTGGTGATAATAAATGTCTATTACTAACAGTCGACTGATATTATTCTAAAAAGAGAATTCTATTTGATTGTAATGTATTCGGGTGGAAGAAAGTGTCAAGTGATTTTAACATTGCAAAACATAAAATTAAGCATAAAACATAACCTCTTCATCCTTAAAATGTAGAGATAGCGTATTTTATTTCTTCTACCAAAATATCAACTTTCATCAACAACAAAAAAACGAAGGTTTTAAAAAATATTAGGCCTACATAGCACCTTTACTCAGCTCTTCAGATTACTATTAATTTTTTTTTAACTTTAAACTTTATTAATTTATTTGTCTACAAAATTAAACAAATTCGCGGGATAACTTAGAAGCTGAACCGGAGTTGATCAATACGCTAAATGTATCCTGTCAAAATTTTCAATGCTAAAAGTTCTAGGCGTTTTAAGCCGTGCTAAGTTATACTACCAGTACTATATTGTTTTGGTTTTAATTTATTAACTGTCCGACAATGCTACACAAAACGGTCTAATAGTAGCTACACATACATGCAAGAAAAATCTTTTTTACTCCTCACAATTTCCACTACAACGTGTGACCTATTTGTAACAATGTTATTTCTCTTACCGATTTGACAGTGTTGCAGAAGTTAATTTATTTTCGTCAGCAGTAGTTAATAAATCTTGTTTCCCTAAAGTTTAACGTTAATAAAATTTCTAGATTAAAATAAAACAAACTAAAGCATTAAAATAAAACAATAGATAAAGTTAAGAAAGGAATTGTTTAATCCATAAGTAACAAACGAATTTTCCATTAACTAACTAAGAAATATTAATTTTATGTGTATGCGTCATGTTTTGTTATCACATTCCACCTGCGATCGAAATTATTATTAACTATCTGTTTTGTATTAGAAAACTTTTTTTACTTTATTTATTTAACGTCACATCAACTGCAATGGTCATTACCGACGACGTTGGGGTGAAACTTTATGCAATGTAGGATGAAATGATTTTTTGCGACGTATGAAAATATATCGTGCCTGAGTGGGATTTGAACCCAGGACCGCATGATGAGAGGCGAGCATGTTACCAACTACGCCAATGCGGCCGGCTTTTGTTAAGTATATAAACTTTTGTTAAGTATCCTACTACAGCTAGTCCAGTTATTTAATTGCCACACTGATACATGTTGAACTAATTTGTAATAAATACTATTGAAGTTCTTATTACACATTTTGTATTTATTTTTGTAAATTATTTTTAATTCTTTATATTATTCCTTATTTTTTATCGTTGTTGTTGTTTAGGTCAACAGCCGGAAGGCTGGTTTCAACCTGTAGAGGTCTTGCTAAGTAAAAACGAGGAGTGAGGTGGTTTAACATGCCTTCCTCACTGAGTTGAAAGAGTAGGCCTATGCTTATCAGCATGCTGGTCCCTCCGAAAAGCACCCACCTTCCAGCCTGCAAATGACACCTTCGCTTCATTCACCACAGGGTCTAGCAGTATAGTGAAATTCATTACTCTCAGAAAAGATAACTCTGAATAGTGTCTTTTACACTTTTACCTCTACTGTTCTTTAATGCTTCAGTCATTTAATTGCGTGACCAAGTGATAAGAAACAGAACTATTTTTTGTAGCTCTGAAATTAGCAGATCGAGTGCAAATAATTTAACACTCCACCCGCCCGTTATGGATTAAATTAACACGGTAAGATACAAAAACTGGAGTATTTCTGATATTTTTTCGTAAAGGGTCAATTTTAGACCACGTGAGGCGACTGTAAACTTTTCTAGAAGCTCCTTTTGCAGCCCATATTCTTAGCATTCGTTCAGTGTTGGCTTTTCTTCTAACGTCTGTCCACCCAGAGTTCTGTTTTTGCTCTTCATGGAAGTCCTTAAAGTTAGTAATTAGGTGACTGAATTTGGTTCGTGTCATTAAGTTTTCTCGGTTATTCCGGTTTTCTCAATATCTTTTCTGATTTTTTTAAACCATTTATTTGACAACTTAGAATTAATATTTCGTGTGTTAAAAATTTGTTTTATCAACCGATTCTTATCTAATTTAAATAGGTATCCGTGAAAGAGTATTTCTGATATGTTATGAACGAATAAAAATACAATCTGCTGTTGATTGTACAGGGAATAATATCAGAAGCCATCGCAAGGAAACTGGAGCTATTTGAGATGTGGCTACGCAGACGAATGTTGAGGATCCATGGACTGCTTGGATGCCAAAAGTATAGAGGTTTTAAGGAAAATAAAGAAAGGCGTGGAAGTCATTTCCGCCATAAATTATAGGTAGCTCCAATATTTTGCACATATGCGGAATGACTCACGATATTCGTTGCTGGTTCTGCAAGGAGAAATATATGGAAAACGAAGACCTGGCAGGAGAGTGTCGTGGCTTCAAAATTTGAGAACTTGGTTTGGAAAAAGCTCAGAAGAGCTATTTTGCAGTGGAATGAACAAAGTGAGAATTGCTATAATGGTAGCCAACATTCGGAACGGACAGGCACCTCAAGAAGAAGAACATCAGGAGAGGGGATCATTGGCACACGAAGAGTATCCTGGTTAAAAGACCAGTGAAATTGGTATTTTCACTTATCTTTAAAATATTTAGGGCAACAAAGTCAAAAATAAGAATAGTTACGATCGCGAAAATCCAATAGGAAAAGAAATCCGACGAAGAAGATTACAATACTTTTTTCGCTTTTGTGCTGTGGACAGATTCGAAATGAGGGAGTGGATTTAATTTGATTAGATGTCACCGGTCGGCTTTCAATTTTATTTTCTTGTCTCCTGGTGAGAATAAGAATTTAAATAGGAAGAGAAAGAAAGATGATGCTGGAAGTGAAAAACAGAAAATAAGGGATAAAAGAGAGAGAGAGAATGAAAATGAGGTGCGATGTGGAGTAAGTTTAATGAGGTATCCGAGTAGAAAATGGTGACGGCGTGGACACAGGGGCCTCGTAACTCGTAACTCTCCATGCAAACTACACACTGTAACCTTAAACTATGCTCTTATCCGTGCTTTAACTTCACTTGCTTCAGAATCAGTCGAGTAACTACCTAATGCGTAGCCATACACATACACACACTTAGAGGTTTTAACCTCACAAAACTCCCTATCTTATATATTAGCATATAAGTTAGACTACAATAAATTCACTCGATTGTTTAATTAGTTGTAACGCATTTTATGATTAATTTGAAAATTAATTTTCATTTTTAACTTTATTAGCACTACCCAAAAGTATTTTGAAAGTTTCAATATCTTTGCTCTGACGATTAAAAAATATGAGGTAAGTTTTCCGAACATTTTGGAGAAAGTTTTGCCTCAAACATTGTTATTCGTTTTTCATAAACTTATCTATATACAGTACTATTATTATAAAGAAGTAATGTTTGTGAGTGAGTTTGTTTTGTAAAAGGCAATATCAAAAATTAACCAAACGACTTCATAAGAATTTTTCACTGTGGAAAGCTTAGAGATTCTGAAAACATAGGCATTACATATTTTTTAATTATTTTTTGACACTTTTAATTGAAATTAAGTATCTGTTATTAAATTAATGTAACAATTTCTAAATGTGAAGCTATTGTTCCAAAACTTTATTTACTTGAAGGAGCGTGTAGTCATCACCACAGTCCTACAGTTGGTCAAGAAGATCTCTTGGCCAGAGGCGCTTAAAACGTCTGCGCTGAGTACCCGGTATCGCCCTAGTGTACATGTTTTGTATGAGAGGGTTTTCATGTAATTCAAATTTGTCATGCATCGTCTTGTATAGTTGTTTTGCGACATCAATTACGTATGGGATTTGTAAGTCTTTGTGCAACATCAAGTTTGTGATGGAAAAGGGGCATTGCGTTATCGTTCGTAGAATCTTGTTCTGATTGTTAATTTTGAAAAAAAAAATTATGATTGGTAAAATGGAGTCTTCTTTGATTTTATTCGTATCGCGTAAGGTCGTTTAGGAATATTAGTATTTTATCTATTAGTATGTACCTTCTGTTGTACACAATGTATTGTACTACGCAGTCAGGTGTCAGATGAAGTAAGTATAGTGATCCACAATACACTCTTTTATACCTTTAATCGTTCCTTTTTCTAAAATATTTTGAAAGTTGTTTACGGGATAGATATTCGAAAAATAATGACACATCCGATTTCTGCATAGAAAATTTTATAAATCTTTCAAAGATCAAAGAGATCGTATCATTTTTTTAAATAAATTCATTTTATTTACTTTTTCTTGTAATAAATATTCAGTTATTTTCAGGTAGTATTTCTTCCTTTCTACTGATAATATTTTTACTGATGTCAACAAAACTCCTGTTTTTATTTGTACAATTGTGATTTTGCTTTCATCTGCCCAATTATCTCGCCTTAATCATTTCTAGTGTAATATTGTGGTGATGTTTTGTCCCGTACCGGATAACTTACTAAATTATTCCATTATAGTACAATTTAATGAGTACAATAGATAGTAAAGTACTGATAGATAAAAGAACTGATCTTCGAACGACCACCAAACAAATAAAATAAAGATATGTAACTTTATTTTACCAGTTGCCAGCCGCATTGGCGTAGTTGGTAACGTGCTCGCCTCTCATCATGCGGTCTTGGGTTCGAATCCCATTCAGGCACGGCATATTTTCATACGTTACAAAAAAAATCATTTCATCCTCCACCGTCTGCATTAGCAGTAATTGCATATAGTCGGACGTTAAACAAAAAAAAATATTTTACCAGTTAGAAATATTTTTAAAAATTATGCAATATCTATGTCACTTAGGAATTTCTAAACTTGCCAACAGTGAAAGAATTTTTTTATTCGGTTGGACAGTTTCTGAGATTATCTCGTACAAACAAATTGTATTTTTTACAATATTTGTAGGTCTATCGTTGAAAACGTTCCTTGATTAGTAATATTTTTAAAAAAATGCATTGAAGTATGCTGTTCAGTTACAACGGTGGATGAAATTCATTAGCATTATAAAGTACGGGATCTCACTACGTTTGCCCCAATGAAACTGTTATATTAATGACGGGAATAAGTTATTTTATAAAAATCAATTTACTTAATAAAATTTAAATGATTTTATAGACGTACAAGTTGAAAAGTTGAACAACTTTTTACAGATCGTTCCGTTGTAGTTATATTATAATGAAGATGGCGGACTTGCAACGAAAAGTTACCTACCATTATTTTAGCTTGATGTATAATTATTAGAATTATGCGCTCTGATTATGAACTGAGTTTAGAAAAACATATCTATTACAAAAAAGAAACATGTTCAAGTAGTAGTTTAAAAGGCAAAACATATTATAAGTGCATAATCATTTAAATGTACATAATGTTTAACATTAAATGGACATGCATTATTCATGAGGGCACCACCACTACCACCTCCGCCATCACCTCACCACCACCACCACCTTAAACTTATTCATTTTTTTTTAAAGTTTTAAATAGAATGACGCCAGAATGAGAAGTTATAAAACTTATTCATTTTTTTAAAGTTTTAAATAGAATGACGCCAGAATGAGAGATGTTGATGTGGATCATCCTACATCTGTTCCCTACTTAAGTAAGGCAAGTTTTTTTTTTACTTCAATTAAATACTTTGTATAATTAAAAGAGAAAACTTTTGAAAATTTCTTTTACAAAAAGTAAGTTTTTAAATGATGTTATTTAGATTCATAATGAAGTAATTTAAAAAATAAAAAACCATCAATAAAATATTTAACATCTGCTGATGGTTTGACTTTGTTATCAAATCAAAAAACAAAACCAGATTACAAATTGAAACCAAAAATTTTTTTGAGAAATCTGGATCACAAATCTCTCACAAGAAACAAATATTATGACAATAGAAAATGGGACGAGACAGAAAAAAGGTATATATACGAGTACATAGAAGAAAATCAAATAAATTGGAAGGTGTGTGGTTCAATTTATTAGTAAAACATGGATGACTAGAATTTGATTACAGCCTAGAAATATAAAAATTATAAAATACATTAATGTTTTTCAACTTTGCCAATATTGATTTGAAGATAAGTCGTTACTTCTCGTTCATAAATAATTGTTCATCTCGAGTTCTTTAACTTCTGATTTCTTATGTCCTTTCACCTCCAACCAAGTATTTCACTATAGAAATGATATTATATTCAAATCTGATCTTGTATAAATAAAAATCTGGTGTGAAACACTCACACAACTTTCTCTTGCCAATGCAAATGATTAACAATATAACCTAACATTAGTAATAAAACATTAGAAATAAACAAAAACTAACCTCTAAAAACATAACCTTATTTTAATCATGAGTGAAAGACGCAAAATGAAAATCAAACTCAGTTTGGCTTAAAAATACGGAAAATCACTCTTTCACGCTAAACTAGACACTGTACAAACAAATGCTTAAAATAAAAGTTGTAGATCTCTTCATTTCCTATAAATTTTATTTGATACACTTTTGTCGTAAAATGAATTCTAAGGCCGAAATCTTAAAAAAATAGATTTTTCACACGTTTTCGTGAGAAAAAAACAGAAAATTGCTAATTACCGCTAAACTTAGCGTTATACAAAAAACTGTTTGAAATAAAAGTTGTAGAATTTTACATTCTCTACAACTTTTATTATATAACGTTTTGCGCTAAAATGCATATTAAAGCCGTAATCTTAAAAAGAAAATGTTTTTACGTAAAAACAGCCTCACGCAGGATTTCAGCAAACATGGCGCCTACCCTATCTTGTAGAGAAAAAAAAAATTAAGTAAACCAGGCGATTTCAAAAAAAATCGTAGGACCAGTTTTTGAGAAAATCGCAAAAAAGTGAAAAATTATACGAATAAACTACTACTTCCGGTTGACCGATTTTGATGAAATGTTCGTGTCGGGTCCGGTAGTGGTATGTAACTTAAGTTTCAAGTTTCAAGTTCGTACGATGTTCCGTTCTTGAGATATTTAGTATACACACACACACACACACACACACACACACACACACACAGATCAATCGCTAAAAACATGTTTTTTGGGTTCAGGGGGTCTGAAAACGTATAGATCCGGTGAAAACTCGATTTCGAAAAATCGACATGAAAACAATACTTTCCTTCCTATATAGTATTCATATAGGCAAGAGAAAGTAAAAAATCTGGTGTGAAACACTCACACAACTTTCTCTTGCCAATGCAAATGATTAATAATATACCTAACATTATTAATAAAATATTAGAAATAAACAAAAACTAACCTCAAAAACATAACCTTATTTTAATCACGAGTGAATGACGCAAAATGACAATCGAACTCAGTTTGGCTTAAAAATACGGAAAATCACGCTTTCACGCTAAACTAGGCTCTGTAGAGAAAAATGCTCTAAACAAAAGTTGTAGATCTTTTAATTTTCTATAACTTTTATTATATATACTTTTGTCGTAAAATGCATACTAAGACCGAAATGTTAAAAAAATCGATTTTTCTCACGTTTTCGTGAGAAAAAAAACAGAAAATCGCAAATTACCGCTAAACTAAGCGTTATACAAAAAAATGTTTGATACAGAAGTTGTAGGTTTTTAAATTCTCTACAACTTTTATTATATAAGTTTTTGCGCTGAAATTTATATTAAAGCCGTAATCTTAAAAAAACAACGTTTTTACGTGAAAACAGCCTCACCGAGAATTTCAGCAAACATAACGCCTACCCTATCTTGTAGAGAATAAAAAATTGAGTAAAATAGGCGATTTTAAAAAAAATCGTAGGACCAGTTTTTGAGAAAATCGCAAAAAACTGAAAAATTATACGAATAAACTACTACTTCCGGTTGACCGATTTTGATGAAAATGTTCGTGTCGCGTCCGGTAGTGGTGTGTAACTTAAGTTTCAAGTTTCAAGTTCGTACGATGTTCCGTTCTTGAGATATTCTGTTCACACACACACACACACACACAGACACACACACAGACCAATCGCTAAAAACATGTTTTTTGGGTTCAGGGGGTCTGAAAACGTATAGATCCGGTGAAAACTCGATTTCGAAAAATCGACATGAAAACAATACTTTCCTTCCTATATATTCATATAGGCAAGAGAAAGTAAAAATGTAGGTTATCTTTGTAAGGGGAGCAGACTGATTTTAATAAAAAATATTGATTTTTCAATTTTACCATATATTGATAGATCGTTTTCCCCTATTCGAATTGATATATAACACGACATTGGTTGCTTTTCTGTTGAGAAAAAATTAAGTTTTTACGTTGGTGGGGTACGTAGTGTTTATTTCTATATCTTTCACGTATTTCATACTTGTAAATTGGGATTAATATAATCACGTTACTGCTCTAACGTTACGGAAATCGCGTTCACGTAAAAATGATAATTTCTAGAACGCATAGGAATCAGCTGTAACGCAAGATAAAAGTATTGGTGTGTTTTTATTTGGAAGTTAATTCCAGTTGGCAATAAGTGTTTCCGTTGCGGTTTTATGCATTTACTATATCCGCACTTTTCACATATTGTGTTTATTTTAATTTAGGTACACTTATTTCAGGAACCATCCCACATATGAGTGTGAAATTTCACACACTACATTTGAGTACTAAGGTGTGTATTTATTCCAGCGGTATTTTAAAAATCATTAAAAAATGTAGGCTACATTTAAACATTTTTTGAGAACAAAAATTATTTTTAGATTTAAAAGATAAATGAAGAAGCTCTGATCCAAATTTTTAAAAAGGTACTGAAGATAGGTCTGCCAAAGGTCAGCTTTTTAGCTTTAACGGTTCCTACAAAAAATCTACCTAAGTTAGTATTGCAGGTATAGGGATAATGAAAATGGTCTCGCTCCCTTAACAATCCTATACACTTTCCTTATTTTTCTGTTCTCTTTTCTTTTCTTGTATACTTTTCTATCTTCGTTATCATGAATTTTTATTTTTGTTTAATCTCTAATGTTTGTAGGTTGCAATCTGTTCAATTTAAGAACAATTAGGAATCCCATGACTCAATTAGGTGAGGATGAAATGTGTGTCGTGTAAATGAGGTGTAGTCTTGTACAGACTCAGGCCGACCATTTCAGAGAGTTTGGTTAATTGAACTCAAATCATCAAAGTACACCGGTAACCACTATCTAGATTCAAATCCGTATAAAAGTATTTACCTCTACTAGAATTTGAACCAGGAATTTGAATCAGGTTGGTTCGCTCATCAACGTCTGTTTGTCGTTATTGGCTTTTTTTTTCTTGTTACATCTAATATTCATCGTCAATCCATTCAACGCCTTCTCCAAGGTTTGTAAGATGCACATCAGTTCATTGGCACGACGAATAACTATTCGTACAGATCGCATTTTCTCAATCTTCTGCCTTTAAACCCCATGTACCTTACGATAGTGGTTTGCCAATTTCATAAAATAAAACGTGACAAAACGAAGTAAATCGATAAACGGCATTAGTCTGGAGAACTTATAAGACGATGCCTCCAAGCAGACGAACCCGGGAAATCCACGTATAATTAATCTCCATTAAATAGCTTACGTAGTCAACATGTTAATTTCCCTCTCCTCCTTTCAGCAGAAGTAAGTAAATACCATACCCTTTTCTTCTAAGATGGTCCTTTGTTAGAGTTGATTAATTATTATTTTAATGGAGACATTTCCTGACATTTGTTTTATCAACAAAAAAATTTCTAGACGTTATAAAAATAAATCTTTATTTGTCGACTACACCCTCGGGAATATATTTCGTCAAAAATATACAATTAATAAAAGTACATCTAGAAATAAACAAGACAACTCTAGCAAGTTGTCTATATTATATTACTTTTTACTGTTATTTATTTTAAAAATTTTGTCCATTTTTAAGGTTCAGAAGTCCTTTGTCAATGGCGGTCTTGATATTCGCGATTGATTTTTTACTGTGAAACTACTGTTTAAAAAATGTTAAATATAACATGTTTTCCTAGTATTTGTTCAATACAATCTTCTTAAATTTCCTATTTCATTGGAGGTCAGAAATTATTATATGGACCTTATCCACTCCTGCGCGGAACGATTCCGTATTACTGCAGCCAAACCAGTCTCTTAGGTTCTTCAGCCAGGATGTCCTACGTCTGCCAAGGTTCTTCTTTATTTCCTTGCATGATTAATTGTAAGATGTGATATTTAGGTCCTCTAATCACATGTACGAGATATTGAAATTTCTCTTCTACACTGTTACAACCAACTCACATTATTTGCCAATTTTATCAAGCACTTCTCTACGTGTTATTCTGTCTGTCCACAGAATTCAATGCAATACTCACTTTTAATTAAAGAATTTAATAACATTGTGCAAATACCATGTGAAAGAACTCTATTACAAAATACAGATGGAACTCTGCTCAGAAATGTAAAGAAGCTATGGCCGCACCACTGCTTGTGTACAGTTGGAGTTGTTTGCATCGAGGTCTGTGGCATAACTCAGTAGACCTCTGTAAATGTTGATTGGCAGTTGTCTGTACAACACGTATCGATGTGTGTATAAGCTATTTACAAGCTATTATAAGCTATCATAAATAATTAAAGTTATAAGCTATTATAACTGTTATAAGCTATCGTACGGATAAAAGCGCGTTAGTCCACTGTTTACATATCGTATTGTGATTCTTTCGCTAAGGTCCGTTTCGGGATCTAGGTTATTAAATAATTAATACACTAAGTTTACAATTACAAATATTTATTACACTTAAAGATTTACAAAATAAATAATAAACTAATTAAAATGACTTATTACAATAAATAACTTAATAATTTACTTAGCACTACTTACAATCAATTTTATAAGATTATACATTACAAAATGAAACTGAATACACTAAAACTGGATTTAATACAGACACCCAATAACTTATCACAATACACAAACAAACAAAGACAGTATTACAATCGTTGACCAACACAATGCTCGCAAACCATTAACCGGTATAACGCCCGACAGTAACTCGTCAAAGATCAAATGAATACTAACTAACTTGACCGCACTCGGGCGCTCTTTATATAGCTATTTCAAAAAGATAATTCTAGTAAAACAGAGATAACTCCATGCAAATAATAAAGTACAAAAAATAACCCTTTATAAATGAGTGCTAGAACAATCCATTGTAAACAAGTCAACAATAGGTCTTATTATAAATAGAATAAAAGTTGTCACAGGTCTCTTTCCTAAACAGTTGTTCAACAATACCCGACCTTTTATCATATATAGGGTGATTCAAATAGAGCACCGGTTTTGATATATCAAATTAAGAGATTTATTTTATTGAAAAACTGAAAATAAATACATCAACAAGTTCATCTTACCTTCCGATTTCATGTACGAAAAATGATGTCATGCATGTGTCCTCCTCTACTGCGCTGGCACGCATCAACTCTGTCCATGAAATTGGATATTACTGCACGACAAGTTTCGACTTCCATTTGCCCGATAACCCGTAGAATTTCCTCCTTCAAGTCATTGATGTTTCGGGGTTTATTGGCATACACCAATGACTTCAGATGACCCCAAAGATGAAAGTCACAAGGCGTCAAGTCACACGACCTTGGTGGCCATTGATGGTCGGAATTACGAGAAATGATGCGATCCTGGAACCGTTCACGGAGCAACAACATTGTTTCTCGTGCAGCAACTGAATTTTATACGGGTGATATTGGAGAT
Organism: Catonia carolina; assembly: GCA_035578175.1. Classification (NCBI taxonomy): domain Eukaryota; kingdom Metazoa; phylum Arthropoda; class Insecta; order Hemiptera; family Achilidae; genus Catonia; species Catonia carolina. The sequence continues at coordinate 295,630,182 of JAQMRL010000001.1, read as the reverse complement.
CGTACCGAAGAATTCTCCGTACAGAAGAACATCGTAAACCCAATTGTTGAGAACGGCGACGTATTGATTTTGCTGAGCTAACAGCCACACTGTCACTAACCAACGCAACGTTCTGCTCAGTTCGGCCAGAACGGACGACGTCCAGAACTTTTAAGGTCGACTGTTGAACCCGTCTCAAAAAACTTTTTCATGAGCCTGCGAACTGTTGATTCAATCGGTGCTTCATTACGTCCTAGAGTACCGCGAAGTCGCCTGACAGTAGCCGCATAACTCTCTCCACTCTGGTAAAATGTTTTGACGATTAACACTCGTTGTGCAATAGTAAACTTCTCCATGGTTAGACACAGACTGCGAGAGTACTACACTGCGAACAAGAGAAACTACAACTGAATCGTCAATCGGAATGTTCTCCGAAATAGAAATGAGGTCTAACAATGTTGCCAACCGATAAACAAAAATTTACCAGCCGTTTAAAAACCGGCGCTCTTTTTGAACCACCCGATACAATAGCGCAGTCCCATTAAATAATTTTTATGAATAGATATCCCTTTAATAGCTACCCCATTGTTACTTTTTCTTTCTATTAATCTATGAATCCTACTAGAAATTTCGAGAACCACACCTTCCTTCGATATTGTCACAGTATTGTTTCTTCAGTTGATTTGCCTGTTACTCTTGATAAGAGTAATATTTTCTTGTTTCAAGTTACGTGCAATAATTCATTTCATTTTTCAAAAGATTTTTACTTTTTCAAGTTGCAAAATGTTCACGTGTACTGAAAAGAAAATGCTAAAACGAGTGATGCCTTTAATTGAAAAATTGAACTTTTGATCAGCTTAAAACAGTTGCGAGAGTATAACCTAACTGGTAAGTTTTTATTGGAGTAAATGAGTCGACGATTTGTTACATCAAAAAAAAAAGAAATAAAACATTCGGAGAAGCGTTAAAGTACTTTCTAACCAGAAAAAGTCTGCAATTATAACATTGAAAAAATTGAGTAGGCTTTGAATATTTGGACTAAAGAAACTATACATAAAAGAATGTTTCTCAGTTTTTTTTTATATATTATTTTTTTATATTTTTATTATACTATTTTTATATATATATATATATATATTTTATATATATTTACTAATCACAATCTCTCTATTCCCATTTGTGTTTGGTTTTGCTATTCGCGGTAAGTTCGCGAAACATAACTTCACAAATAGCAAGGGATTACTGTAAGTACAGCTACACTTACTTTTAATTAATAATAAGTTATTTTACATTAAAACGTAAATAATAAATTAATAATATGGGCGACAAAATACTGAACATTTTTTAACTTTAATTATGAAGATAATATAAGAACTGTTCATAATATAAGACCTGTATTGTTAAAATAATTTTAGCTTCGCGATCAAAAACGCTTAAATAGTAATTTAGGTTTATTACCTAAATTATCACATTAAAACATTTTGGGAGCTTCTCTAGCCGAAATTTTTAAAAGTAATTTAGTCCAAATGGTTAATTACATTACATGATTAAATTTTATTGAATTATAAATTATATTATATGACAGGGCCATTGGTGTAGTGGTCATTGTAACTAGTTTCTATGCTAGATGTCCGTGGTTCGATTCCCAGTCAGGTTTTCATCTTTATATCACCTCATATCATATACCTACGCATTAGCCATGACCTATGTATTCAAGGCCGGCTCGTAAATGTAATGGTCAGCATAACTGGGGCTTTTACGCCGGGGTTCAGAGTTCGAATTCCGGTCAGGTCATTTTTCATCACTCATCTTCATCTATCATCGTCTGCATTAATAATTGCAAAACATTGGACGTAAAGAAAAAATAAAATAATTAGGCTACACCCAATAAAAATTTAAAAAAAATCTATTCCAGGTTTAAAATAATAATTTTATATTCCAATATTCTAGTTATTACTAGAATACTCTAGTTTGAGCAAGGTAATTGAAACCGCTACCCATAATAGACAGGTGGAGTGTCAAATTATTTACGCTCAATTTGTTCGTTGCAGGGCTAAAATAAATAGTTCTGTTTCTTATCACATGGTCAGCCAATTAAATGACTGAATCATTTAAGAACAGAAGAGGTAGAGGTGTAAAAGACACTAATCAGAGTTATCTCCTCTGAAAGTAATGAATTTCATTGTACAGCCAGACCCTGTGGTGAATGAAGTGAAGGTGTCATTTACAGAGTGGAAAATATGTGCTTTTTAGAGGGCCCGGCATGCTGATAAGCGTACTTTTCTACTCAGTGAGGAAGGCAATGGTAAACCACCTCTCTCCTCGTTTTACTTAGTAAAACCTCTAGAAGTTCAAACCAGCCTTTCGGCTGGTTGACCTAAACAACAACAACAATTGAAAACGGGAAAACCAGTATATTTACGTCCCCTCTGAGACAAGCAATAAGCCTGTGCACAGCGTGGGCGCAATAGCTAGTTTAGTTATAAATCTGAATGATTCATCAATAGTGTCGAATTTGTTTTAAAGAGCGCACCGCATACTCTTTAGAGGTGGCAATGAAGAATGATTTTAACAGTAGATGGGATAGTGTTTTCAGAATAAATGGTCTAACAGCATGCCGTAAATGTATTGTCAATAGCAGTAGGCCTATTCAGATAAAAGTAATCGTTAACTGAGTAATAGAAGAGTGTAGTGTACGTACGTACTAGTAGGGAGAGATTGGTCTGCGGACGGGGGGTGGAGTGGGCTCACGGCTCAGATTCTGAATTGAGATGGAGGTAATTGGTTTGGAACTGGGGAAATGGAATGAGAGGGAGGCGAGGCCTTGCATTCCTTGCATACCTACTGACCACCAGTCCGGTTCACAACAATCACCGCATTCCCATCATTCTATCTCTCTCTTTCGTTATGTTCTCACTACCAAATATAGAGAGGTACATTGATAGATAGGTGCATAGATGGATAGTCGGTATACGTACGACCTTAACTCATTATTTTAATGCCGACATATTCGACAATGGATACACCAATAACAGTCACGCGCTAACCTCATCCTTTAAACGTATACTACCAATTTAAATTTAAAATTTGGATTCCAGACTTCACATGGAGCTGATTAAACCTCTGCTTTAACCCTAGTATTCCCAAGCTTTTATTGGTTGCTTCATATACCTTAGGTGTGGGTTCAAAGTTCCCGCAATATTTTACCAAATTTTTAAATGCTTATTTTATTCATATAACAAAAAATAAACTTATAACGTACAATATAATTCTAATTATACGACGTTTAAAACCATTCTGTAAAATTATAAACAAAATAATAAAATATTATTTATAGTTATTATAAAAATATGGTGCTTGGGAGAAATAATAACATACAATAATAATGAAAGAGAAGCCTGGGAGGAAAGAGCCAAAAAACTTGCTAGATCCCAACATCTGACGAAAGATACATATAACAAGAAATGCCTGTCAATCCACACTAAAATCAGACATTATAAAACAGTAGTACAACCAGAAATTACGTATGGGTGCGAAACGGTATTTAAGCTAAACCAGAAAAATAGAACCGATAGAATCGAAAAACGGGAAAGAAGAATCCTCAGAAAATGTATAGGAAAAAAACACAAAGTAGAGGGTGAATGGAGATTATTACCCAACGAACAAGTTTATCGAGAAAACGAACCAACAATAGACTCCATGAGGAAAAAGAGAATATTGTTCTTTGGCCACTTACTTAGAACACCTGAAGATAGAATAATTAACAGAATAATAAAGAATCTTTATTTTAAAAAAAACAGCACCAATTTGGATTAAAGAAATTAAGGAAGATATGGATGAATTGGGAATGACAGTGAGGGATTTGGAGGGTGAGACAGAGAAATTGAAAGCATTGAAGGATAAAAACATCAGATTCAAACAAAAGACAGACAACAGAGGAGTAAGAAGAGCGATTGTTTCAGATGCAGAAAGAAGGCAAGATCTGTCAGAATGAAAAAATACTGGGAAAAGATCAAAGAAAAGAACCAGAACAGAACTTCCAATAAGCTGACTTAAGTGATCCATTGCGGTCTCCAAAGTTAAAAAAAAAATATGGTGATTCAGATGTTAAGCACATTAGAAAAAAATGGACAAAACATATTGAACAAACAGATCTTTGATAAATGCTCTGATCTCAACTAAGGACTTTCAACTACAAACAGTATCAGGAAAATGTAAAGACTGGGATTCAAGGATTCTGATTGCGCTGATAAATTAAATTCCGCTTCAGATTATTTGGATTAGACATTTTTGAGGATTAAAAAATCAACATCCCACAAGGAATTTAAATTTTCTGAATAAAGAAGAAAAAAGAGTTTGAAAGAGCTATGAGAATAAGAACCTATCATATATAAGTCTGGGGAATAAGAAATAAATGAAACCAGGAAAATAAAAGAAGTCGAAAGTGAAATTTTTCTGAATTTATTTACGAGTAATCCACTTGGATTTAATTCTCGAAAACAGTATGGGATGTATCAAATAGTTCTAAGTACTATCTAAAATTCAACACCGATTTAATTAATACGCTGATGAAACCAGTATTACTGTATGAAACTGAAACAGAACACTTTAGAAAACCAGAAATGAAGAAGATTTTACTAGGTACAGAAAAAAATTTTAAAAATAATTTCTATTATGAAAAAATTAATTAAAATCGAATAAAAAAAGTTTATGAACATTTTGAATTAATCGACGAATCAATACAAGAAAAGAAGAGCTAAGTTTTTTTGAAAACATTAAAAGATTAGATATTATTGGACTAAACAAATATTTGATATTTTGTAACAATAAAAATAATAGATGTGTTAATTAAAATTTAAAAAATTAACAGAAAAATTAGGGAGCTAAGCTTTCACCGCAAGCTTTAAAACGTTGTGATTATTTAAATTTCTTTAAAAAAAATTACTTGATGCATTTTTTATTTGAAAAATTTTACGGTGTACAAGATTTCCTTTCTGAATAGCTTTTGTTTGAAAAATAATTAAATTTCTAAGTAAACACTGAGGTAACTTTTGTATTATTTGGTCAAAATTATTGGATGACGCCCTTGTTTTCTTAAGCAAGTAAGTAGTAATAAATTAATTGGTAAGTAAAGAGTTACTACTCTGTTAAGTATAAGTCCATTTTCAGAGTCACCTGTGGGCAGTTATAAAAATATTGTAGAGTAACTTTTAATTTACGATGAATAAAAAACACCCACGTATAAAAATCCTGACTGGCGTCCGTCCAATAATTAATTTATTTTGTTTTGAGTGGGTTGTATGAATCATGAAACCTGAAATTGGATGATTGGATATCTTCCACGAAAATGCCAATAATTTTTCATTGTATGTTATACACTCGGTACAAAGTAAACTATTGGTTTTTAATTTTTACTTTCTCTTGCCTATATGAATATAAAGGAAGGAAAGTATTGTTTTCATGTCGAGTTTTCACCGGATCTACACGTTTTCAGACCCCCTGAACCCAAAAAACACTTTTTTAGCGATTGGTCTGTGTGTGTGTGTGCGTGCGTGCGTGTGTGTGTGTGTGTGTGTGTGTGTGTGTGTGTGTGTGTGTGTGTGTGTGCGTGCGTGCGTGCGTGTGTGTGTGTGTGTGTGTGTGTGTGTGTGTGTGTGTGTGTGTGTGTGTGTGTGTGTGTGTGTGTGTGTGTGTGTGTGTGTGTGTGTGTGTGTGTGTGTGTGTGTGTGTGTGTGTGTGTGTGTGTGAACAAAGTATCTCAAGAACGGAACATCGTACGAACTTGAAACTTAAGTTACACACTACTACCGAACCCGACACGAACATTCTCATCAAAATCGGTCAACCGGAAGTAATAGTTAAATCGTGTAATTTTTCACTTTTTTGCGATTTTCTCAAAAACTTGTCCTACGATTTTTTTTTTAAAATCGCCTCGTTTACTAAATTTTTTATGCTCTACAATATAGGGTAGGCGCCATGTTTACTGAAATTCTTGGTGAGTGTTTTTACGTAAAAAATTGTTGTTTTTTAAGATTACGGCTTTAATATGCATTTTAGCGCAAAATTTATATAATAAACAATATAGAGAATTTAAAATCCTACAATTGTTATATTAAAAAAATTTTTATAACGCTTAGTTTAGCGGTAATTAGCGATTTTCGGTTTTTTCTCACGAAAAAGTGTGAAAAATCGATTTTTTTAAAGATTTCGGCCTTAGTATGCATTTTACGACAGAAGTGTTTATAATAAAATTTATAAAAAATTAAAAGATCTACAACTTTTATTAAGCGTATTTTTCACTACAGAGCCTAGTTTAGCGTGAAAGAGTGATTTTCCGTATTTTTAAGTCAAACTGAGGTCGATTTTCATTTTGCGTCTTTCACTCATGATTAAAATGAGGTTAGTTTTTTGTTTATTTCTAATGTTTTATTACTAATGTTAGGTTATATTGGTCATTATTTGCATTGGTAAGAGAAAGTTGTGTGAGTGTTTCACACAAGATATTTTGTTCAAGCGCGTACTCTTACAAGAAGTAAACTTATTGTAGACCTTTGTGAATTGAATTTTTAGTGCATCTACCGGCAGGATAAAATGGGATAACTAATGCCATGTTCAGTTGTTGATTTATCGAGTATGGTCCTGTCGACTGATGACCACCTGATGGTCTATGGTCTGTTGGCATCCCATCAATTTCTTTTCTCTAATAGAAATTGGAAATTGTTACGTGCTAAAAAGCACTCAATATGTAATCACGAAGAATATGTTTTGTTAAGCGACTAATAAATTACATTGTTAGTGGAGCGAAGGAAGTAAACTTCTTTATATTCGATTAAATATATTGTCTCCTCGTCTGATGAAATTTACACTGGTAATTAATTTCGTATCAATGAAGATTTTTACACTCAGATAATCAAACTTACTATCGGTTTCACAATCACAGACACCCGAGTGTGAACCCTTGCACCTCCAAAACTATGAGTCAGTTTTCAACATATTTTACATCAAAATTTAGCTCATTTTATTCTGCATTAACCCACAATAGTCCTATATTTTTTATGTTGTTAAAAAATTGCCATATTGAGGTTGGAAGACAAAAGACCCGTTTTTTTGTTAAAAAATTGCCATATTGAGGTTGGAAGACAAAAACACCCGTTTTTTTTTGCTACCACTACAAATTTCATACGTTTAGAGGCGTGTAATTCGATAATTATTTGACCACAAATTTTGAAATTTTAACACAACATAGACAATTATATTTCTACAGCGTGTACGAAGTTTCAAATTCATACAGTATTTAAATTTTGATTTACTAACAATATTCTGAACCCTTGCTATTTCGGTAACCGCTTAATCGTTCGGCTTGGGTAAACTATCGTTACTCAGCGTTAAAAACTCAGTACAGCGTATTCAGCGTTAAAAACTTAGTACAAATGTTTTAATTACATGAAATACTGACTAGCCAATGTTATGGTAGAATTTTTAAAATTTTGAAAAATAAACTGTGGTAGGGTCAGTGGCGGAGCGTATAGCAGCTTACTGTCGATAAAAAAAAGTTTTATTGCACTCACCTTGGAAGTCCTGCGACTTACCAGCTGGTACCAGTGGCTTCCCAATGAGTGTTGAGCTGCCGAAGATCTTGAATAAGTGGACTGTATTTAGCGTGGTCGGTTTCCTGGAGTGTCTCCAGCACGTAAATACGTAGCGATGCGTGAATTTAATAGAAAAATAAACTTAACTAATATAAAGAAAACAAATGAGCGGTCGCGGATAATTCCCAATACTAGGGCGAAAGCGGAAAAGCGTAAGACTGCACAGAGAGCGTTCTTTTGCGTTGCGAGTTAGCGGCCGACTGTGTCCAGTTCAGTATAAAACTGTTTGTATGTGCAGGTAGAAATCAACCCTCATTGGTTGAGACCGATAAATGATATCTTAGAATAGAACACAAAAATAAATTGATGAATTGAACCAAACATAAAATTTATATAGTCCCAAACAGACTGGGTAATGCGGGGGCTGGGCACGACTATCCATGTTGAAGGTTGTGTACGTGACATCCTGTCGGACTGTCTACCTGAATTGACAGACTGCATTTTCAATTCAGGTAGACAGTCAGATTTAGGCAACATGGGTAGTAGCGCCCACTCCCCGCATTCCCAGTCTATTTTTCAAAATTTTAAAATTTCTACCATAACATTGGCCAATCAATATTTCATGTTATTAAAATATCTGTACAAAGTTTTTTACGCTGAATAAAACGATAGTTTGCCCGTGCCGATAGATAGCAAGGGTTCAGAATATTGTTAATAAAACAAAATTAAATAACGTACAAATTGAAAAAGTCGTACACACTGTAAGAATATAATTGAATATATTGTGTTAAAATTTCAAACTTTTCGGTCAAATAATTATCGAGTTACACGCCTCTAAACGCATGAAATTTGTTGCGGTAGCAAAAGAAACCGGGTCTTTTTGTCTTCCAACCTCGATATAGTAATTTTTAAACAACATGAAAAATATAGGACTATTATGGATCAACGCAGAATAAAATGAGCTAAATTTTGATGTTAAGTATGTTGAAATCCGATTCATAGTTTTGGAGATGCAAGGGTTCAAACTCGGATGTTTATGATTATGAAAACGATAGTAGTTGTGTCAATGGTATTTTTAATAGAAGACTGTTTCAACCAAAAAAATGTTGTACATCAGTTTAAATTGTGACTATCAATTGCGCCCGCGTTACTCACGGGTTTTTGCTACCTTTAGAGAGGTTACAATATTACAGGAATCGGTAACACAACTGCAGTTTTTATTACTTTCTTTGCCCTGTAATGAAAATTAGGGAAAGAAGGCATTGTTTTCAAGACTATTTTTGAAATCGAGTTTTCATCGGAAATACTTAAGTTTTCAGGTTCTCTGAACCCAAGAAACATGTTTTTGAAGATTGGTCTGTGTGTGTGTGTGTGTGTGCGCGCGCGCGCGTGCGTGTGTGAACAAAATATCTTAAGAACAGAATTCCGTACGGAGGTGAAACTTGGAACTTGAAATTACGTATAATGAGACCCGCTACGACATTTTTATTAAAATTAGTTTACTGGATGCAGTAGTTTATTAGTATACTTTTTAATTTCTTTACGATTATCTCAAAAACGACTCCTACGATTTTCGTGAAAATCGCCTCATTTATAATATTTTCGTCCTAACCTAGGTAGAGTAACGCCATGTTTGCTGATATTTTCTTGGATACTGTCCTATCATATATTTTTTTTTTTTTAGATTGCGTCCTTTGTATACATTATAGGGGAAAATTTTTATAATCAAAGTTGTAGAAAATTAAAAATTTACATTTACATATTCCAAGCATTTTTTCGAAAGAATGGCCATTTAGTGCGTCATTTAGTGTAATTCACTCTTGATTTAAATTATATTAGACTACCTATGTTTTACATGTAACATTTTACTCATGATTAAACAGATTATTTTTTTTTTTTTACATTGTTTACTTCTGATTAAAATTAATTTATATTTTTTATTTATATGGGCAAGAAAAAGTCCTGTGAGTGTTTTACATCAGATTTTTTATCTTTTTGGGTGATATCTACGCAAATCTTAAATTGTACCTCGGTAATGATAAAGGATAAATGTAATTTAAAAATGAGAAAATTATACACCTGACCGGGAATCAACCCATGGACTTCTAAAATAAATCTCAATCGAGCTGACCACCACACCAACCGTTATTAAAGCTGATATTAAAAATAACACAATAATAAGTCTAACCGATGCCAATAATTAACCAAACTTATCACGAGTAATCAAAAGGGCGCTTATCTGTAACTTTGAACGCGGTTGGATTAATATTGAACAAAATAAATCGTAATTTATAGAAGGTTCTTTAGGGAACTGGTTATTAATAACTAATAAGTGATAAACTTATTATCTGCCCATAACAGACAGGTGGAGAGTCTAATTATTTACTCTCAATCTGTCGTTGCTGGGCTAAAATAAATAGTTCTGTTTCTTATCACATGGTCAGCCAATTAAATGACTGAATCATTTAAGAACAGAAGAGGTAGAGGTGTAAAAGACACTAATCAGAGTTATCTTCTCTCTGAAAGTAATGAATTTCATTATACAGCCAGACCCTGTGGTGAATGAAGTGGAGGTGTCATTTGCAGAGTGGAAAATATGTGCTTTTCAGAGGGCCCGGCATGCTGATAAGCGTACTTTTCCACTCTGTGAGGAAGGCAATGGTAAACTACCTCACTTCTCGTTTTACTTAGTAAAACCTCTAGAGGTTCAAACCAGCCTTTCGGCTGATGACCTAAACAACAACAAACTTATTATAAACTTCAGTATCGTCATGATACTAATTAACAATACCGATTTAACGAAAAAGTTGGAATGCTCATCTCCTTCGAGATCGTCCCATACCACGTTGTTTTGGCTTAGCACGTTGTTTTGTTGTGGTTGGCTTGTAAGTAAACACCTGTTCCGGGTGTTCGATCATCTGGCATCCTCAAAAAATGACTATACCAATCTTTACTGTATTTTTGATTAGTTGGTATCAACCCTAGCACATCAATCCCACGCCTACTATAATCATTTCGTTTATTAAAACACTTGTCGAAACATTGTTTCATTCACGTTATTGATACTTTACAATATTATTAAAAAAAACAAATACGACTAAATTTACAAATCATCTAAGTTAACATATCTCAGTTTTTCCGCAGGGTGGGGATAGATTGGTACCCTGTGGAAAGGCACAATGTGGCTTGGTGGGCGGAGTAACCAACCAAATATCTCCCTCTACCGTACTACTAGCAATGATATCACCAAAAATTAATTATTTCATATCTATGTGTTTGTACAAACTAAACTTAGATAAATTATTGTAACAACGTCAAATTTACCCAAACTTTCGTAGTAGTCTATTTCATAGTGAAGAAGTGAGTTATCCATAACTGAAAAATTAACTGTTTTTTATGACTTAAATTAACGTTTTTATAATTCCACCCACTAAATCAAATAATTTCACTCGTTTTTAAAAAAAATCAATGAACGCTAAGCTTGATTGAACGATTCGGCATAATTCCGAGCCCATAAAGGGACGAAAACGACCGGAACGTTGTGACTTTCGTAATCAGCAAATATTCTGAAAATCTGTACTTGTGTACCAACTCTCCTTCCCCCTTGGGATGAGCTAATTCATTATAAAATGCAATCTTGGTTATGAACTAATAGTCTATGCAGATAACTCCGCTGTAAAGTAAGCAGAATATTAATGTTTAGGCATGTTAATTAAAAAAATAAAGGGAATTTTTAGATTATTTTCAGTCATTCTGTGTAATGTAGGCATACAGTATATAAATAACATGCTGATGGGAATATATTCGGTGGGTAATTGCATTAAAAGTGGAAGGCAAATTACTTAAACTCTGCCCCGTTTTACATAATATCTCAATTTGCATAACTTATTCTAAAAAAAAGGAAGAGAAATATGTCGGAAACAATAGTAGTGATAAAGATGTATATTTGTGCAGCCTGTGTGTGTTTATTTTTTTTAGCTAAAACCTTTTTAAGTATTAGCTAATATGTATACTGTAATACGCTCGCTGCTACATTTTGGTGCTTTGTTTATCAAGTAGTTTGTAAGCACCGGTTGTTAATTACAAGCCATCATTAAAAATTACTATTATGCATTGAACAAGGCTTGGCTTTTCTAATTTTTACCACATTTCTTTTCTTCTTATTTTATAGTAAACCATTATCTTAATGTTAATTTATGCATCATATGAATTTGCGACTTCATACTTTGGAGTGAGTTCTCTCATTATTTGTCTGTATATTCTAAGTGAATTATTCAGTTTCGTTTATTTGGACATAAATGTAGAACTGCAATGATAGCAATTTTTTTGAAAAATTCGATGTTGATTGTGTTGTTTAGGTCATCAGCCTAAAGGATGGTTTGAGCCTCTTGAAATTTACTAAGTAAAACGAGGAGTGAGGTGATTTAGCAATGCCTTTCTCACTGAGTAGATAAGTGTGCTTATCAGCATGACCCTCTGAATAGCATCTACCTTCCACCTTGCAAATAACACCTTCACTTCATTAACCACAGGGTTTGTTGTTTAATGAAATTTAATAATCTCAGAGGAGATAACCCTGACTAGTGTCTTTTACGTCTCTACCTCTTCTGTTCTTAAATGCTTCAGCGTATAATTGGCTGACCATCTGATAAAAAACAAAATTATTTTTTGTAGCCCTGAGCTGTTCCTGAATTAGAATGAAATAAAAAAACTGGTGTGAAATACTCACACAACTTTCTCTTGCCAATGCAAATAATTAACAATATAACCTAACATTAGTAATAAAACATTAGAAATAAACAAAAAACCAACTTTAAAAAACATAATCTTATTTTAATTATGAGTAAACGACGCAAAATGAAAATCGACCTCAGTTTGGCTTAAAAATACGGAAAATCACTCTTTCATGCTAAACTAGGCTCTGTAGAGAAAAATGCTCTGAATAAAAGTTGTAGATTGTTTAATTTCCTATAAATTTGATTTTTACACTTTTGTCGTAAGGCCTCCCAAGAATTTTAGCAGACATGGCGCCTAACCTATCTTGCAGAGCATAAAAAATTTAGTAAATGAGGTGATTTAAAAAAAATCTTAGGAGCCGTTTTTGAGAAAATCGCAAAAAAGTGAAAAATGACACGAATAAACTACTACTTTTGGTTGACCGATTTTGATGAAAATTTTCGTGTCGGGACTTCTAGTGGTACCTAACTTAAGTTTTAAGTTTCAAGTTCGTATGATGCTCTGTTATTGATATATTCTATTCAAACACACACACACACACACACACACACACACACACACACACACACACACACAGATCAATTGCTAAAAACATGTTTTTTGGGTTCAGGGGCTCTGAACGCGTGTAGATCCGGTAAAAACTCAATTTCGAAAAATCGACATGAAAACAATACTTTACATCCTACATATTCATATAGGCAAGAGAAAGTAAAAATTTTACATACTTGTACTTATGTTGTTAAATTCTCTAGTAAAGTTCTCCACTGATGCTAATTTATTTCTATTCGACGTTTAGCGTGGAAAACATATGCCATTTTATATTAAAACTGTGTTGTTGTTCAGGTCATCAGCCAAAAGGCTGGTTTGAACCTGTAGAGGTTTTACTAAGTAAAACAAGGAGTGAGGTGGTTTACTGTTGCCTTCCTTACTGAGTGAAAAAGTACGCTTATCAGCATGCCGGGCCCTCTGAAAAGCACATATTTTCCACTCTGCAAATGACACCTTTACTTTATTCACCACAGGGTCTGGCTGTATAATTAAATTCATTACTTTCAGAGGAGATAACTCTGATTAGTGTCTTTTGCACCTCTACCTCTTCTGTTCTTAAATGATTCAGTCATTAATTTGGCTGACCATGTGATAAGAAATAGAACTATTTATTTTAGCCCTGCAACGAACAGAGTGAGTGTAAATAATTTGACACTCTACCTGTCCGTTATGGGCAGCCCGTTATGGGCATTAAAACTGTATCAAAATAAATTCAGTTTAGAATTTTTTAATGAATATTAAGGTGTATTTGTGAGAACTTTAGTGCTGTGTGGCAGAATCATTTATTAAACATAATTCTGTTTCATTTATGCGCCTTGATGAAAGTTAATAAAAATTTCATAGTGAGAAGGTTTTATATAATGCTTGAACCATTGTTTCCTGCTTAATCCCGTACATATGAGTACAACATTGTAGGCCGAGTATTGTACGTAAAACCGTCTAGTGGTTGGACCCTAAAATCTGTCTGCCGTGAATTGCCTACTACTCTTGTGTGTGAATCCCTCGTACACTGCTAAATTAATTTTGCAGAGTAGCCTACTTGACTTAATTCTTCAACCATATATTATTATATGGTAAGAACTACAGAACCATTAAAATATCTATCATACCAGAAATGTTGTAATTTTTTAACAGGTATACTAATCAATCTGAATCTTTTTCTCTCAATTTAAGAAATTCACAATCTGTTGGAAACAATCAGTGAATCTGAGAACACAAAATTTGAAAAAAAACATGATAAATAAACGTGAGTTGAGACACAGTTCAGTGACAGAACTTCGACGTGAATAGATAAGTGTAGCATTACATTAAGTACAGCATTTAGAACATTGTAATGGATTGTCAATTACAGTACTAAGTTAATAGATGAGGTCCCGGCTCCATCGACGTTTTAGACGTCTTATTGGATTGTTTGGAAGAGTCTGCGTAGCCAGATTTGACATCAATGGGTTATGGTGGTTCACGAGTTTCTTCCTAAATTTTGTATAGAGTTTGAAGAAAACGTCGCAAATGGGTACGTTTAGATCTGAGTGTAGTGTTTTATTTGTTACATAATAAGGGACGTTAACTATCCTCCGTAAAAGCTTTGATTGGAAACGCTGAATTTTTGCTAATACCGATGGTTTTCCATAGTATTAAAGCTGACTGGCATAGCTCCATATTGGTCGAAGGAAGAGCTGTAAATGGTTAATTTAGATGTAGTTGGTAACTTGGATTTGCGTGAAAGAAGTCTGTACAACTGTACAGAATCTGAATCTGGAATAATTTCTTTAAAAATAAAATACACTTCAATTTTGTTTCAATTTTTATTACAATTTTTGGGCGTCAACTGCTATCCGTTATCGTTATTTTGCGTTGCAGAAGTTCATAATTATATAGTAGGCCTACATATAGAATTATAACGGACCTTCTGGTATTGACCTATTAAGGTTTTGTTCTTCCCCACCCCCCGTGGTCCAATAATTAATTACCATTACCAGAGAATTAATTACAAGAACCAAACGAACATGTTAACAAACCTTAAGCAACGAATTCAGCCGTATTTCACAAAAGCAAGAGATTGCAGTTGCTTAGCAGGGATAGTGTAGAAGCTCTTTGCAGGATTGTGACGATAATCGTATCTGGAATAATTCCGCAAAAGCCATCTTAGCAGCGAACATATGAAACGATGGTTTAAACTTGCCTTACAGGGAGAAGACCAAAATAAAAGACAAACAGACATGAAATAATAAAAAAGTGGCTGGATGAGATCACGAAGAATTTCGCGAATCAAACGAGGGAATTTCGTTCAGTTAAAAGTACAAGCTTTTTTATCGAAATTTATTTTTCTGTCTTTTCAATTTGTAATTTACAACCTGTTAGTAGCAATAAGTAAGTATGAGAAATTATGTATATTGACATGAATTTATTTGATTGAGCTATCAAATACGCCGGCCGCATTGCCGTAGTTGGTAACGTGCTTGCCTCTCATCCTGCGGTCTTAAGTTCGAATCCCACTCAGGCAAGGCATATTTTCATACGTTACAAAAAATCATTTCATCCTTCACTTTCTGCATTAGCAGTAATTGCAAAGACGTTAAACAAAACAAAAATTGAGCTATCAGTCAGCGCCATAGTTTCATCATTATTGATTCACGGAAAAAATCTCTTGGCAAAAGCCGTTTGAGCCTTTTTTCGAAGTTACCTGGAATGAATCGCGATCGCATATTGTTTACCATTGGTTTAATGTGTGCGTCAAATTCAGAGTGCATTGTTTCATACAATTGTTGTGCTATTGTCGTGATGAGTGGAATATATAAGTCATTGTGAAGCGTATCGTTAGTTACATAAAAGGAGCATTGTGTTGCCTTTCGGAAAATTTTATTTTGTATAGCTCGGATGAGTTTTATGTGTGAATGAGTAAAAGCTATGCAGTCCCACGTAGTTGAATGCCTTGGGACCCAATTGATTGTGTAATCGCTTTATAAATTATTTTTTTTGTCCAAGTTTGTAACTTTTGTATGTGATTATTTTTACACATTTTCTACTTTTTCTAGTTTCAAAGTATCTTATTAATTTTTAATACCTACGTACATGTTTTTCACCCAGATATTTGAAGTTTTTTTGTGTGATGTGTATTGATTGAAATACTATTTTCTGTTGCAGGTACGGATTCTTCTTCAAAATGATCACTGTCAGTTGAAATCGTGAGTTTTCTCATCAGTATGTATATTTTAGAATTCGGATGGAACTGAAATATACTCTCTTGTATTTCTTTTTTATTTAATTATAATTAAAACCCCTATTAGCGTAAAAAGTGAACTATATTTAACCGCTTCAAATTTTTACCATAAGGGAAATTGTCATTAGCTTGGTTAGAATACATACAGGTTTTAGTAAATAATACCAGAGTAAAATGATTTCCTTTTGCTTTTGCCACTAGGTTGAAAAGTATCGTTGGTTTTCGTGTAGTGGAGATGACTAGTTAAGTGTCATTCGTCCCCGTAACCCTTCTGCTCTGAATTGTATTATTATTTACCAGCAACTCCTCACTTGTTCCGCTTCCTGTCAACTAAACGTGAAACGCGTAACTTTTCACGCAACCTTGTCCGTTTAAAGCCAAATTGCGCTGTACAAATAAAACCAATTAGTGCTAGAAACAAGAATATTGTAGTCACCAATATGAATTACCAGTGGAAAGAGAAATATAACCTGAGAATAATTGAATTATGTGTTAAAAGTAAAAGTAGGTGAAATGTATTTTTTAGCCGGCCCGTGGTGTAGGCCTACTGGTCAGCACAACTCGCTTCTACGCCAGGGGTCCCGAGTTTGATTCCCACTCAGGTCTGGGATTTTTTCATCACTCATTTTCATCTATCACCTTTGTCATCGTCTGCATTAGAGTTAATTGCAAAACAGTCGTTCGTAAAACAAAAATAAATAAATTTTTTAAAGAAATGGTACGAATTCTTTAATTTTTTGAAGGTTTACATAACTCTCTAATCGAGTCCGAGTCCCGAAAGAAGTGAGCTTGTTGCGCTCGGAATGACGTCGTAGCTAGGCTACCTTGTCGTTCGGAGAATTGGATGAACGGAAAATGTTTTGGAATTTTTCTTCATTTGGAATTACAGATGATTAATTGGGGGAAAGATTGGCTCGGAATTGGGATAACAGCGAGAAAATTGGCTTGGGAAGGGAAGCTTTTTCTTGTCGGGAGTGTTCTTTACTAGTAGAAAATATTTATAGAGAGTCTATAGGAAATCGTGGAATGGCTGTTTAATCTTTACTTGTGGTGGGCGAGGTTTCGTGTAGATTTCTCCGACAGCTGGCTGAAAAGAGCGTTGACCGGCTTCGTGAAGGACTCTTGAAGTTCGGTGTATGAACTCCTCCAGGGTGGGGGTGAGGACGTAGTCTTGAACGGTTTTATTATTGATGAGGTAGTGGAGGTTGGAAATTTGTCTTACAATGCGGTTGTGAAGGGAGGAGAGTTTTCTTTTGTTGATGGAGGAGAGACCGGGCCACCAAACTGGTGCACCGTAAAGAAGGAAGGATCTGATGATAGCCGTGTGGATGAGGAGTTTAATGGAGATTCTGAGAGAGCGGGAGCGTAGCAGGGGGGGAGAGTTTATAGAGTAAGTCTCTGCCTTTTATGATTTTTTCTGTGACATGGGTGCGGGAAGTTAGACGTCTGTCGAAGGTGAGACTCTAATCAGAATTGGATATTATGGCATTAGTTTTGTATGTCCCGGAAAATTTTTTCTAAAACTAAAAAAAATCATTGTAAAGGATGTTGTCACGTACTACTATTAGGATATCATACTGATAAATAGAACTCACCCTCTCACCCGCCGTAACAACAAACAATTAATAATAATAGATCATACTATTTTTATCAATTAAATGTTTTTTCAAAATTTAAAAGTTACATAATGCAAGCCATAAAGCGTATGCTTCTCAAGAAGCTCTGAGCTTCCGAACAATAAAAGTATTTTTGAAATCGGCAGGGTAGTTTTTGAGTTTGATTCGTACAAACAAACAACTTTATACTGTTTATATTAAATTAGTATAGATTTGGCTAATATCATGTTAAAAATTTAAATAGTTGGTATAAAAGTGTTTTAATTTAATTTTTATATCATATATCGTCCCTGCAATGGTAAACTTGCGAATGTGAAAATTTTGCGAATATGAGTTTGTTAGTGCATGCTGATGACAACCCAACACATGCTGTAAACTCGCGAATATGTATCTTGTTCGGTTAGAGAGATACAGCCTTTGTAAAAATACGAAAATACACGAAGTGTGTTAAAAAAGAAAGCATTGAATTTGTTTTTGTTCTCCTGTAAAACTGAGAATTTGCACATTCGCGAGTTTACCATTGGATGGAAGATATGAGGCCTATGAGATGAATTTTAATTCTGTGGAAAAAAAACATTTTAAAAGTCCAGTTATATATCTCGTTGTAAATCTGTAATTTAATGATAATGTTAGCTGAATATTTTTGTTCGAATTTGAGGAAGAAAGTTAAAATATAGATAAAATATGCAGAATCAAGGATCAAATGAAGAGTATTGCGTTCTGCGTGCTTCATATTGTAGTTACATCTATTGTATCTTGTAGTTGTGGTATTTTTATAGTTCGTCTTTCAACTAACGTCACGTTTATGAGTGAGTGACTGTAACTAATTGAACAAAATGTGACTGGATTCTTTTCAATGTTCTCCATCTGCAGTTGTGTTAAAATCCGCAGTTATTGCATCTATTGTTTAATTTTTATATGTATTATGACACCAAACACAGTACGAGCGTCAGAATAACATACGAGGTGTGGCTATTAAATAACGAGACTGACGTAAAAAAATTTATTTTAATTTTATACATAATCACTTATTGTCTGTCACCTTCAATATACACTCCTTCTCTATTCCTTCAACGCTCCGTGCGAATTTTCCATTGTTGGAAACAGTGCTGGAAGTCATCTTCTGTCAGCTCCTTCAGGACACGTGCCGCTTTCTCTTTTACACCTTCCACAGACTCAAATCTTGTCCCATTTAATGCATGATTAAAAGATCTTCAACTTTTATTAAGAGCATTTTTCTCTACAGAGCCAAGTTTAGCGTGAATGAGTGATTTTCCGTATTTTTAAGCCAAACTGAGGTTAATTTTCATTTTGCGTCTTTCACTCATGATTAAAATTAGGTTATGTTTTTTGAGGTTAGTTTTTTGTTTATTTCTATTGTTTTATTGGTAATATTAGGTTATATTGTTGATTTTTTTGCATTGGCAACAGAAAGTCGTGTGAGTGTTTCACACCAATTTTTTTTGAATTTTACTATAAAATCCAGCATTATTATTTCATAATCCACTGTACTCTAATTACAAAGCTGTTCATGATGTGACTATAAATAATTTAAAAAATCTGGTGTGAAACACTCACACAACTTTCTCTTGCCAATATAAATAATTAACAATAAACCTAATATTAGTAATAAAATATTAGACATAAACAAAAAAACTAACCTTAATAAACATAACCTAATTTTAATCATGAGTGAAAGACGCAAAATGAAAATCAACCTCAGTTTGGCTTCAAAATACAGAAAATCACTCTTTCACGCTAAACTAGGCTCTGTAGAGAAAAATGTTTTAAATAAAAGTTGCAGATCTTTTAATTTTCTATAAATTTGATTATATACACTTTTATTATAAAATGCATACTAAGGCCGAAATCTTAAAAAAAATCGATTTTTCTCACGTTTTCGTGAGAAAAAAACAGAAAATTGCTAATTACTGCTAAACTAAGCGTTATACCAAAAAATGTTTGAAATAAAAGTTGTAGGTTTTTAAATTCTCTACAACTTTTATTATATAAATTTTTTCGCTAAATTGCATATTAAAGCCGTAATCTTAAAAAAACTTTGTTTTTACTTGAAAACAGCCTCACCCAGAATTTCAGCAAACATGGCGCCTACCCTATCTTGTAGAGAATAAAAAATTGAGTAAAATAGGCGATTTTAAAAAAAATCGTAGGACCAGTTTTTGAGAAAATCGCAAAAAAGTGAAAAATTACACGAATAAACTACCACTTCCGGTTGACCGATTTTGATGAAAATGTTCGTGTCGAGTCCGGTAGTGGTATGTAACTTAAGTTTCAAGTTTCAAGTTCGTACGATGTTCCGTTCTTGAGATATTCTGTTCACACACAGACACACACACACACACAGACACACACACAGACCAATCGCTAAAAACATGTTTTTTGGGTTCAGGGGGTCTGAAAACGTATAGATCCGGTGAAAACTCGATTTCGAAAAATCGACATGAAAACAATACTTTCCTTCCTATATATTCATATAGGCAAGAGAAAGTAAAAAAGCAATGCTCACGCATTCTTTCCGGCCACATACGAGTATTTGTCTACTTCTAACTCTCATTAGTTTTGGATAATGTAACGGATTATATTCACGCGCATGTGTGTTTGTGTGCTCAATAAAGGAACGATCAAATTTAGGTATTCTAATTGATAATAAATTTTACTCAAAGAGACAATGGAATAATCTAGATATACCGCATATTGTATCAAAAAATAATTCACCAGCTTTAATAAAATGATTAATTAATAAAATACAAATGAAAATGTAATGCAAAAAATAATCCAAATACAATACGCTCAGATAACGCAATTGTGTAAAACGATTTGTTCATTACATTATTTATTTTTTTTTTTTTTTTTACGTTTTGGCCACTGTGGACCGCGTTGAACCTTGACAGATGTTTAGTCTTCTTCGTTCCCAGGATTCCCTCATTTTCTGGCTGAATAACTGCTTGCGTTCACTTGTCCATTCTGTGCCCGTTCGTTGGACCTGATGTGATGGTTCCCATCTGTCAGCTGTTTCCTTGAAAGCCTTCCTGTCCAGAATGGTATTCTCATCGATGTTCATTTCTTGCAAGTCTTTCTGTACTTCTTTGACCCATGGGATCGTTGTTCTCCGCTGTGTGATGAAGGTGAAGATTTGGTGTGTGAGTCTAGATGGGTCCATTCTGTAAAGGTGTGCGTAAAATTTTGCTGGTCGCTTCCTGAAGGATGTGCTAAAGGTCTCTGTTTCCCTATATAAATCTCTGTTACTGCGTAGTCTCCACTGTCCTTCCTCATCCCTTTCTCGGCCCAAGTATCTTCCTTAGAATTCTTCTTTCCCGTTTTTCTATTTCCTCCATTCCCTTCTTGCTATTTGCTGCAAGGCATTCTGCGGCATACAGTCCCTCTGGTTTGATCACTGTGTTGTAATGCAAGATTTTCGCTCTGTTGGAGATACATTTCTTGTTGTATCTGTTTTTGGTGATCCCATACGCCCTGTTCATTTTGTCCACTCTGGTTTGTAGTGCCACTTTTTCTAGTCCATTTGGTTGCATCCATTTCCCCAGGTACTTGAAGTGATTTACTCTGTTAATTTTTCCATATTTGGTTTCTAGGTGTTTCTCTCCTTTGTGTTTCCATTCCATATACTCTGTCTTCTCATAAGAGATCTGCAATCCTGCTTTTTCTGCAGTTTCCTGTAGTCTTTCGATGGCTATTCTGGCGTCACATGTGTTTCTGGTCAGTATGGCTATGTCATCTGCAAAGGCTAGGCAGTCAATGTTGACTTTCCTTCTTCCTGTTCCCAATTTGATTGGTTGCAGTTTCTGTTCTTCCAACTGAATTCTCCACTCCCTTATCACTTTCTCCAATACTAGATTGAATAGAGTGGGTGACAGTCCATCACCTTGTCTTACCCCAGTTTTTACTTCAAAACTTCGTGACAGCTCTCCCATAAATTTCACTTTGGATTTTGTCCCTGTTAATGTTTGTTTGGTGATTGCCCGGGTTTTCTGATCAACACCTAATTCTTCTAGAATCTTGAAGAGGGTTACTCTGTCTATAGAGTCATATGCCTTCTTGAAATCGACAAAGGTTACCACGGTGTTCTGGTTTGAGATGGCTCTGACTCTTAGGATGTTTTTTAGGTTGAATGTCTGTTCTGTACATGATCTTCCCTTTCTGAAACCTCCTTGATATTCGCCTATTAGGTGCTCGGTCTGCTTGTTGATTCTCTCCTGCAGGGCTTTTGAGAGTACTTTGTAGGCTACTGGTAGCAGAGATATTCCTCTGTAGTTGTTGCAATTTGTTTTGTCACTGTTTTTATGCAGCGGGTGGATGAGTGCATTCCTCCATTCCCCCGGTATTTCTTCCTTTTCCCAGATGTCCACACATAATTGTTGTATTCGTTTGCTTACCCATCCCCCTCCGACCTTTAGGATTTCTGATATTGTTCCCCAGGTGCTTTATCGTTTTTTAAAGATTGAATGATTGTGTATATTTCTTTTTCCGTTGGTGGTTTTGATGGGGGGTTGGGATTGTTGTTGCTGGTGAAACTTAGAGTCCCTTGTGGGGGGTCACAGTCGAGTAGCTCTTCAAAATAGTCTGCAAGGGTTTCGCATCCTTTTTTGTTGTTGGTCGTCAGTGTACCGTCATTACATTATTATGAATATTATTACATATTACCTTTTCTGCTCTGCTAAGCTAAAAAGCTGTAACTGCAAAAAAATTAAATTTGAGTTTTGAATTGATTTTTATGTTTAAAAGTATGAGAAATCCAAAAAACTAAGCCAAAATACCGTATAATCTACAACCTTATACAAGATATAAAGGTTACCCAAAACGGGGTAACTGCAGTTACCCCTTTTTGGCTTCTTATAACATGAATGCCTTAACTGTATCTGCATAAATGTTAATAAAAAAAGCATTTAGGAAAAAACTGAAGTATTTTTCTGATTCTTTGGCGTAAAATATGCATGAAACAATAGGAAGTCGGATAATCTGCATATTTTTAACAAGTGGCTTAGGCCAAAATGTAAAATCCTCATTTCTCGCATATCATACTCCATGCAGTTACGGCTTTTTGGCTTAGCAGGGCAGTTTTGTACCCGTGCTGTACAACAAGGTTTCGCCGATTGTTTAGCAAACAATGTAGATTGATAGTGTTTATAAGGATTCATCATTTTTTGGTACTTCCCATGAATAGCGCAGGACTTTACTACAGTAGGCCAATCTAGCCGTGGGACGGTGCGCACGCGCCACAGCATCTAACAAAAATATGAAGTACGCAGTTGGTATGGTCTGTCAATATTAACAATGATATTGATACCGTTGTGCCTATAACAGGTAGGTGGACTGTTAAGGGAAGACTGTACTTTGTACCCTGCCAATGTTAAATTTGCTATTTTTAACTACATTTTTCACAGGATTGATAAGCGATAGGGAAATGAAACTTTACTTATTTATAGATGTCGGGTTTCTCTAGCTATTGACATTTTTTCAATTTAATCTGTTGAACCATAAAGTTAAAAACAGAATAACGAATAATATAAAATTTTTACACATTTTTTTCTACGGTATTTTACATTTAATTAATTTTTACAGAATTTGAGGAAGTCATAAAAATGCCAGAATATGTGCATATGCAAGACAAATATTTGGTAAAAATTTCAGTCTGGTAGGTTTAATGGTATTCGACAAAAATGAATGTTAAAATTTTAAGTTTGCGGGAACAGATGAAAAAACAAAAGGCACAAATCAAAAACAAAATGTACAACATTAACAAGTGAATTTCCCATCAACAGTTGGTTAGAAAGATGAACTGAGAGTGTTAAAAACAATAATGCTTATATTTTTAAAGTACTACGAATTCCCTTTGTTCTAAAACGATCCGTATAAAATTATGAAAAATATTCGTTTTTGGTGACACGATAATTTTTCTGGGTGAACCTCCTAAAAACTTAATTTTTTCATTAAAATACAATTTTTCACGTAATTTAAAGTTTTGTGGCTGAACTGTGTCTAAACAACTGAAAAACATAAAAAACTTAAAATCGAAATTTTCAGTTAAAACCATCATACAGTCTCACCTTAAGTTATTTGCACTCAATCTGCTAGTTCCGGGCTACAAAAAATAGTTCTGTTTCTTCTCACATGGTCAGTTAATTATATACTAATCCTGATATACTGATTATAATCCGTCTACTATCTATGGACTCATTATCTTGCGGAGATAATAATATTAAAACTTTATTTATATATTTTTTACAGTTATTTCCATACACATTTGTTCCAAAACCTATCTATGCATTTACAACTATTCATAATGTACGTGGTGGAGGAAATACAAGATTATAATTGAAAAATGTTGTATGTTTTTTGGAACATCAATAAATAAAAAAAATAAATATTTGTTATTTATTTGTTCAATAATAATAACACCAAACATACATATTTTTAATAGTGTCATGTGTAAGTTTTTAATCTAGTGTTGTAATTTCAAACAAGTTGTAGGCTACTTGAAATGATGATTAAAAACTTGAAAAAATTGGAGGAGAGATAAAATTTTGAATTGTGAAATTAAATTGCTGCAATGTTCTAAAATTCTCTAACCGTGAACAATGTTTCTATCGTGTTATTTCAATGATAGTGTACATATACTTAATATGAATAGCAACTGAAAATTCTAGTTACGGTGGGTTAAAATCGGTGCAATGGTAAATATCTGTTTTTTGATGAAAGAGTGATTGATATTCGAATGTTTGTTGCCTTTCATTTTATTCCATCTCTTTAATTATTGTAATTGCTTCTACGCTTCTTCTGTACCAATCGGATCCGATAAAATAAAACACTACCGGCACTGTAGTACGTCAAACCGTTTTGACACGACTCAAACTCCTCTGATACGGAAACAACCAAATAGATATCGTTTATGTCAAAATGCTGATAAATTTTTTACTCTTTTCAAAAATCATATCATGATTTGTTTACAAAACTCATCTCTCTTTTTCTATCTCTGCAAATAAATTTAACGGAAAAAACAAGTTTCAGAATATTTCCGATCTATTGAACCGTATTGTTTACCATAACACATAAAATACGTTTGAATCCAAATGTAAATTTTTTATAAAAGAAAATTGGTTTTATTATTCTGGATATTTGAACTGAGTATGTAAAATATCTACACACATATTTTTTATTAAATTCATGAATTAATTCCTGTAATTTCATTAAAATTTTCAGGCGTAATGTGTTTACTGTAGAATTACTTCTCTCTTAACCGATAGTTCCATTATCCGAGTATTTTCCAAGAGTATGATTTCTTCTTTTTTATTCGCATTAACTACTCAGATCATTAAGGAACCCGAAACTCCGGCATTGTAATTAACTGATAACCAACAAAGCTATCGAGGCGCCGGGTGTTTTATATATATAATTTTTTTTATATTAAACAGCAAATAAAAAAGTGAGTACAATAGAACCTCGGGAATCCAAACAAATTGAAGCCAATGTCTATCGGACCCGGAAAATTTGAGTTATCCGAGAAATTCAGTAAAATATTCTTTCAGTCAGACAAGGTAGACCTACATAAACTTATCGAACTGATCTCTAGAAGCGAAGAAGCAGAGTGAAACTGCTTTCAAGAATGGATTATAAGATACGACAACGGTCATTAAAACTTCAGCGATGACGACATATTTCCCATAGTCAAGAATTAACATTAAGAATATCCCGAAAAAAGTGAAAAAGAGACTTCTCAGTGGATTATGTATCTCAGCAGTTGCTGCTATAGTGCACGTGAACTGGCGGTACGCTACATAGAGCAGAACAATGTCGATACATCGACCGACATGATGTTATGTGGCGCTGTTACAACATCGCAGTTATTTAAAAATTTAGTTCGTTACGTCAAAATAAGGTAACCAATTCTGCTTCTACTAATAATTAAGGCGCTACTTTCGTTATTAAATGATAATTAAACTTTTCTTTAAGTTAAGAATAAATAAGCTTATTCGGTTTTTTACTTTCTCTTGCCTGTATGAATATATAGGAAGGAAAGTATTGTTTTCATGTCGATTTTAAGAAATTGAGTTTTCACCGGATCTATACGTTTTCAGACCCCCTGAACCCAAACAACATGTTTTTAGCGATTGGTCTGTGTGTGTCTCTCTCTGTATGTGTGTGTGCGTGTGTGAACAGAATATCTCAAGAATGGAACATCGTACGAACTTGAATCTTAAGTTACTTACCACTACCGGACCCGACACGAATATTTTCATTAAAATGATTACTTGACTACAATGACTACTCCTGACTACCTTTTGGGTCGCTGACCTGAACAAAAAACCTATTTGACTTACATACTAAATTTTACGTTTTAGGGGGATATTGGCTCTAAATAATAATAAGAATAATTTCATTAAAAATTTGGTAAAAAGTAATTAATCGTAAAATATGTGGTTTGGTGGTTTAATGACGGTAACCCATCACTAATTTAGATGATTCGTAAAAGATTTAAGGCAGGAAATATTTTAATGAAACACTCTGGATGTAGTGTTGGTATGAATAAAACAAAATATCCTATTTAAATTTAAATTTCGGATGAAAATAATTGAATAGCATCAGAATATTGTGTTGTTACAGAAATAATTTCAGATAAAATGAAATGATGTTAATGAAATGACACAAATATAATGTGTATTTGCATGTACTAATTATAACAATGATAATTGATTTAGTTGTCATCGGCTTATAAATGGCCTTATTGTGTAACCTATCAGGCTAAACATACAAACGTTATTAAACATATCATCGTCCGTTCATTAGAGGCTAATGTGAATGATAACAATGTGTACATATGTTTTGTTGTTTAATGACTTTTTTCTGTTCATAACTCCTTTTATAGAATTTATGTTTTTGAATGGTGTTTTATAATACTGTCGATTTCTTTAATACAGATACCCGAGTTTGGAGCCTTGTTTCTTCAAAACCGCTTGATCAATATTAACGTTCTATACACCAAAATTTAGCTAATTTCAATCTGCGTTGTTACATGTCAGTTTCATATTTTTAGCGTTTATTAATATTCCGATATCAGAATGAGAAGAAAACAATAATAACAACATACATGTTTATATTCCGTCGTATCTCAAATAAATCGGTCGAGCGTTGTTTGAGTTATAAGCCTCTAAATGCATCCAATGTGTTGCAGCAACAAGAAACCGGCTCATTTTTTCTTCTCATCTTGATATTGGAATATTAATAAACGCAAAAAATATGAAACTAACATGTAACAACGCAGATTGAAATCAGCTAAATTTTGGTTTATAGTACGTTAAAATTGAACACAGGGTTTTGAAGAAACGTTGCTCCAAACTCGGGAATCTACAATAAAGAAATTAACAGTAGTTGATATCATCGTTTTTCACTCCTAATCAAGGTTTATGGTTCCCTAGCATGGAGTTTTCTTTATCAGTTACTACTGAACGTACTATTCTGATTTTTAATGTTCCCAATCTGTGGTACGCGTACTCCTGCGGGGTAGGCTACACGTGAGGTCATCGGATCGTGGGTACGAGAAAAAATTAGTTACGATGGATGGTAGCATCAAAAAAATATTTTTTTAGATAAATAAATAGTGTAAGGAGCCCCGGTTCCTAATAATTAACTTCCCTAAATTTAAGCTAGCCAAAAATGGAGTTAAATAAAAAAAAGAATTTTAAGGTTATGCTGAGAAAAAATTTAATCATTTAGAATTTAGAATAAAGTACGAAAATGAGAGTTTACTTAGTAATACATTAATATATTTTTTAAATGATTTATGATTTGCTTTCCTTTTTTTAAGTAATATTATTTTAACAGATCTTAAAGTTTATTTATCCTTTATTTTAAAATTAAAAGGTTTTACCACAATGATTGTCCATGCTGTTCACTTTTGATCGTCGGTATTGTTGTCTTGTTGGTGGTTCTTAGTTCATGTACTCTTCTTGATGATGTGAGACCATCCTCAAATAAAAATGGTTTCTTTGATTTATATATTCAACAACTCCATTAACCTTTGATGTCCCATTGTTCCTTTACTTGCGCATTTATATTTATTAATTATAATCTCATTGGTTGAAATTTAACCGCACTATTTTTTTTAACCTTTTTGAACTTAAAGCCGAATTCAAACACAGTTGATTTTCACTATTTATTTTATTTAATTTTTACCACTTTGGATTTACTGTTCATCATGTTTTAAAGATACCTATATAAAATATTTAAATAGTCATTAAAAATATCTACATAATTTGTATTTTTTTTTATCATAGACAAGAAAATAAGCTTAAAACATCATTATATCACACACATATGATTTAGTTGGTACCATTACTTGCTATACTATATTTGTACTTGATGTGATTAATGTTGGTACGCCTGTTCCTTCAATTAAAGAAATCCAGTGTTCTAATTTGCTACAATAGGAAGGTAAAATCTACAGCTGTAGGTACCTTAAGGTACGAAAAAGTGACTGTTAGTAAGTTCATTGCCCATTTTCCATAAGTTTTATTACTGCAATTAAAATTTATTTTTGATGAAATACGAGTATGTCTATATTAATAATTCCACTCAAAGAACATTTCTTTTAAGTAGCTTATTAATTGATAAATTGATAGAACTTTCAAAAGATTTACTTTAAAAAAAGTGATTTCAAAAAAGTGTAATTAATTTTTGAGTTGCCGTGAAAGAAGAAGAGTTCCCAAATATTTCAGTTTTAAAGCAGTTGAATATTTATTACCTTTTACAAACGTAGCTTTTTGAAACAACACTTTCATCTTATGCATTTAATATTAAGATTATATATCAAAATAAGCTTCTTGTAGCTAAGAGTAGATCTGTCTTCAGTTGAACCCGATTCCAAGAAACGCTCAACGAAACAAGCTCTAGGATTACTTAAGAATTAATTTTATTGACGGCTTCATGTGAAGCCTAATATTTTTTTAACAAGAGGTTTCTTTGGCAATCAGTTTTTCTATGATATTATATACTTTAACCAAAGATTAGAAAATCTGAGTAATGTCCTCAGAATTAAAGTACAAACCACACTCAGTAGTGTGTTTCTAAAATGACTAACCTGTGAAGACAAAAATATATACTATACGAGTTGTGGCTATTAAATAACGAGACTAACGTTGTAAAAAATTTTATTTATATTTTATACATAATCACTTATTGTCACCTTCAATATACACTCCTTCTCTATTTTACAACGCTCCATGCGAATTTTCTATTGTTGGAAGCAGTGCTGAATTCATCTTCTCTCAGCTCCTCCAGGAGCACGTACCGCTCAAAAATGTTTGAAATGAAGCTCGCAAAAATGTTTGTACTGTCACTTTGTACGCGATTGAAAATGACCCAAATTTTTTGGAAACGATAATAAAATGTGATGAAACGTGGTTTTTTACTAATGATCCGAAAACAAAGCGCCAATCTATGCACTGGAAGAGCCGAACTTCACCGAGAGCCAAAAAAGCTCGAATGAGCAAGTCAAAATTTAAAGCAATGATGATTGTTTTTTTTTTTATATCCATGGGATTCTGTACTTTCACTGGGTTCCTGAAGGTCAAATAGTTAATTACTACCTTGAGGTACTTTCTAAACTACGTCAAAAGGAAAAAAAACGCCCAGTTCCTCAGGAACCCAGTGAAGGTACACTATCCCATGGATATTAAAACAAAACAATCATCATTGCTTTAAATTTTGACTTGCTCATTCGAGCTTTTTTGGCTCTCGGTGAAGTTCGGCTCTTCCAGTGCATGAACTGGCGCTTCGTTTGCGGATCATAAGTAAAAACCACGTTTCATCACATGTTGTTATCTTCTACCTGTTCCCTAAGGTGAAATCTCCATTAAAAGGAACAAGATTTGAGTCTGTGAAAGCTGTAAAAGAGAAAGCGGCACGTGTCCTGAAGGAGCTGACAGAAGATAACTTCCAGCACTGTTTCCAACCATGGAAAATTCGCATGGAGCGTTGTATGGATAGGGAAGGAGTGTATATTGAAGGTGACAGTAAGTGATTATGTATAAAATAAAAATTAAATGTTTTACAACGTCAGTCTCGTTAGTTAATAGCCACAGCTCATATATCTGTGAATAAATAGCACTTAGCTATACTAGTATTATGATGTATAGCTTTTGGTACTTATCCATTAAACCGATCACCGCCCTCAGGTTACTGGAATAGTTTAAATTCAACTGGACATTGAACCAGGTAGCACAATAATATCCGATTGTTAGAGGGGATACGAAGCGGATGAGTTAAAATACTCGGGTTTTCAGTTATTTACAGGATTTATAAATATAATTTTATTAACTCAGAAATTAGAGCGAATACAGAGCGAGTAAAATGCATATGGGGATCAGCAAAATGACGAAATAAGTAACAAAGAGGTACAGCTCGCCTACACTAGGTGTGCATGCATTTTACGACAAAAGTTTATAATAAAATTTAAAGGAAATTAAAAGATCTACAACTTTTATTTAAAGCATTTTTCTCTACAGTGCCTAGTTTAGCTTGAAAGAGTGATTTTCCGTACTAAGCCAATCAGGTTGATTTTCATTTTGCATCATTCACTCATGATTATTATAAGGTTATGGTTTTTGAGGTTAGTTTTTTTCGTTTATTTTTAATATTTTATTACTAATGTTATGTTATATTGGTCATTATTTGCATTAGCAAGAGAAAATTGTGTGAATATTTTACACCAAAATTTTTTTTTTTATTAAAAATACGACAATTTTTGTAAGAAATTTTTTATTCAGTTTCTTTCTTTAGCGAAAATATGTGTTTTTTTTTGTAAAACAATAGACAGAAGCATTTAATTCTAGGTGTGTTCTATATTAAGTTGTATGATGTTGACCTTTACGGAAAAATTTGTGTGGTTTGCCGTTCAAGAACAAGAAAAATTTCTCACAAGAGTGAGAATGAGGGAGGGTAATAGAGTAGGGTAGAAGAGGATAGTGTGAGGGGGAAAGGGAGAGAGAGAATTATTAAATAAATAAATAACGATTACTTTGTTTCATTTTTCATTTTATTTAAAGTCGCATTAACAACTTGGTCATTAGTGACTGCTGTGGTTTATGGAGTGGTTACGTGGGTTACTTATTTTGCAAAGAATAATTGCAGATTTAAGTGAATGAAACAGAATACCTAATTTCCTAATTGCAGACACGCCTTTATAAAATAATTCCTTCAATTTTCGTATTTACTTTTATTTATAAATTGTGTTTATACTTTTACTCAGATACCAGTTAAAATAATATAACGAATTATACTTGTATTATTAATGTGGGCACAAAATTTGTTAGCTTTCAGTTATTTGTTTAAGAGACGTTTAACCGCAATTTGTGCACCCACGCGACGTATCCTTTTAGCAAATATAATTAAGTGTGAGACGTTACTGCAGTACTCGCATGCAAATAACCGTACGGATACAACTTATTAAATACATTTATGTATTTCCTTCTTTCCTTCCTTAAAAATATAACGGGTGATTCAAAAAGAGCGCCGGTTTTTAAACGGCTGGTAAATTTTTGTTTATCGGTTGGCAACATTGTTAGACCTCATTTCTATTTCGGAGAACATTCCGATTGACGATTCAGTTGTAGTTTCTCTTGTTCGCAGTGTAGTACTCTCGCAGTCTGTGTCTAACCATGGAGAAGTTTACTATTGCACAACGAGTGTTAATCGTCAAAACATTTTACCAGAGTGGAGAGAGTTATGCGGCTACTGTCAGGCGACTTCGCGGTACTCTAGGACGTAATGAAGCACCGAATGAATCAACAGTTCGCAGGCTCATGAAAAAGTTTTTTGAGACGGGTTCAACAGCCGACCTTAAAAGTTCTGGACGTCGTCGTTCTGGCCGAACTGAGCAGAACGTTGCGTTGGTTCGTGACAGTGTGGCTGTTAGCCCAGCAAAATCAATACGTCGCCGTTCTCAACAATTGGGTTTACGATGTTCTTTTGTACGGAGAATTCTTTGGTACGATCTCCAATATCACCCGTATAAAATTCAGTTGCTGCACGAGAAACAATGTTGTTGCTCCGTGAATGGTTCCAGGATCGCATCATTTCTCGTAATTCCGACCATCAATGGCCACCAAGGTCGTGTGACTTGACGCCTTGTGACTTTCATCTTTGGGGTCATCTGAAGTCATTGGTGTATGCCAATAAACCCCGAAACATCAATGACTTGAAGGAGGAAATTCGACCGGTTATCGGGCAAATGGAAGTCGAAACTTGTCGTGCAGTAATATCCAATTTCATGGACAGAGTTGATGCGTGCCAGCGCAGTAGAGGAGGACACATGCATGACATCATTTTTCATACATGAAATCGGAAGGAAAGATGAACTTGTTGATGTATTCATTTTCAGTTTTTCAATAAAATAAATCTCTTAATTTGATATATCAAAACCGGCGCTCTTTTTGAATCACCCTATATTATAATCTAAAATTATTATAGTACTATAAATATACTACTATTAAAAGTACGCAATGTTCATCAAAAATTAAAGTCAGGTAATAACGAATTTACAAATTATATAGGCCTACGTAATAAGCGTAGTAATTTAATGAACCCACGCTTAGTTTAACGGTAATTTGCGATTTTCGGTAAAAAGAAACCCGTATTAAAATTGGTCTAATCCATATTGAATCGAACCTCATTGTTGATCACATTCAATTTTGTTTTTTGTTGGGGATATAATATCAAAGTTAAATGTAGTACTGCTTAAGATTAGAGGGAAAGTTAATGTGGTTTACCTTATTTTTATTACTTTCTCTTGCCTATGTGAATATATAGGAAGGAAAGTATTGTTTTCATGTCGATTTTTCGAAATCAAGTTTTCACCGGATCTATACGTTTTCAGATCCCCTGAACCCAAAAAACGTGTTTTTAGCGATTGGTCTGTGTGTGTGTGTGTGTGTGCGCTTGCGCTTGCGCGTGCACACACACACACACACACACAGACAGTTTTTACGTAAAAAAGTGTTATTTTAAAGATTACGGCTTTAATATATATTATAATGCAAAAATTTATATAATAAAAAATGTAGAGAATTTAAAATTCTACAACTTTTATTTCAAACATGTTTTTGTATAACGCTTAGTTTAGCGGTAATTAGCGATTTTCTGTTTTTTCTCACGAAAACGTGCGAAAAATCGATTTTTTTATAAGATTTCTGCCTTAGTATGCATTTTATGACAAAAGTGTATATAATCAAATTTATAGAAAATTAAAAGATCTACAACTTTTAGTTAGAGCATTTTTCTCTACAGAGCTAGTTTAGCGTGAAATATTGATTTTCCGTATTTTTAAGCCAAACTGAGGTCTATTTTCATTATGCGTCTTTCACTCGTGATTAAAATTAAGTTATGTTTATTGAGGTTAGTTTTTTGTTTATTTCGAATTTTTTATTAATATTTTAGTTTTATTATTAATTATTTGCATTGGCAAGAGAAAGTCGTGTGAGTGTTTCACACCAGATTTTTTTTGTATAGTTTTATATGTGATGTAAAAACGTTACAATAACTTATTTTAGTAGCGCCTGTCGTTCATATTTGAGAAATTTAAATTGTATCTCACTTTTTATGCAGCCTGTAGACTATGTATATGTTAAGGTTATTTTCCGTTATTACAGTAGCCTATAGAGAGAAAGATAAACTCGATAACAATGGATGTGTTACTGAAATTACATACGCAGTAAGTAGAGCTGCACGAGCGAATTAACAGTTAGGTTTACTACAATTAAATAGGCTACCATTTCTTAATTATCGCTCACATTTTAACAGTTTTTGTATCATCTCTTCTTAACTACAGTGGATTCTCGATATTTCGTCATCTTCAGGACAAAGGAGGAGACGAGTTGAGAAAAATGATAAATTAATGAATTGAAGGAAGTTAGGTTTCATGAGAAAATTAATGAGGACTACTCATTGTCCCCTTCTTGGTTTCTAGCCTAAATAAAAAGTCAGCAAACTGCACTAATTTTCTCGCAATATATTTTCGTAAATTTACGTCTTATTTTGGTGCTGTTAAGAATGTTAAGTTTCTATTTTATGTGGTCAATTACGAATTTCTACAGAATTACACAAGATGGAATGGACCAATGTTAATTTTTCTGTGGAAATGTTGTACAAAAAAATCTTCAATTGTCGTTAAATAGACCACCTCCGTGGCGTAATGAATAGCGTGCTAGTCTTCAAAGTGGAAGGTCTCAGGTTCAATTCCCGGCTAGGGTCTGGAAATTTTAACACGTTAAAACCCACCTTTGTAGTACCAAAACCCTAAATGGTCGCTAATAGCCAAGCTGTTGATACGACTTTAATAAACTTAAAAAATAAGTAAAATAAAATTTTGCTGTTAAAATAAAAGTTGGACAAAAAATTTGAATGTAAAAGTTGTAAAATTTTTAATTATTTGTAGCGTTTGTTGTTAGCATTATTGTTGTCGTAGGCTTAACTTGTAAACCTGTCATTTTAGAACAATAGATCATGATGTTGGTTTTCACATAACACAGATTGCAGCCGGACAAAATAAATCTTATACAAAGGTAGTAAAATTTTAAATTGTCTAACATTTATTGTGAACACTTGCCAATAAGGCAGTAATCTGTAGAAGACACCCAATTTTTATAACGAAAGCAGGCCGCTTTTCTTCTTCTTTTTATGTGCTGTCTCCTCCAAGAATGTTGGCCATCATCTTGGCTTAAATTATTTTCGTTGCAGCAGCTCAGAATAAGTCAATGGAGCTGCACTGAAACCACGTTTTTTAGTTGTTTAGCCAGGAATATATGCATTTTCTACCACGATCTCTCTTGCCCATAATTTTCTCCTTTAATTATTACGTGGAGTAAATTGTAGGCTACTTCTCTCCTCTCATCATATGACCCAAGTATTCCAATTTATGTATTTTTATGGTTATTTACATACTCTTTCTCCTTTTCTGCCATTCTGAAAACACTCTCTTTTGAGACCACCTAACTCAACCTAAAAAATCCTTCGAAACGAAGACATTTCAAAAACCTCCAATTTGTTAGTAATCCTTTTCTTCAAGGTTCATGCTACTATCCCGTAAAATAACGCAGAATACAAATAACAACTGAGTAATCGAAATCTTAACTGTAATTTAAGGTCTCTACAACACAGTTCCTACTACATTTTATTGAATGCAGTCCTTGCTATCCCAATTATAGCTTTGATTTTTTCAATGCAGTGTAATTGAGTTAGATTTTTATATTGCTTTATTGCCTTATCATTAAAATTAGGTAGTTTTTCATTAATTTCACTGGTAAGAGAAAGTCATGTGAGTGTTTCACACCAGATTTTTTGAATATATACAAGTAAATCGTTTATTTTTGGTAGTATCTTGTGGATCTCTGCCGATTCAAATTGTACGAGTTGTAAGTCTTTCTTATGAGATTTTACTGTAAGAAATGATAAATTATTTACATTCTTCTTGTACTGTTTAAATGATCCAAAGCAAGCAAATTATGAAGTAAACAAGTTATTATCTATGCATAAAAGTATGACTGTAATCTTATTCGGATTTTCGTTTTAGTATAATATTGTAACAGGAACGAAGGGGAGACGAGAACACACATGAATGTTCCAGAAATTCTTAATAAAAAAATAATAGTACATTTACTATTGATAATAGTAACAAGAGGGAGTAATAAAGACAGAAATAACAATACACAATAGATCAGTTTTGTAAATGACAGATTGTAACCATAAAAGTGTCTATTCATTCATAAGGGTATTGTGTGTTATAAAAAGGGTATTTTTATAAAGTTGTTTACGTTTTCTATTTACAATAGTTGACCTATTAACAAAAGGGATTTTTCTAGCATTCATTAATAAAGAGTTATTATTGTTGTACTTGAGTAGATTTCTCTAAATTGTTCTGGAACGGTCCTTGTGAGTAGATATAAAAAGAGATCCGCCCCGAGGCGGTGAGTCAGTAGTCGTGTGATCTTTGCCGAACAGTGACGGGTGTGTATTTGCAGGCTATACATCCGAGTATCGAATCCGTGCAAGATTGTTATACCGTTTCTTTGTGTTTGTGTATTGTAGAGTTGTTAATGTGTAATTGTGTGAATTCCGTTTGTGTTGTATGTTAGTGTAATTTATAAAAGTGATTGTAAGTAGACTAAGTAAGTTGTAAGTTATTTATTGTTTATCTAGCTTAAGTGAATCATTAAATAATTTATCGTGTTATTTAATTATAATTAGTTTAATCATTATTTTGTAATCTTTTAGCCTAATAAATATTTGTAATTTGTAAACTTTAGCGTATTAATTATTTAATAACCTAGATCCCGAAACGGACCTTAGCAATAAGTGTCACATTGGTGTCAGAAGTGCGGGATCTAGTGTTTTTGGATAATTTTAAGTAAAATCTCAATTCAGTTAAGTGTTTTAAAATTATTATAAAGTAAATTAGTGTTGTGTTTTTCTAAATTTAGCGTTTAAAGTTTTGTGTATGTAGTAAGTTTATAAAGTTTTGTAAAAACTCTTATCATTACTTGGAAAACTGTTTCATAAAATAGTTCTATTTTTCTATAATTAATTTTGTGTCTGTACAAGTTGCTAATTGTTTTGTATAAATTGGTTAGTCAAAATAGCGAGTCCTGTAGACATGACCGTATTAATGGAAATGTTAAAAGAAATTAAAGTAGAGTTAGGAAAAATTAGAGATAATGTAGATAGCTTAAATAATAGGGTAAATTCAGTAGAATTTAAGTTACAAGAAAATGTAGAATTTTTAGAATCTAAGTTAGATGAAAATGTTAAGGAAGTTAGAAATAATGTTGTAAAATTTGTAGAATCTAGGTTAAAAGAAAATAATGAATTAATGGACACTAGATTAGAAGAAATAGTCAAGGCTATCGATATTAGGTTTAAGGACATTGTTAAAACGGTGAAATCAAGTGAATATCGCGGCCCGGTAATTCACGCCGACAGTACATCGTCCGGGCGCGGAATTAGTGTAAAAGCACCGAAATTTGATGGGAGTTCTTCGTGGCAAGTCTTTCGACGACAGTTCGAGGCAGCGGCCGACTTCAACGCATGGTCACCTGCAGAGAAAACAACGGTACTAGTGACTTCACTACAGGGCCAGGCAGCGGAAGTTCTACGCGCTGTACCGGCGACCACAGGGTACGAAGAAATCATCACAGCACTGGAAGGGCGATACGGCGAGCATGACTTGGCGGCCATCTACAAGTGTGAGTTATGGGAACGAAGACAGAAGCCGGGCGAAACCTTACAAGAATTCGCCCTTGATATTGGACAACTCGCGCAGAAGGCTTTTCCAGAACAGCCTGTCGGATTTATTCAGGAAGAAGCGGCGCAGTGTTTCGGCAATGGGGTTCGAGACGCCGACATGAGGAAGCACCTTATTCTCCAGGGCCACAAGACACTCAGTGAGGCTCTCACTCAGGCCCTACGTATGGAAGCCGTCACCGCATCGACAGACACACCGGCGAAAATACGGAGGGTGACTGCCGACGAGTACAACGGCTCAAATAAATTTCAGGCCCAGCCTAACCAAAGCACGCCGAGTCAAAACCGTAGACGGACACCGACCAGGGATAAGCAGGTGTGCTGGCAATGTGGGAAGCCCGGCCACTTTAGAAGAAACTGCGAAGAAAACAAGGTCGAGCATCGCCTTGGAAAAAAACACTCGAACGCGGACGCCTTGTCAAGAAGACCGTATGCTCAGGACTGTAAGCACCGCCAGAAAATCGAGCAGCGAGGTAACGCGGCTGAGGTACGGAAGATTACGACGGTGGCGGCAGATGGCTGGAGCGACGACGATCTTCACGAAGAGCAGCGGCAGGACCCGGACATAGGACCCCTGATCAACGAGAAGGAGTCAGGCCAACGACCATCGTGGGAAGATATCAGCTTGAGAAGCCCGGAATATAAAAGCTACTGGGCGCAGTGGGACTCATTCTCCGTGAGGGACGGCTTGCTGTATAGAGAGTGGCAGTCAGTGGATGGCAGCAAGCGCGTCCCGCAGCTAGTACTTCCACGCACAAAGACGAAGGACGTTATGTCAGAACTACACGGCGGCACTTCAGGCGGACACCTCGGCGTCAAGAAGACTATGGAGAAAATTCGCCAGCGCTACTACTGGCTCCACTTACGGGACGACGTCGAGAATTTCTGCAAGTTGTGTGACACCTGTGCGGCTAGTCGAGGGCCGCGGACTCGAAGTAAAGGACAAATGCGGCAGTACAATGTGGGAGCTCCGTTCGAGCGCATCGCCATTGACATTGCTGGTCCGTTTCCCGTGACAGACGGCGGAAACAAGTATCTATTAGTGACCATGGATTACTTCACTAAGTGGCCGGAAGTATACGCCATCCCAAACCAAGAGGCGGCTACGGTGGCGGAAACCTTAGTGAACGAGCTGTTCTCCCGATTCGGAGTACCGAGAGAGCTACACAGTGATCAAGGGCGGAACTTCGAATCGCAGCTACTTCAAGAAGTACTGGAACGATTGGGCGTCTACAAGACAAGGACAACAGCATTACACCCGCAGTCGGATGGAATGGTCGAGCGCTACATCAAGACAGTTGAAGAGCATCTGCGCAAGGTAGTCTCCAAAAATCAACGAGACTGGGACCAGAAGCTTCCTCTTTTCTTGATGGCCTACAGAGCGGCGATACATGAAACCACCGGCTTGACACCCGCCAAGATGATGTTCGGCCGTGAACTACGGTTGCCCTGTGATCTGCTGTTCGGCGCCCCGCCTGACAAGGAACAACCAGCGCAACAGTACACCGCGGAATTGGTAGCAAGTATCCACGAAATCCACGAGTATGCACGGAGACATCTGCAAGTAGCAAGTGATCGAATGAAGGCAAGATACGACTTGATGGCTAACTCCGCGGGATTTCGACCAGGTGACCATGTATGGCTCTACAGACCGAGAAGGAAGAAAGGAAGGTGCCCTAAGCTGGAAAATCAATGGGAAGGCCCGTATGCTGTCCTCGATCGCATCAACGACGTGGTCTACCGAGTACAGCGACGCCCAGGGACCAAGAAGATGGTAGTTCATCTCGATCGATTGGCACCGTACTTAGGGGCTACTCGGGACGAGCAGCCTTAAGAAGGGGGCAATGTAACAGGAACGAAGGGGAGACGAGAACACACATGAATGTTCCAGAAATTCTTAATAAAAAAATAATAGTACATTTACTATTGATAATAGTAACAAGAGGGAGTAATAAAGACAGAAATAACAATACACAATAGATCAGTTTTGTAAATGACAGATTGTAACCATAAAAGTGTCTATTCATTCATAAGGGTATTGTGTGTTATAAAAAGGGTATTTTTATAAAGTTGTTTACGTTTTCTATTTACAATAGTTGACCTATTAACAAAAGGGATTTTTCTAGCATTCATTAATAAAGAGTTATTATTGTTGTACTTGAGTAGATTTCTCTAAATTGTTCTGGAACGGTCCTTGTGAGTAGATATAAAAAGAGATCCGCCCCGAGGCGGTGAGTCAGTAGTCGTGTGATCTTTGCCGAACAGTGACGGGTGTGTATTTGCAGGCTATACATCCGAGTATCGAATCCGTGCAAGATTGTTATACCGTTTCTTTGTGTTTGTGTATTGTAGAGTTGTTAATGTGTAATTGTGTGAATTCCGTTTGTGTTGTATGTTAGTGTAATTTATAAAAGTGATTGTAAGTAGACTAAGTAAGTTGTAAGTTATTTATTGTTTATCTAGCTTAAGTGAATCATTAAATAATTTATCGTGTTATTTAATTATAATTAGTTTAATCATTATTTTGTAATCTTTTAGCCTAATAAATATTTGTAATTTGTAAACTTTAGCGTATTAATTATTTAATAACCTAGATCCCGAAACGGACCTTAGCAATAAGTGTCACAATATTTCATTAGGAAATTGATTCCAATCTAGAAATACAATATTCTGTGTCGTTATAACTGTTATGGAACAAAACTCTGTAACTTCTAGAGTGGTCTATAATATGCAGGCTGTTGTAACAATTGTTTATGAAATTATAGCTGAAGTTGTTGTAGGCGGTTGACCACAACCGGGTCGGATTTTGTGGTTTTTACGGCTGCCACACTTAAGTCGTTTAAGAGAATACATGATACGGGTACTGTCGTCCTTGTTTTACACATTTATATAAATGTAACCTCTACTTCATTTCTTCGTTTTATTTGTAACTGTTCAGTCATTTTTTAATCGTTTAGGTATTATATATTACGTCTTGTAATATTATACATTTATTAAAAATTTTTGTTTGGGAACCGATGGTCTTATAACATTCCTAAACATTCTTTTGCTAAAGGTTATTCCTCATTATTCTCACATCTCTCTTCATTGAAGCCCTTCAATTCCAAAATCTGTACTTTGTTCTCTATGATACGATTTTTTTCCAGATATTTTCAAGGCCATTCCTGGCTTTACTTCAATCATAATTCAACTAATATTTGTTAATAAACATTTACATTTTTATTCAATTTTGTTATCCATTCCGTACAATGTCTATAGAATTTTAATTATTGTATTTTGTTTCTATTCATCTTTCGGGTTCGTTGCACAGTTCTTCTGTTCCTGGCAAACTTTCTGAGCCATCTACTGTCTTCGAAATGGGTGTCGCATACTTTTCCGCTCTGGATACCGACCCTCCACCCAAAGCCATCAACAACATAGAAATGACGCAATTATCTCAAACTTTGGGAATACTTACAACAATTTTCTAGAGTTTTAATTTACCTGTAACGCGGTTTTGGATTTATTATAGCTTTTGTGTATTATGTCTTTATAAAAAATGATGTAGGTTAATATGACTCGTACAGAGTTTTCACTGCACTCGGCCTTGAAGGGGGAGGACAGAATCCCTATCTTGCATCATATTAACGTTAGGAACATTTTATCAAAAACTACTGAACCATTTTACTTCAAATTTTACACAGTTTCTACAGTACCTTTTACAAAACCATGAGTTTTCACCAAGAAAAAAACTTTTTGTCTCTGATTATACAAAACCTGGAATTTGAAACAATTTTTATTTTGTTTAATTTTTTGTAGTTATCTGAAGTGACTAAAAACCTCATACTTGTGTAGAAAGGCTAGGTAAACCATGTGTAAAACTTTGAAGTGGATTGATGTGATAGTTATTGAGACAATTTTCCTTGTGTACTACAAAAAATTGAATTTTTGGTAAACGGCAAAAAACTACAACTATAAGCATTAACCCCATACTAAAAAAAAGAAAAAAA
The DNA here is from genome assembly GCA_035578175.1 of Catonia carolina. Lineage (NCBI taxonomy): Eukaryota > Metazoa > Arthropoda > Insecta > Hemiptera > Achilidae > Catonia > Catonia carolina. The sequence continues at coordinate 295,589,180 of JAQMRL010000001.1, read as the reverse complement.
TTGATATGCAAGCTATTTTTCAAAAATAGATTTTAAATATAAAGGAACATTAGAATTTCAAGTATTATATCAATGTATTCAGAAAGTCATGAACTATGGAATAGCGCTAAAATTGAAAAATCGAAAAAAAGGCTTTGTGAAGACCATCTCTGAAATCGTAGATCTAATCCGGAAGTACGTGCTGTTCATTGCGTGTTACAGGCATTTGTATGTAGACGTGCTCTGACGTGTTGCTGCTGTGCGGTATTATTTAATCATTTAAATATATTGCTGATTTTTGTTGATTTTAATACTTTACTTATTTAAGGAGGGAAAGTTTCCTTTAAAAAAATTATTATATTTAAAGAGAAATTCCCTATTTTTGTAGTTGCAGGTGACGGCCTATTTGTTTTTATTGACAATAAAATCATTAGCGGTTATAATATTACGTAACAAAATTACAGAGTTAGTTATTAAAATATCTTGTGTAACTGTAAGTCTATGAGATATAAAAACTCTTGATGTCCGTTACTGTTGTTACGTTAAAGTGTTCTCTTAGTCTATGTAAACCTGGACGTTGTATGAGTAAGTGTTTCATTGTAAATGTAGCATCGTTGCAAAAATAACAGGACGTTGCATCAGTCACTTCAAGTAAATATTTTTACGTGAGCGTAGAATGCTTGATTCGTAGACCTCTTAAAAGTACTTGATCTTGTCTGTTTCTTTGTCCTATTAATGTCATTTGTGTTTTCTCTGAAGTAGTTTACTTTGATGTTTTTTTCATTCATGGTACCACATGTTTTTTTTGTTTTAAATTAAAAAATAAATTAACACGAAAGCAGTGTCGCAGCAAAATCAACAATTTAATTTGTGAAAATTTCTAATTTTAAGTTTCATTTAAGAATTTCGATATTATTACAATGTTTAACTATCATAAATTGATTGACAAACTCAACTGATTTCCAATGTTTATTTATTTTTTAATTAGGCCTACGTAGAATTTTATTCTTTAGGGCTCCTTGAATTCAAATAGGTAATTCTGTGTTTTAATTGATTAAAAAATATTTTGTTTCTCTTTTGATAAAAATTGTTGGTACTGTTCGAGAAATCGTTTACACAAAACTGAATATAAAGGGACGGAATAGGCCTACACAACCATACAAGGTGCTCTAGATTGACATTATTTTGATTTTGACACCAATTTTATGTAAATTAGCCAAAATATTCCAAGTTATGATTGCTGAAACTGGTGGTTAATTTTCAGCCCCTATCTTAAGTTAAGAGAATGAGTGTAAAATGTTGGATTAATTTTTTATTCAGAATTTTAAAATAATACTAGCTGTATTTCAGGCAAAAAACCGTTTTTTTCTAATTTACTGAAAAAAAATACATTTTTTTGAGTAGGTTCCCCCTTAATTACGATAATTATTTGATATTTATTATTTCACACTTATATGTGGAAAAGATGGCTTAGGTTATAAGTTGTTAAATGGACTGGAAAGAAGTTATTTCATGAGAGATGACCGTTATGTGGATTCACTCTCCGCCTCGGTTGATGCATTCCATGCTTTTGGAGCATCCGGTTAAAGAGGGAGGGTGTAGGGTAAATAAATTGAATGAACGGTTACGTTAAAGAATAGTTGATTGATTTCCTCATTTGTAGTAGGCTTATCATAACAATGAATGAAAAGGAAACAAAGAACGTGGATTAAACTCGAGTATAAATAGACCAGACTAATAAAAATAACAATGAGAAGAATAAGAGGGTGAAAAGTGACTCGTTCTTTATGAACGAACTACCACTCGGGTCACAGAATATTGAATCAGGGAAACAACTCGCAAGGCTAGGTGGGTAAGAGTAATTAGTTATTAAAGACAAGAGAAAACTGTGCTCTGTGAATTTCTTAGATGGAAGTTAATTTTTCAATTTTCCACTTTTCTGATTCTAGACAAACACTTTTGACGGATTCAGAATTCAATCTTAATTATTTTATTGGTTCTCTCAACCATAACAATTATCCGATCACTTTTCCCAATAATTAATTAATTAATTCATTCATTAATTAAGAATTAGAGCCCGGTTTTTGCTTTTGTGATTCAGTTTAAAATTTAATTTTTAATTACTTACCCGTTGTCTGATATCTTAGACCTTATCATTGTCAAGTTTTTTCTTTCACTGAAAGCGTTCTGCTTTTTAATTTTAATGAACTTCTTTCTTCACAACCTTTGTTACTGAACAGTTGTGTATAAAGTTTGTAGAGATTATTAGTACAATCGTATTGTGAAACATTTTACAGAAATATTTGAGGGTAGTTGTCACAGCGGTTTTTTCGCAGGAAAATGTTTTATGCCTAACTGTGAGTTTCTGTCGGCAATTCAAATTCAAAGATTCCAATCCGGATTTCTGAGATTAATTACTAACGCTCCACCTTACATATCAAACAAAACTTTACACAAAGACCGCTTTGTCTCTTACATCAATGAAACATTTTAAAGTTTTGTCAAATAAATAAATTAGATTCAAACCAAAATCTACTGATTAGTAGCTAAATTCTAACCGCTCGACAAGGAATCCACAACGAGACTGAAACGACCCTGAAGTAGAGACATGATATAGTTCTTAAATCATCCATTTAGAATATTAATTACGTAAAAATCAAAATTAATGGTAAATAATTGCAAAATAAGTAATTTGTCTTGTAACATTAATTTTCATTTGGAATATTATTGAGCGGTGTTGTCCTTTAAGTAATTGTTTTTGTAATTTTATTGCCTGTTACACTGGCTGTAGTAACAGTAGGCGAAAAATAAAAGGTTCAAAACAATTAAATTTTCACAAAACCGAAAAATTTCGGAAAATATCATTGCCTACCTTTGTGTTACGAATTTTTGGAGTATTTATTTTATTTAATAAATTTATTTTGATAATTTTAATAAACAATACCGATTAATTTTATGTAGCCAATGTGAACTGAAAGAAATCAAAGTTGGTTGTTAAACAGCTGATTTTCAGAGCCAAAGGTTCTGTGATTCTAATTCTAGTTAAGGTAGTTACTTTTATTCGGATTTGAATACTAGACCGTGGTTACCGGTGTACTTTGGGGTTTAATTAACCATACTCTCTCAGGAAAAGTCAGCCAGGGTCTGTACAAGACTACACCTCATTTACACGTCATACATATCCTCCTCATCTCATTGGTTCATGGGCTTGCTTATTGTTTTTAAATTTAACAGATTGTAAAGTACACATATTAAGGATTTAAAAAAAACTGCCTCTGTTGACCTTGATGAGCGAAATATGGAAAATCACTAATTGACGCTAAATTAAGCTTTTTAAAAAAAAGTGATTGAAATAAATGTTATAGGTTTCTTAATTTCTTATATCATTGATTATACAAAACCATTTGGCCGTAAAATGTGAATGAAGGCCGCAATTTTAAAAAGATAATTTTTTATCATGAGTGCACAGCCCCTCGAATTTCAGAAGAAATGTTTTTTTCCATTTTGTAGAGCGCAAAAGAGGCAATTTAAAAAAAATTGTAAAAGCGTTTTTCGAGAAGATAGCAAAAAATGAAAAATCGTACAAATAAATTGCTCTTCTTTCCGGTTGACCGATTTTAATGTATATATGTACGTGTCGGGTCCTCTCATTTTACGATTTCTGTACGATTTTCCGTTTTTGAGTTATTGTATTCACATGTACATCGACAGGCAGACATACACACGTATACCAAGCAGTAAAAACGTGTTTTTATGTCTCAGGGGACCTGAAAACGTGTATTTTTATGAAATACTCGATTTCACAGAATCAACATGAAAACATGCATAACTTTCCTTCCCTCGATTTCATGTATAATGTGTCCACAGCCCCGTGGATTCTAGATCATAAACCGACCCTTTAACACAAACGCGCGCGCACGTAACACCCCTATACCTGCCTTAGTGATGTTCTACATTGTTCAGTAGTGGGCACCTACTAGGCACTTGACTGCAATACAATCATTTTAGTTGTAATTATCTTTATCAAAATTGTATAATAATTTTCGAAATCTGCGTATCATTCCTTGAAAAATGAGTCCAAACACGGTGTCATTGTGACAATCCTAAGCATTTCCGATGTTGTAAAGTAGTCATGGGGTAAAACATATTAAATGCAATTCTATTTAATTTTATAAAAACGACAGTGGTATTATGTTTATGTTAATATTAAGTGTTACATGTATTATAATAGTAATAATAATTGTTAAATTTCTTAATATTATTAAACAACGGCAGTCAGAATGAAATCCAATATCAGAAATGCTTAGGATTGTCACAATGACACCGTGTTTGGACTCATTTTTCAAGGAATAATATGTTGAGTTTGAAAATTATTATAAAATTTTGATAAAAATAATTACAACTATAATGGTAGTATTGCAATGAAGCGCCGGGTAGATGACTCACTGCTGAACATTATAGAACGCTGGTAAGGCAGGCTATGGCAAGTATAGGCCTACCTTGGACAATTCGATTTGGCACAAGCAGCTTCAGTGTATATCTTCTCCACTCTTCACCCATCGTCAAGCAACGACGGTACAGTCACAAAAGTATACAATCGCTACTGAATTGTGCGACTCACGTACGGCCACTACGTTTGTTTTCATTGTTGTTAATATAATATGTCAGACATATTAATGATGTGACTAATTTGTTTTCATATGATTTTCTGTTCCGTATTTATATTCAGAGCAATTTATATTTTGTTTATAGTTCAGCCGTTCTTAGTTTCCTCCTACTGTCAATAAACAAAAGCCACCTACTACAAGGTGCATGCTAGAGTCCGCGACTTTACGGATGTCGTATTCCTATTCCTATAGGGTGATTCAAGAAGAGCGCCGGTTTTGATATATCAAATTAAGAGATTTATTTTATTGAAAAACTGAAAATAAATACATCTACAAGTTCATCTTTCCTTCCGATTTCATGTATGAAAAATGATGTCTTGCATGTGTCCTCCTCTACTGCGCTGGCACGCATCAACTCTGTCCATGAAATTGGATATTACTGCACGACAAGTTTCGACTTCCATTTGCCCGATAACCCGTCGAATTTCCTCCTTCAAGTCATTGATGTTTCGGGGTTTATTGGCATACACCAATGACTTCAGATGACCCCAAAGAGGAAAGTCACAAGGCGTCAAGTCACACGACCTTGGTGGCCATTGATGGTCGGAATTACGAGAAATGATGCGATCCTGGAACCGTTCACGGAGCAACAACATTGTTTCTCGTGCAGCGTGACAGGTGGCACCATCCTGCTGAAACCACAACTCGTCAATGTCCATTCCATCCAAATGACGCCACAAAAACTCCCTAATCATCGTACGGTATCGGTCTCCATTTACTGTCACGGCTTGTCCTTCTTGATTTTCAAAAAAGGAAGGGCCGATGACACCGCCCGACCAAAAGCCGCACCAAACTGTCACTCGCTGTGCATACAAGAGAAACTACAACTGAATCGTCAATCGGAATGTTCTCCTTAATAGAAATGAGGTCAAACAATGTTGCCAACCGATAAACAAAAATTTACCAGCCGTTTAAAAACCGGCGCTCTTTTTGAATCACCCTTTATTAAGTTAACTATTTTTTAAATTATAAGCACTGAAAGTACTAAAAACATCAGTCAAGATATGATGTAGGCCTAACAATTTCATTTATAAAAATACTTTTAAAAGTATTTTGTATTTAAATACTTTTGAAAGTATTTTGTTGTTACTTTTTAATCAGCGTGTACACATTTTGATATAATGCGCATGCTCAGTGACGTCATTATTTGTTTACATTAGGATCAAACTAAGAGAGGCTGGATTGTAGTTAGTTGCGTAGTAGAGCATAGTTTAGTGAGTTTTTGCAGTTTAGTTCTAATACCCAGTAGTAATATTTTATAATTTAAATTTTTACTGGGACAAATGAAATATTTATTTGTATTTTTGTACATTGAAATAATGATGTAGGCATTTGCGTACATTAAAATCTGTAGACCTTGTTGAAAGAATAAGTTCATCATCATCATCATAAGCATCACGGTTTAGGCCTTGTAGTCCTGTTCCGTTCTCAAGCTAGCAAATCTTTAAGTTACTTGCGATGACCATCTCTTCTTTGGTCTTCCTATGTTACGTCGCCCAACCGGTTGGTAATTAAGGATAATCTTCGGTGCTCGCTCATCTGCCATTCTTAGCACATGCTCATACCAGCTCTGCCTATAACCAGTGATCGCATCCGTTACACACATCATCCCAAGCTCATTTCGTATATCCTCATTCCTCTTTTTGCCCATAACAGACAGGTGGAGTGTCAAATTATTTACACTCAATCTGTTAGTTGCAGGGCTAAAATAAATAGTTCTGTATCTTGTCACATGGTCAGCCAATTAAATGACTGAATCATTTAAGAACAGAAGAGGTAGAGGTGTAAAAGACACCAATCAGAGTTATCTCCTCTGAAAGTAATGAATTTCATTATACAGCCAGACCCTGTGGTGAATGAAGTGAAGGTGTCATTTGCAGAGTGGAAAATATGTGCTTTTCAGAGGGCTCGGCATGCTGATAAGTTTACTTTTCCATTCAGTGAGGAAGGCAATGGTAAACCACCTCACTCCTCGATTTACTTAGTAAAACCTCTACAGGTTCAAACCAGCCTTTTGGCTGATGACCTAAACAACAACATTCCTCTTATGGTCCAGCAAACTGTACCCCGCTAGGGGCCTCAACAGTCGCATTTCTGCCGCTACGATTCTAGTTAATTGCTGAGTGGTTAACGTCCAGCTTTCAGATCCATATAACAGGACTGGCAGCACTAGTGTTTTATAAAACTTCAAAACCGTTATGGATATAATTTATACGGAACTGTGTGCACACGTAAAGCAAGAGTTGTGCCAGTTCAAATTTTCCACAGTATACGAGTTTGCTCGTAAGGGGTTGCTGCGTGTGTGTGTAAGGGTCGGTTTATAGTCTAGGTGCCATCGAGCTGTGGACACATCATAGGTCAAGAGATCCTGAAAAATTAATACACGGATTTCAATCTTTCACCTAGTTCGGTGCCTTAAAATTTTCTATGATTGTATGAATGTTTGGTTGATAAATTTTTTACTTGATAGGGATTTATTAAATTTCCTGATTCCACGAGTTCATAGGCTAAATGAAATAATTTATTTCATTACGGTTTCTTCGTTACTCTGATACGGATTTATTTTATACGTTTCATGATTTTACGAATACATAAATGAAATAATTTTTTCATAATGAACTCATATATCCTATATTGACCATTTCTAATGTAAAACTCTTGGGTATCCGAACCTCCCTTCGGTTGTATCATACATCAATACAATAGAATTGAATACAATACAATAGTGAATACAGAATACAGTGCAAAGTACAGAATGTGGTGGCAATTTATGAATTGAAACGGTCGGTATTCCGTTCTGTCCTGGCCATTGTTATTTCCAATATTATTAGGTGTGTGTGTATGTGTATGTGTGTGTGTGTGTGTGTGTGTGATTCTGATTGCAACCGAATGATAACCTAGCCGCACTCCCTAGTCGCTCTTCTATTCTCTTATGTATTCAGTTATTGTATCGGTACCGTTGCGATAAACAACGATATACGATTCATTCGATGATTCCGAAATAGAAATTTATTGTCGGAATGATGGATCATGCAAAATTACTATCAGTTGTTAATTAGTGTATGTACAGTAGTTGACTGGGTAGAATTGGTTTGTATCATCTCATCTGTCCCACCCATATCCTATATGACAAAAACAATAGGCTAGTCTATTTACAAATATGTTTATTTTCTAAACTATCTACTGTTTATATCCTAATACTATGTATGCTGTATTGCAAGATACTTTATCATCATACTTGTTTGCTTTTTCCATTTTACTCTAATATTATTCTACAATTTTTTTAGAATTTATCCATTAATTTTTTTTATTATCTGTTTCATAAATCAACGTGCGCCTTTGCCCGATATGGGCTGGTCCTCCGTCCAGTTATCATCAAGATATCACGTTCGGTTCACAAATTATTGGGAAAAACGCGTTTTTCCGTTGTAGCTTTAATAATAAAAAAGCTAAATTCCCCTATTAGATTATCTCGGCCTCCGGACCAGCCCAGTCAGTCACCTGGTAGAAAGTCGTTATTATTTGTTAAGTAACACCGGTTGGGCAATTGACTTTGTATGATGACCAGCTGACAGCCATCCATGAACAAACTCTACTGGGAGTCCCTGTTCAAACTCATGCCTAATTCACTTCAAAAATATAGCGATCAAATTGGGTAGTTGGCAATAGTGCACAGTTCCCGATAACAAAAAAACGCTAAATAAATTATCTCAGATGATTTTGTAGTTCATAACTATCGCTAGTTACCAAGCACTCTTTATTTGACGTTAACAAAAAGCTAAACAGAAAAATTCACAGTAGTATTTATACGATAATATTTTTTTATTAATAATTCTGTAATGAAAATGAATATTGAAGTCATTCAATTGAAGCTGAACGATTGTTCTGTTGTTTTGTATATTCAGTTGGCTGTTCAATTAAGCATAGAGATCGGTATAAGAAAATAATTAATTGTTTTGGACAGGTGCAAAATGAACGTCAAAAATCGATGTTCCAATTAGGTTATAATCGATTGTTTTATGATCGGTTCTCAATAAGAGTTGATCGACTGACTCTCATGCATTGTCTGCTATTATATTTGACGTTTTCTATTGCATGCATTCGTTGTTCGTTCACCAGCCCTATTTATATGTAGGCCTACTATGGATTGTATTAGTCTACTGTATAAATATACAGTAGAGTACCGATTTTCCGTGGATCGTTTAACCGGGGTTTGGATTAACCGTGCGATCACTAGAAATTTTTTTTTTTTGTTTAACGTCTGACTGTTTTGCAAATTGCTGCTAATGCAGACGGTGAAGGATGAAATGAATTTTTTGTAACGTATGAAAAAATGCCATGCCCGAGTGGGATTCGAACCCAAGACCGCGTGATGAGAGGCGAGCACGTTACCAGCTCCTAAAATCAGTTGCAAAGAAGCTTTAACCGGTGCCGAACATTTAACTTTCATGGAAAATCAGGATGACACAGATTACGTGGATATTTGACATACTCGTGGTTATATAAGAAAAATAAAAGAAAAAATATTGCGGCATAAAATGAAACAAAGTAAAACAACAGATTTTTGGTGATTTTTTTTTGTTACGTAAATAATTTACGTAATATTTTTATTTCACTACAATTTGTTCATGTATTTCCGATATCCGATAGTATCAACATGTATTAATCAGTAGAATAAAACATACGCGTAACTGGTGGTTTTGTTTATGACGTAAGTGGTCTCGACCGAATAGGGTTGTATTATCCGTGTTTTCCGGTTATCCGGTATAGTTATCCCCCCAATTACCACGGATAATCGGTATTATACTGTACTTAAATATTGTAACCTGGTACGTAGAAATGTTTTTTCTTATGAAACTTCTACCTACTTTAGTTATAGTTACATTCCTTTCCAATGTTTTCTTCCTTTCAACAAAAACTACATCCTAACGTTTTCATTTTCTTAAAATAATTTTAGCACAAAAATATCATTACCATTATAAAAATCCTTATAATTTCATGAAAACTTTAGTGAACAATTTACGAGCTGCAATTTGGAAAAATTCATTGAAAAAAATCAACTGTAATTAATGTGTTACAGTCTCAAGAAATCAGAGAAACCTTGCTTTTTTAAGTTTGAGTTTTAAACTCGATTTAAATTCTTAAAACTTGCTTTTGGTGCTGCTTTTTATGTAAGCAATAAAACACTCCACCACAATTTCAAACTTCCGACAGTAAAGGAACTATACTATTTTTCAGGGTTGATGAGGTCTGAGCGTACGCATTGCCCCCTACCCATTTCATAGCTAGCCAATGACTTGTCAGCAACGTTCCCAATACTTGCTCTCGTAGCTCTGTTATACAGGGTGATTCACGAAGATATGCAGAAACTTAGGGAGCCCATTGTACATGTAAAAATAATGAAAAAAGTTTATATTAACATGGGTCCGGAAATGCTGTGTTACCGAGTTACGGCTAGCGAAAGATTTCGCCCGGATTTCAGCTCACCAGGTGAAATTAGGTCTTCCTGAAATTCTGGTAAAGTAGATTAAGGGGCGAATTCAATCGTTTCTTATGGTTTTTGACCTGATAAATTGAATAAAACAGGTCCCAGAACTGTAAGTTTAATAGTTTTTCAGAAAACCAGTGTCAAATGCAAAAAATGGAGTGAAAAAAACACATTTTTTCATCTTAGTTTTTCCGGTTAATTTTACTTTGTACTCATATGAATAAAAATTCATTTAATCAAACATCTTTTCGCTTTCTGTGTACTTTATTTACACCGGTTTGTTCAGAATAAAATTTTCTACATGTTTTATTCATAAATTTTAACCGTTTCTTGGTGAAATAACAAAGTTATTCTTGCCCAAAGATGAAAAAATGTGTTTTTCACTCCATTTTTTGCATTTGACACTGGTTTTCATAAAAACTATTTGACTTACAGTTCTGGGACCTGTTTTATTCAATTTATGAGATCAAAAACCATAAGAAATAATTGAATTCGCCCCTTAATCTACCTTTCCAGAATTCCAGGAAGATCTCATTTCACCTGGTGAGCTGAAATCCGGGCGAAACTTTCGCTAGCCGTAACTCGGAAACGAAGCATTTCCGGACCCATGTTTATATAAACTTTTTCCATTATTTTTACATGTACAATGAGCTCCTAAAGTTTCTGCATATCTTCGTGAATCACCCTGTATATTTCGTCAGCCATTTTTTTTTTTTTTTTGGCCTTTCAATAACAACTATAACCTATGAACATACAACCAGCTGATTATTAAAGTATTGCATGTTAATGCGTTCTACATACGATGTGTTCAGAACGAGATACAACACATGAGTGAATTACTGCGACTCTTTTACGCACACGCGCGTAATGTTTGTCAGGCTGAAACATTCGTACAATGTGACAACGCTGGCAACTCATCAACCGTGAAAAGCATTATAATTGGGTCCTTCTACAGTAAATTTTGCAAACGACTAGATGACTATCCCAACCAGCTGGCCCATGACCTAGCTTTAAGGAACTTCCCAACAGTAAAACCTAAAGCGAAAATGAAGCAGAGATCTCTTGGTTTTAATAACGGACAACACCTATAGTTCAAAACGGAGAATGTACTACTGGGTACCTCTTCTCCTGAAAAAACTTTACTCACCACCCGTTAAAATTTAACGGGCAGTGGGGACATTTTTTATTATTGAATATCATGTACGGAAATAGTGCAGCTCATTCTTCAGTACCTTTATAAAAAATTAAAGACAAAACAAATCAACTTGTTTGTATTTTCTCAGGTGAATAAATAAAAAAGTCTATGCAATTTGAAGTCAGTTCTACTGTTCAAGTCATTTCAGTCAAGAATGCCACCTACTAGTAAACTGTTGTGCATATTAAAAGCAGTACGTAGTATCGAACCAACTTTATTTTCAAAATTTTACAAATGGCATCATTTTTTGTTTTACCATCTTTAAAGTATATTTTCTGGTTTTAAAAATCCTTCTAGTATAATTTTTAGTCCGGTTGCTGTGCATACTATTGTTTTCTTTTTATTTATTCATTACTTTAAGAGGAAACAGCTCTGATTATAACTCTTTTACATTATCCTATTCCGTTCTTTTGAATACTGAAGTCATGTACTTGACTGTAAGAAGAAACAGAACTATTTTTTTATTGTTATAAAACTAGCAGTAAGTACAATTAATATAACACTTTTCTGTCTGTGACGAGCATCAAGTAATTAACGTAACTTTAACCCTTTCAGTGCGGAAACAATATTTAAAAGTTTGATCTAAAGCCATTTAATTTGAATAAGGGCGTACAAAAAGTGCCAACCTTATTTTGAAAACTTTTAGACGTAAGTTAAGCCTGCCATTGCCAACCAAAATTTCAACGTTAAAAAAAATAAAATTTCCTGTTCAAAATTATTTTTTATTGTGTTCATAAAAAAAATTAATCTTTCTAACCCTAAAAATATTCAAAATAGATCTTTTAGTTCATTTAAAGTCGCACCGACAGCTTGGTCATTAGCAACTACTGCAGGTTTTGGTACCTTTACGGTGGTTTTAACGTGTTAAGATTTCCAGACCCTGGCCGGGAATCGAACCCGGGACCTTTCGCTTTGCAAGCTAGTGCGCTAGTCACTACGCTACGGAGGCGGTTTCAAAATACATTATTCCATTAATTCTTGTTTAAAAGTTTTTTGTAAATGTTCGGTTATTCGGACGTTGGTACTTTATGCATAACTTAAGTGCGTCCGGTAAACGGATGTTGTCACTACTTAAAATATATATCGACCTCCTGTTTTCCGGACGTTGATACTGAAAGGGTTAATTGAACAAAAATAAACATCAACTTAAAAAAACATGGGTAAGTGTTTAATTAATGAAACGCTGAAAATATTTAGTGGAAATAGTGGCGACGAGTTAAATAAGGTACTGTGTCTAGAGTAGGTCTCTGAATGCCTTTAAAAACAGACGACAAAACTCATAAAATCACAAAATACACAGGCCTACTGTTTTTTTGGAATGGTTAAGTGACATCTTTACGGTCTATGAACAGAGTACACGCGTACTCTCGTAAGCCAACAGTTTCATCGCTTTAAAACCCAAAATACACGCACACACGCACACATACAAATGAAGCAAACATATTGTCACAGTTAATAAATTTAGTGTATGTCAATTTTGAAAATTAGCGTTTTTCCAAACATCTGTCGTGACAGTACGTCGCAGTATAAATTATTATTAAATGTCGACCGTTCTATTAAAAAAAATCCTCTCTCGGTGAAGGCGAAATAATCTAATTATATTTTTAAACTCTGTTATTGTGTTTTACTATTTATTTACCATATTAAATGCGTACAATCTTTTAAGTTTGTCCATATTTGTACGTACATGTTTCCTATTCAATATTGTAACTGCATATAATGATTTTAGCTAGAAATTTAATACTTAAATCAAAAATATTCCAACAGTAACTTAAACGTGCCGGCACATACTGTCGATTTATTTATTATAGATACCCGAGTTTAAAGCCTTGTTTCTTCAAAACCGCTTGTTCAATTTTGACATACACCGAAATTTAGCTAATTTCAATCTGCGTTTTTCAATTAAGTTTCATATTTTTAGCGTTTTTTTTATATTTCGATATCAGGATGAGAAGAAAAAAGAGCCGGGTTTTTTTGTTGCTGCAACACATTGGATGCATTTAGAGGTTTATAACTCAAAAACCGCTCGACCGATTTATTTGAATTTTCGTCGGAATACAAACTTGTATGTTGTTATTTTACGTACGAAATTTCAGATTTGTAGCCTATTTTATATTTTGAGTTATTAGTAAAAGTCTGAACCCCTGTTAACTCCGTAACCGCTCATAAATTTTGCTATTTCATAAAATCATTGTATTCAGTATAAAAAAATTAATACAAATTCATTAATGTTATGGAACAGCGATTGACCAGTTATTCGGTAGAATTTTTTAGATATTTAAATAATGGTTGATGCGGCGGGGGTGAAAGAAGCTGAACTATGTTGCCGCGTTGTAACTCGGTAGGCTTGATACCTAATTTTATTTAGCATACTTGGGACCTGTTCTTCCAGCATGCGAATAACAACCATAACAATTCAATGTTAATACCCATTCATCATTTACTTACAATAGTCAACTACTACTAGTTGTATGTTTCGTCGGAAAGCGACTTTAGTAGGAAGAGAAAAGGACACAACCGATTAAAAGACGTGGCAACATGGTTAAGCTTCTTCCACCCCCCCGAAGCATCCACCATTATTTGAATATCTAAAAAGTTCTACCGAGTAGTGCACTTCATCGGGCTATCGTTCTATTAGATTCAAAAGATTGTTTATATATGTAGTAGAACTTTTGTAAAGTGGTAAGTTTGCAATTGTGCAAGTGATTAATCACAGTACCTCCACAACTGCTCAAATTGTTTTCTTGTTTAGGTAAAATATCTCAAGGCGAGTAACAAGAAATTAAGTGCATTAGTTCTTAGAAATGTTTTAATTTCGAGTGGGTTGAGAAATATGATTGATAATAAATTCGACGTCTCCTGAACAGCATTTACTTTTCTACACAGTTAGGCGGTGGTTACAGAACTGCAAGCGCGAGCTAGCGCTTTTGCGAGCGGGTAGTTGGTTCAAGCTAGCAGCTTGTTGGGTGGTTACAAAAATGTATTCGTGCTTGCTATTTCTCAGTTGTCGTTAAGTAAAGAAATGTTTTTATTTGAAAATTTTCGTCTAAAATATAATTATTCTTGTAAACGAAATTAATCACTACATCCTATTCATAAGATACGACAAAACCTAGACGAATTTCACTATTAAATTACTTAAATATGTACTAAATATTACATAAAAAATAAATTTAATTTAAATAAAATATTTTTTATATTATTTTATTGGTTAATAATGCATGCTTCTGCCTAAGTGATTAATGTATAAAATACTAGAAGTGCAACTGTACTCACTAGAAATCAAACTCAACTGACTTGCAAACTTGTTCCTAAACTACAAGCTCCTGCACATGATAGCTGCACATAATAGCTATTGCATGTTGACTGATAATTTTAACATGTCAATTAAAATTAATTAAATCAGAACTAGCTCTAGTAAGCGCTAGCTCGTGTGAGCTGGCTTATCATAGCATATAAAAATAAAAATCAATCTTTGTAAATTTTTCGTATTAAAAACTCTTTTTGGATTTCTTAAGCGAAAATTCTTGGGAAGGGGCGTTACAAAAGTTCAAATAATATGCGTTTAAAAATTGCAGTATTAGGATGCAATTCAAGACAAAAAGTTCATGTAAAATAATTTCAAGCGGTAAGGTCCGAAATTCAATTCCAGGGTCTGAAAAATGATTACTTGTTTGGATTCACCGTTCCGTAACCAAAAGTAGTCGCTAATGGCGTAGTTGTTGAACAGCTTTGTCTTGTTTAGGTCAACAGCCAAAAGGCTGGTTTGAACCGAGGTTCAAGAGAATCGAATTCTGGACCTTACCACTTTAAATTTTCTTACATGAACTTTTTGTCATGAATTGCTTTCTAATACTGTAATTTTTAAACGCCTATTATTTAAAATTTTGTAGCACCCCGTTCCAAGAATTTTCGCTTAAGAAATCCGAAAAATGTTATACGAAAAATTACAATAAATGTAATACGAGAAATTTACTAAGATTATTTTTATAAGCTATTAGGCGAGGAACAATAATCTCTATAGTAAAGAAGTTAAGATGTCAGGTGGTTACAGAACTATAGGCCTAAGCGCCAGCTCAAAACACCAATTAAAAAACCTATAAAAAAACCAATAAAAATTGTATACAATTTTAAATACTGCTTTTTAATTTAGGTACAAATTTTGGTTTCACTCTTAGGTTAATTGAAGTTTTGGATTTTTAATTTTATTTAAAGTCACATCAACATCTTGGTCGTTTTGGGTTAACATCCAATGGATTTGAAAGTGTAATTATTTTTCTGACCCTAGCTGGGAATCAACCGCGGTACGCTAACTACTGGGGCTCGGTGGGGTAGCTTTTTCTGGATTTGGGTTTTATTTTTTAAAATTTATCAAAATGTGTTTTGTTTTTTATATGAAATAATATTGAAAGTCTTATGCTTAAAATTCAGTACATAACGATTTAAAAAGTCTTCAATACGTTGTTTAATTTTCTGGTAACTTAATACTTACTCTAAACGAAATATTAGATTTGAATTAGGTAGCTCTAAAAATAGAGCTATAAGATAAGAGCAACGTTTCACAAGATGGCTCTGGATTTTGGATTATGAATTTTAGATCCTAATTTTAGTAGATATGTAAAATTTGAATTAATTACTAATTGCTGATACTTTTCTCAATGTATACGCATTGTAACTGTGTTTCGACGCGATACAATAAAATTGTCAAGATAATTTCAATCGCACGGGTAATGATTTATTTAATCGACTTATTTAGGAAGAGTAAAAAGAGGTGGGTGGAGGCGAGATGTAATTAATGAAATACGGGCTGCGATTGATAGATAAGATGAGATAATTGTTGGAAGGCAGGTGTTCTTCGTTCCTCGTTCTAACTAATGAAATCAATGGAACGTTCCGTTTCCGTTGAATTCCAAACGAACGATTGAAAGACAAGAGGAAAGAGACGAGGACACGTTTTGGCACTTGGTAGTTGGCACTCACTTCGGCCGACGTAATAACCCTCCCATAGGTTCCCCTTTTCTTTTCTATCTCCACCTATCGATTACCGATTATTGATTCGTCTAATGAACATTAATCGTGTATCTCTTTCTACATATAATCCGCACCCTGGAGTCTAATTCACACTCCCATTGAAATGGATGATTGTCTTCTAATTATCTTTATTTGGGGTAATCTAATCAATTGTGAACCAATTCTTTAATGCAAAGTACTCTTCATATTCCAACCACTCAAATCCGTCTAATACGGCCAGCAGTTGATCAAGGGGAGAGATATACCAAAATTTAATATATTTAATTTTTAGTTTTAATGTTTTAATCAAAAACTGTTTTGCTGTGCAGGATTTTTGGTTTGAGGTAACGTGAATTTCAACTGTAATATGATTATTCCGCAGAACTAAATTTTTATCTCAACCGGTGTGAACTAATAATTCGGATTGAGTTTCTTTAAGCTGATATTATTATATACCAGATATTATGTATCTGAAATATTTTTCTGGCAATCGTTCAGATAGATTAATTAATAAGGTAACGCATTTACTTATTGCGTCGTAAGGTCTTTATAAAATATGTGTAGGCGTTACATAATTGTTGTTGAAAATAGTGTAATTGAAGCAAACCGGAGAAAATATACTTTGAACGAAGGATTAACATGAAAAAAATAATAATAATAATTATCGATTTATTTGTTTTTGGGGACTTGCTCCATACAAATGGAGTTGCTACAATTTCTTTTAAACTACAAAATATACAAAGTATGTAATACATAGTAATACACAAATAATACAAGTTAAATAACAAAATAAATACAGTAACGCCGGCCGCATTGGCACAGTTGGTAACGTGCTCGCCTTTCATCATGCGGTCCTGGGTTCGAATCGCACTCAAGCACGGCATATTTTCATACGTTACAAAAAATCATTTCATCGTCCATTGTACACTGTTACACCCCAACGTCGTCGCTAATGACCGTTGTAGTTGATGCGCCGTTAAATAAATAAATAAATTTAAAAAAAGAAAATAAATACAGTAACGTTGACCGGCAGGTAGATAAGATTTTAACAAAAGGTAGATCAGAAATTCTACTAACAATTATTGCACTAAATGATTCACAATTATTTCTAAAAACTAATAAATGAATAAAATGTATTCATTAAATCTTTCTTAAACTTTATTTCATTAATGCAAGTAACAGATAGACCAATAGATGGTAATGGTAGTGATAATTTAAGTGATAGGAAATAAAGCAATTTTAATAACAAATATAACCTATGAACAGTCAATCAACTGATTATATTATTGAGTACTGCATTTAAAATCGCTCTATAATCGATGTGTTCAGTACGAAATGCAAGACACGAGTGAACTACTGCGGCTCTTATACGCATGCACGCGTAATGTTTGTCAGACTGAAACATTCGTACAATCTGACAACGCTGGCAAACGTTCTGATTGGTCTAAACTCGGGGAACCGGATAGCTCATCAACCGGAAAAGCATTATAGTCTGGATCGTTAATAAAGGAAAATTACATGAAAGGACCAAAAAATGAAATCGAAGTAGCATTTCGTATTAAAATTACATTTATTTCGAGTTCATTAGCGACTGTATTAAGTTATGCATTGCATGCTGTATTAAGTTATGCTCTCTCAATTGATTTTGTTTTCCAGATCTAAGCAAGGAATTCAACCAAGGAACTACTGTGTTTAAGTTAGCGTAATATAGCGCTTTAAACCACGTGATACGAAGGCGGCCTAAAATCGATTTATTTTAAAATGAGGGATAAATATTTTTAGTTTTATTTTGACTTTGATGAGATCTTGTTTTCCAATAAATGGGTATTTGATTTTTGTTGAACGAGGAAGATGTGCTTGGAGTAGCGTTTTGCGGTGGGCAAACCCGCTCGACCGAAGTCAATGCAAACACCACAAAAAGAAATTGGCTACTTTACGATGGCCAGACTTGTGTTTATCTTGGGAATAGTCCCCAGATGAAATTGGACAGATATGTGACAACTGCTTCTGCTGTAACCACCCCAAACCACCCACCAAGCGATACGTAGACCCACCCCAACAAAACATTTTCCGTCGGGAAATAAATGGATGGAAAACCACACAATATTTCTCCCGAATATTCTTACTCTTTTATGAACCGATGAACCAATACAATTGCTAACAAATAAACGAAGACTTTCTAGTATGAATTACAGTTTTACATAGACTATAAATTCGTCTAAGTATATGTATGAAACATTGCTTTAAAAAAGAATCAGGCTGTTAAATATGGATTTTTTTAACTACTTTTAAAACCTATAGATTAGATTTAACAAACGTTTAATAAATTATTTTGTTTGGATCCATTGTTTTCTATGTACACACAGTTTAAAAAACCAGCTTTTAAACTGGATTTGAATTCTAAGAAGCACTTTTGTAAACAAATATACAGAATAAAGGTTTGTGTTCATTGAAATGCTTATAGGAGTAAATTTTTGTAATTTAAATTGTTTTCATACATTGTGTAGCGGACAATTTTTTATAAAAACCCAAATCAAAATTTTTACTTTCGTTTCAAATAAAATACATTGCGGTGATTTTCGTAAAGAAACTAACAATTTAAAAATATGGTGAGTGAACATGATGTGGTGAGTGGGTTGAAATATGGTGAGTGTTGTGTAAAGTTTTATTGTATTATATTTTAAGATTATTATAAATTAAACTGTTATTAATACTAATATTTATAAATGAAATTATGTATAGAAATAAAGAATTTTTATTATTATTTATTTATATAAAATAATTTTTATTTAAATTTCGTTTAATTTGATTTTGAATAAAGCATCCGGATTGATAACGTTAGTAACATACCGTATTTACTCGAATATGCCGAGCATCTTTTTTGAACAAAATTGATCCGAAAAAATAGTGTGCGCGTTTTATTCGAAAAAACGAAAAACGGATGTAGACGGATGTATTAGTGATCATACCGGGAGTGTTAACATCTCTACTACAACCGTTGGACGTTTGCTTAAATAAGCCATTCAAGGTTGCTTTATAGAAACCGTACACTCAATGGATAGAAAATACTGAGCATACATACATACCTTCGGGAAAAATAAAATGTTCGGAATATGAAAAGATCTGCGAGTGGATTAAAACTGCTTGGGCACGGATTTCACCAGAGATAGTTTCAAAAAGCTTTCTGAAATGCACTCGATGGCTCAGAAGACGACAAACTTTAGGACGAAAATCCAGACGCGGGTTTTAACAGCGACGGTAATTTTTTTTTGCATCCAGGAGACTCCCAAAAGGGAGTATAGGACATGTCAAGATAAAACTGATAAACAAAAATTCAATCACAATGATAAATTCATCACTTACCACCAAAAATTTGTTTCTGCTACTGCTTACTTCAGTAGGCTTGTCATGAACCCCTTTGTATCAATTAGCGCACAAAATTAAAAAATTAAACACAATGATAAATTCATCACTTACCGATAATTTGTTACCGCTACTGCTTAACTCAGTAGGATTCCCCTTCGTATCAGATAGTACACAGTTTATTGATGTATTTTCTACCTCCATAAGTTGGTTTTTGTTCAAACAATTTAGTGTTGTGATTAGCAATGACGGAGACAGCAACGACGATACTGACGACAGAGTAATTTTAAAGTCTTTTATTTCTTCGTTTTAATTTCGTTTTGTTTGTTTGAAAGTAAGTTTTTTAGTTCAGTGTTTTAGTTTAATGTGATACGTAGCCTACAATAAAAAGTACCTATTCTTGCAATTTCATTATTCAAAATTATGAAGATTTTTCAATGCGTACAAAAAATTGGTAAGTTTTCATTTTATTTTTTTGCCAGTTACAATTTTTACTGACAGTACCTTCGGAAATCAGGTGCACGGTATGTTAAAGAAAATACGGTAAATTATTTATTTTAATATGTATTAGAATACCTATTTGCGAAAAAATAGTGTACCGGTTGATTTTAGCAAATGAATGTGTGAAAAGAGGATGTTGTTCTTTAGGTCATCAGCCAAAAAGCTGGTTTGAACCTGTAGAGGTTTTACTAAGTAAAACGAGGAGTGAGGTGGTTTACCATTGCCTTCCTCACTGAGTGGAAAAGTACGCTTATCAGCATGCCGGGCCCTCTGAAAAGCACATATTTTCCACTCTGCAAATGACACCTTCACTTTATTCACCACAGGGTCTGGCTGTATAATGAAATTCATTACTTTCAGAGGAGATAACTCTGATTAGTGTCTTTTACACCTCTACCTCTTCTTTTCTTAAATGATTCAGTAATTTAATTGGCTGACCATGTGATAAGAAACAGAACTATTTATTTTAGCCTTGCAACGAACAGAGTGAGTGTAAATAATTTGACACTCCACCTGTCCGCATGGGCAGAAAAAGAGGATGTTATATACATTTTTGAATTTTAGTTAAAAGATGTGGGTGAAAATGTAAGGTAAGACATTAACGGAGATGTTTTATTCAAGCGAATTTGTTGTAAGTTAAGTCGAATCAGACAGCATCAATGTTCAGCCGTCTGGAAATCAGTTCGTCAGATTTGAGGATTCCATTAAATCCGAGGAATAAGGGCCGAACGGGTGAAAGTGTTTGGGGATTTATCTTTTGGTGGAATTTAGGGTAAACGGTATGTCACTTTGCTTTTGGTTTGATTCAGTAGAGTGAGTAAGGTAGGAAGAGAAGGGCTGTGAACATTTTAGGTAAATCTTTAACCAAGTCCCTGTGTACTCTAGGGATGTTTTCTGCCCTAGTACTAACAGAGTACTTACTTCCTTACTTACTTACTTACTTACTTACTTACACGACTGACAATTTTGCTTCACTTTTCTTCTTGTTGACGGTTGCTAAGTGATGCTTGCATCCTCTAATGGGGCACTCGTATTCCATTCAGTACCTTCCTTTATTGTTCGTCGTAATGTCACTGTATTTAGATTGGAGAATCACTTTGACATTACTCAATGAAATTGCACATCTTTTATTAGGTTTATTTTTCGTAATGAGTATCTATAGAAAGTAAATTAATACTGCAACTAAAATTTACGTATGTACCTCGGAAAGCGTTAAAAATTTATAAACATTTTTGTTTTTGGGGTCGAGAGTCAAATAAAAATTATTCTGTCTGTTAGTAGGCGTAATATCATTCTTTCCTAACTGAGGAACATTAGAGGTAATTTATGTTATTTTTGATTGTTGTGCAATCGTTAGGTTTTAATGCTTTCGTCAGAACGGTAGCCGACTAGATTTCTATTATCCATAAAGAAATCTTGTCTAACTGAATTAAAGCTGTTGTTTGTTTTATTTAGTTAAAATTAAGTATGTTAATCAATACCTTATTGATATCAACAAAACACAACTTTATTTGATGTTAATGAGAAAATTAATTACTATCCATTTGTATGCATAATAATAACGTGTATTTGAAATAAAAACTGCATTTATTGACTACATTTTTGTTTTTTATTTTACATCTGACTGTTTTGCAATTTCTGCTAATGCAGATGGTAGACAATGATGATATATGAAAAAGAGTAATGAAAAAATACCAGACCTGAGCGGGAGTCGAACCCGGCGTAAAAGCTAGTTACGCTAACCACTGCGTCAACGGGCCGGCCTACAACCATTGATTTACAGATTAGAAAAAATTTCTTAAAACAATGTTGGAGTGTAGCATTTTACGGGAGTGAAACGTGGGTGATATGGGGCTGTAAAAAGGAAGAGGATAGAAGCTTGTTAAGTGTGGTGTTATAGGAAAATGTTAAAGATTAGGTGGGTGGACAAAGTAACTAATTTAGAGGTTCTTAGACGAGTGGATGATAGAATAAATATGTGGAAACATCTTACTAAAATAAGGGATAGGCTAGTGGGGCATATCGTAAGATATCCAGGTACTGGTCTATAAATTATGGAGGGTAATATTCAGGGAGTGTATTATAGGGAGAGGCAAACCGTTAGAATATTTAAAGCAAATTACTAAAGATGTAGGGTGTTACAGGTATAAAACGACTTGCGCAAGATAAAACAGCTTGAAGAACTGCATCAGACTAGTCGAGAAACTGATGACAAAAAAAATAACGTGACATAATAATAATAATAATAATAATAATAATATTGTTTACATGCATTATAATGTGACTCAGAAAAACAATGTGTACAACAATATGGTTCTACTCTTATGAAACAAGGATGGAGAGAACGTTAGAGGACATTAAGAACTAAGTTGAATGAAATAAAGGACACTCCATCTAAATAGAGTAATGGAAAATTTAACATGAAAGAAAAAATTGATATTGAGATTACGGATTGGTCCAGATTACATACCAGGTTGTAGCGTGAACTTGACCCATATTTTAAGTAGTGGACAAGGTCACATAGACATGTTATACACCACATTTTTTTTAGTTAAAAATAACAACTCCAGTAATACTAGGTGTATATTATTATTATAATTTTTAAACAGTATAAATAAATTTATAAAATATAAATACTGGCATAATATAAATAGTTATTTGTTAATTAATATTCAATATCAGTTAATCTTAAATAGTTTTAAAAAAATGTATAATAATCTACGAACAACAACGAGATTAAAATGAAGTACTACGTGATTCAAAAGTGCAACTAAACTATAATTAATTAAAAGTGAATTAAAAATCGAAATGAAGATAAACAATTAAAATAAATACATGAATAACTGAAATAATATATAATATCTTTTAAAACAGTGATTTGAATTTTACGAACATTTTTTAAATATGAAATCAAAATTTAAAATTTAATATGCCAACTTGAACCATGGATTCGTGGAGCGGAAGGCCAGAAACACGCTTGATGTGAACATCGTCTATGAAAGTGCTTCAATTAAATATTAAAATTAATCAGAAAAAACGGATGGAAATATAACAAAATATGCATCAGTAAGAAGATAAACACGTAAGCAACATTTACTATATAATTAACAAATATTAATATTCAATATATCGATCAAATTCATATTTAAAATTCAAGATCACAAGGTATTGATAGACGCCATTCTAATGAACAAAGCTTCGCTTCAGTAATTCATAATTTTATTAAATTCAACTGGTAAATAAAAATAACGTTTCAAGTACATAATTAACTGATATTTTCTTAAATTTATTCAAAATTATCTAAATTATATTCCAAATTGAATTTGAAAGACCAGTATTACGATTAACCATTAAAAAAATTCCGATTGTCATTTGTTTAAATTAAAATTTTTCATTGTTGTATAATTTAAGATTTATTAATAAAGAACAATAAACAATTATAGTATTTAAAAACCCTCAGAGTATTTAAAATTAGAGTCATCATTTTGTAAAATCATTAATTATCTATTTATTTATTCAATTAAAAGTATTAAAATTTAAATCTTGTGTCAATTTATTTTATTTTAAAATTTGTACAACCGTAGTGTTGCTACAAGGTTCACCTCTTAACTCATGTTAGCCAAAAGTGATAAAACAATGTGTAGGAATTGTGCCACACTCCACAATTAAACTTAATTAGAACAGTGCACAAACTACACAAATCCCAGAAGGAGATTGAACATTAAAAGAAGAATTAAAGTGGATTTACAACCTGGTTTTGAATATGAAAAGAAGGCGATTGACTTTTTTAAACAAAGGGTATTATGCAGTTATATTGAACCGGAAATAGGTTTGAGCATTCATTTACTTTGTATATGAAATATTTTTAAATTGTTTCTTTTTTCATAGCTTTATACCCGACGTATGTGTTTAAAATGTTTGCTTTCGATGGAATTAATTTAAGAACTCAAATATATAATGTTTTAAATTGTCAAGGGTCTTATGCACCCTTGGCATTTGGGTAGGTAGTTGTTAAGTTTGCTTAGTAACTGATGAAGCGTAAGCGGAAATAATAATAAAGTAAACATTACCGGTTTTTCGGTCGTAGTAAATTTCTTTGTGAAATTTTTTTGGCAGAGTTTCTACGATGTTTAATGAACATGGCAGTGATGTTTGATAAACTTTATAAAATTTTGTTAATACGTATTTGCAAGAGAGTAGATATTTACTGCGAATTGTAACTCGTACATCCTTACGTTTTCAAGGACACCGCCATCATTGCGTTTATTTTCTACTGTAGTAGGCTTTTGCATACAGCTAGACCTACATAAACATCAACTCTGATGAAGTTCGGTCGATTTCCCTTCCACTTTTCCCCTCTTTATAATAAATTTAACCTTAACGTATTCTACATCAAAAACTGATGCACAGTTTACAAAATTTGGGCTTGCTGAACTTGTGTAAAGTACAGTCATGTCAAGGAAAAGTTTCCACTTCAGCCAGAGACCACTCCTAGTACCATTCAAAAAGGCATGTCTTAAAAACTGCTTACATCCTGTTGCACGTGACCAAATTTTTTTTGAATAAAGAAGTTGAGACAAAAATATATATATATTTTCACCATGTTTCTAGGTTTATCATAACAAGAGATAACAAGGTAGCGTAAAAAGCGCTATTAATAAAAACCTGGTGGATCCACAAGTTTGAATTTTAGTATAAAATCTTAAAACGTTATGATAAATGTTTCTGTAAAGTTTGAACTTAATTGGATTATATTCCAGTTTTGGAGGTATAAGTCAACAAATTTACCTCTTTCAAACTGTAACCCGAGAAATAGGCTCTTTTTAGAAATTTATCTAAAAAAACTGTTTTAGAAAAGTGTTAAAAAATCTAAGCTGACCAACAAAAATGTAGAATTGAACGCGCAAAATTTTAGCGTAAACATTGTAACAACGAGTGTTTACCCAGGTATCAGTTCTCAAACTCGGCCGCACATAATCAAAAATCCGATAGTAGTTGCGCCCAAAGGTATGCACGGCTCGGTGTCAAGTTATGTTGATTGTAAAAATTAATATATTTTGTTATTGATTGGTGTTACACATACTCGGCCTCTGGAGAACCGTTCCAATATTTTCTTATCTCTAGCTATACATAGTAGATATTTCCCACTTCGTATAATTTTTCTATAAATCTTTTAGTTCTTTCTCTATTTGAAATTTGTCTAATTTTTTATTTAAGTCCCTATTTTTTTATTAGGCCCTAAATTTGTTTTTATGTGATATGGCAAATATTTCTTTGTATATGTAAATGGTTTTTATCAGGAAATTTTAGACGCTTTAGCAATAAAAAAAAACGGGTGTTACTGTATGATAACGGGTGTTTCAAAAAGAACGCACTTCGAAGTTTGAGAACGCTAATTCTTTTTTTTTCTTGTACGGCCACAGGGGACCACTGTAAGTTCATTTATTGTTCCTTTTCACCCTTAACCTCGCGTGGTAGTTCTTCATTCGGTCAGATCTACTCTTCCTCTCCGCTTCGGATATCACCATTTATACAAATTATACGGTATGAAATTATTACCTTTATAACATTCAGATTACCTTTAAAACTTCACAATAAATGTTCAAAATGTTTTCCTCCGCTTGTAATGCAAGTTCGGACACGTTTCATAACATTTGCAGCCACTTTTCGTATGTTTTCTCATTAATGTTTGTAATCTCACTTTCAATATTAGCCTTCAATTCTTCAATTGTATGAGGATTGTTTTTGAAAACCTTACTCTTTAAATTCCCCCAAAGAAAAAAATCCGCAGGAGTAAGATCTGGGGATCTTGGTGACCACAATCCTTTTGATATCACACGATGGCCAAAAAATTCTCGTAACATATTCAGCGTTTCAGTAGTAGAATGGCACGTTGCGTTATCCTGCTGAAACCAACAATCTCGATCGTGTAATTCTAACAACGCTATAAATTGTTCAATTAAGTTGCGGTACCCCACACCATCTACAGATGTTGCAAAAAATAAAGGCCCAACAATACGACGCCGGGAGATCGCACACCAAACACCAATTTTACGTGCGTGTAGTGGACGTTCATGAAATGTGTGAGGATTATGAGCGCTCCATATTCGGCAGTTTTGGCTGTTGATGTAACCATCCAAGTGGAACCATGCTTCGTTACTGAAATAAACACGATCCAATATTTCAACACCGTTGTCATTAACAAGAGAACGTATCCAACGACAATACTGTATATGTTTCCCATGGTCAACTTCTTTCAGTTCATGAACGACACCGATGCAGTAAGGATGCAGATTTAATTGTTTTGTAGCCCTTAAAGCGGAAGATAGTAATAATCCAGCCTGTGAAGATAACTTTCTAAGTGATGTGCCGGGTGAGGTAGTCAAACGTTGTTTCACATCGTCCAAAACTTGTTCTGTTAACACTGATGGTCGACCTGTGCTCTTCCGATCCTGTACACTGCCAGTCTCACGAAATTTATTAATCAGACATTTTATTAATCAGATATTGTGGTGTTATTAGGTACTTCAGAATTGGGAAATTTTAACTGGAACTCGTCTTACACTCGTTCGTAAGATTTATATGCGCAATAACTTTCAATAATAAAAACACGTTCATCCTTTGAAAAAACCATGTTTGAACTTATACAGAGACTACAGACACAAATGAATATTGGGATAGCACTAGCACATGTCAGTAATAGATAATGGATCAACAATGAATACAGTAGTGCCAACTGTTATTTGGGGGGAAAAAATATTCCCTATGCAGAAAATATTAACCCTTAAACTTCGAAGTGCGTCCTTTTTGAAACACCCGTTATTATTCAACTTGAACACCACTGACTCAACATTTTTAATAAATATAATTATTATGTTGTTTCTGCATAAGTGTGGGCGCACCCACAGCATGATGAATTGATTTTTGAAAATTGATTTCTATGCATATTGATTTGTTTGTCTATATTGTTACAGGCAGAGGAGCTGAACTCGATAGTAGGCAATGCATTTCGAATGGCGTACGCAGCACAGCTGCAAAGGCAGCCCACATTCCAGGAGGTGATCGCCTCTCAGATTCAAGAACACCGGCTGCCTTGGGTATGTCTTATTTCTATTAGATATTACTTATTACTCAATTCATATTTATCCGCTATCTACTCACAATATTTCTCATCAATCAAATCACTGTTTACCCAGAAAGAAACTAAGATATGATAGCATTACTGTAGTAATGTTTTTTGCCAATACTCATGTGTCCACTATACTACTATTTTCACCTCTCAAAAATTAAATCCACAAAAATTCCATGTATGTAGTAGGCCTTCATGTAGTAATTTATTATCATAATTACCCTGTTTAGTCAGAAATATGAAACATGATTTAAAAAAGTAATGAACCAAGTTTAATGTGGGTTTTTAATACAAATCTCAAATTACTCGTCAGTTAATCAGAAATATGAAACATGATTTAAAAAAGTATTGAACCAGTTTTAATGTGGATTTTTAATACAAATCTCAAATTACTCATGAACTTATTTTTGTTATCTGAGTGGAAACCATTTTTGTTGTAAACCAGACTGGTGGATCATATTGGAGAGAAGAGGAATGAAGGTAAACGTGGTTAAAAAGTAAGATAACAAAGATTTTAGAACTGGTAGTATATGTTTATAAATGGGAAAGCCCTCGGTTGACTGACTCATTCATCACAAATTATTTTCCTACTTAAAAATTAGCTAGAAAGCTGAAATTTAAAGGGAATATTCCTTTAGGGTAAATAGAAAAGTTAAACATAAACGATTTTGACATTTCTGTAATAAGGGGTTGAAAAGGTTCAATTCTTAAAACTATATTTATTGTTTTTACTTAGCTCCTGAAAAGTAAGATGGCTGAATTAATTTATTGTTTACTTAGTTCCAGAAAAGTAAGATGGCTGAATTTCAGAAATGTTATTTATGGAGCTACTAAAAAAGTACTCCTTAACAATTTCTAAAATGTACCCGTAAAACGTTGCAGAGGGTGTTTAACCCTTAAACCAATATTTTCTATTTACTAAGTTCCAGATGAGTCAGATGGCTGAAATTCAGGTTAGTTTTGACTCATAGTGAAGAGAGATATAAGTAATAGATTAAAATGAATATTTGAGATTAAACTGGAGTGGTGTGAAACACATGGAAAATCCAGGATAGTGAGATTTTTTTTTTTGTTTAACGTCCGACTGTTTTGCAAATTGTTGCTAATGCAGACGGTGAAGGATGAAATGAATTTTTTGTAACGTATGAAAAAATGCCATGCCCGAGTGGGATTCGAACCCAAGACCGCGTGATGAGAGGATAGTGAGAGGAATACTTGAGAAGGTTGGGACAAAAAAAGGGATTAAGAATCAGAAAGAGCTGAGAATGTTGACTATGGACAAGAAAAAAATTTGGAAGATTACAAGACTGCTTGACACTGCAAAGCACAAGAGACTGATAAAAAATAATTTTTGCCCTTAACTATACCTCACTAAATAGTAATTTTGGAAAAAAATTATTACTGTGTCTAATCCACAGCCAATGTAGTAAATTTCAAAAACATACAAGTAAAATCTTCAATTTTATTAGACAACTTACTGCATTTAATAAATGTTCATTTGGTGAAATTTGTATAAGAACCCATTCCAATTATGTTTTCCTGTAACTGAGTAATACTTAATCTTCAATTCTTCTTCAAAATATATTCTAACAATAAAGCAATGAACTACATTGATGTATGAAGATTGTTTTGATTCAGACCAAGTGAACAAAATGGGTTTCTGTTTCAAAATGTTTAAACGATAGCTTATGCTTAGTAAATGAGTTAAGTTTGGTCATGTCTTTGTAAGGGGAGGAAGCAACATTTAAACTTTGAATACTAATTTTGTTGCAAGGGATGGATTATATTATATCATATATTAATAGAGAAGGCTATTTCCATAGAATTTTAATTGATCACCCCTTCAACTAATCTGAGGCCTCATTTAGGCAGCCTGTGTGCCCATCTTACCTAATGATTGCTGTGAATTCGATCAAGTGAAAAGATTTAACACTCTACCTGCCTGTTATGGGCAATAATTAGGGTTTTCTCCTTTGAAAGTAATTTATTTCACACTGACAAATCATAGTAAATGAAATGAAGATACTTTTTGTAGGGTGGAAAGTAACATTTGGTACTCAGTTCTTACATGTAATTAATCTCTAATTTTCTATCTTACCCAGAAACCATAAAATATATCATAACACCTAAGCCTAAGTTCATTTGGGATCTGGTTATAATAAATAATAAACAAACTTTCTTTAAACTTATAACAATTATTTATTGACACAATTAATTATTAATTATTTATTAGAATTTATTATTAAGTTTAGACTACTAACAAATTACAATTCGATTACTTAAATTGAATTAAGTACAAAACTTAAAGCTTAAACTACCTCTACTATAAATAAGATATTGTCCCTGAACAACCAAAACAATGTACGAGGTGTGGCTATTAAACAACGAGACTGATGTTGTAAAAAATTTTATTTTAATTTTTTACATAATCACTTATTGTCACGTTCAATATACACTCCTTCTCTATCCCTACTCTGTTATCCCTACTCTGTTATCCCTACTCTATTGCTCCATGCGAATTTTCCATTGTTGGAAACACAGCTGGAAGCCATCTTCTGTCAGCTCCTTCAGGACACGTGCCGCTTTCTCTTTTACAGCTTCCACAGACTCAAATCTTGTCCCTTTTAATGCAGATTTCACCTTAGGGAACAGGTAGAAGATAATAACATGTGATGAAACGTGGTTTTTTACTTATGATCCAGAAACGAAGCGTTAATCCATGCACTGGAACAGCCGAATTTCACTGAGCGCCTAAAAAGTCAAACGAATCAACGCAGGAAAGAACAGGCTTTAATTTGCTGTAGCAGTAAAATTTTTCCGTTTAGTCGTTTTTTAAATAGAGCTCTTCAAACGTATATCATATCAATAACACCATATCATCTGCAAATTGTATGCACTTAATTTTTTGGTGGGTACTTAGTTTAACATAAACAAAAGATTTTTGTTTTAAATGCTGCAATATAATTGGTTCCATTTAAATCTTATTTCATACATTTAATCTATAGAACTACAGCCAGGGCAATAAAAAAATTATGAATAATATTTTTTAATATAAATTTGCTTATAATGGATAAGTGTATGTTTTGGTGAAAAAATTGGTAAAATTGTGTTGATGAGATTATTAGTGGAGTTTGCCATCCCATCTATTTGCAGAATGTATTCGGTTCAATTATAATTAAGTACGAATAGATGTGTAGTTAATACACGTACGCACATACCACAGCATGAAGCTGTTTGTAACTGCAACAATTGAGCATCATTGACCAGATTCCTCTCAGCTGAGGCAGCCATTCGTAATTCTACACTGGGCTAATTAATTAGTTACTGTTTAGGTGTGGTTGCCCACTCTTCCCTCTTCCTAGTTCAATAGACCTATTAACTGAACTCTTGTTATTTAAAATATTTATTTATGTTCAATATCCACACCAAAAACCATTTAAATATTTACTACTTTATTTTATTTTCCTAATTTATAACTTAAAATTTAAATTTGTAATGGGGAAAAATTTGTCTATCTATTGTTATGCACGTTCAAGGATATATCAATTTTGTGCTTCTGTGTTTATTTTTTCACTTCTACTACTATTGTATTAAAAATTAAGATTATGGGTTAGTAATCTTAATACTGGCAATTAGAACAAAAATCTTAATCTGGCAATTAGGCAGATAAAGGAGGGGAAAAAAGCGGCATTAGACCAAATACAAGCTGAATTTTTCAAAATGCTTGATGTAGAACAACTGCAATGGCTCACAGCAATATTCAATTCCATCTATGAATCGGGTCAAATTCCCTCCGAATGGTTGAAGTCGGAATTCGTAGCCTTACCAAAGAAACCAGGGGCAAAAGTATGCGGAGATTATCGTACCATAAGTTTAATGAGTCACATGTTGAAGCTCTTCCTCAAAGTTATTCACAGAAGAATATACCGTTTGTGCGAAAGAGAAATAGCCCCGAATCAGTTTGGGTTTCGCAATGCAGTCGGAACACGAGAGGCGCTATTTAGTGTTCAGGTCCTGTTTCAAAATTGCAGGGATGTCAGTTGTGATGTGTTTGCATGTTTAATTGATTACCAGAAGGCCTTTGACCGTGTCAAACATGGGAAAATGATTGAAATTTTGAAACAGACAGGAATCGATGGGAGAGATCTCAAAATAATATCAAATCTGTATTGGAATCAAACGGCCATATTGAGGGTTGATGGCGAGCATACAGATGATGTGGAAATCCTGCGAGGGGTTAGACAGGGGTGCATATTATCACCAATATTATTCAACCTGTACTCCGAACACATCTTTCGAGAGGCTCTACAAAACTTAGAGGAGGGCATTTTAGTTAATGGACTCAGGCTTAACAACCTGCGGTATGCGGATGATACAATTGTTTTTGCGGATTCAATAGAAGGACTGCAGACGCTCATGAACAGAATCCAAGAAACAAGCAGCATATATGGACTTGACATAAACACCTCCAAAACTAAATTCATGGTAGTTAGCAAAAAACAAATTAGGGGTGCTAACCTGTATATAAATCAAGAAAGAATTGTAAGAGTCTCTAAGTACGAATACCTCGGAACAGTCATTAATGAGGCATGGGATAACTCACAGGAGATCAAGAGTTGCATTGGTAGGGCTAGGAACATCTTTAGCTCTATGGGTGGGGCTTTCAAAAGTCATGATCTTGCTTTGGGGACCAAACTGAGACTTCTGAGGTGCTATGTTTTTTCTGTCTTGCTGTATGGAGTGGAGTCCTGGACTCTAACAAAAGAAACGACCAACCGACTAGAAGCCTTCGAACTCTGGCTCTACAGAAGGATTCTGAAAATACCATGGACCCATAAAGTGACCAACGTTGAAGTTCTGCAAAGAATGAAGAAAACCACAGAACTTGTTAATATTGTGAAAGCAAGGAAGCTGCAATATTTGGGTCATATCATGAGGAATTCGCAACGTTATGAACTGTTACAACGCATCCTGCAGGGAAAGATAGATAGCAAGAGGAAGCCCGGTAGGAGAAGAATATCCTGGCTTGGGAACTTGCGAACCTGGTTTGGTAGGAGCTCCATGCAATTGTTCCGGTTGGCAGCGGATAAAGTCAAAATAGCCATGATGGTCGCCCACATCCGTAGCGGATAGGCACTCAAAGAAGAAGAATCTTAATACTAATAAAACTTCCAATATCTCTAATATAAAATACTTATCTACAAACATAAAAATTTTGACCATTATGGGACTCATAGGCAAGCTTTCGGGATTGCTGAAGTAATCATTATTTATTTACTTTCTCTTTCTACTTTTAATAATGGTGTAGTTACTGGGTTTTTTTGTACCGTATGATCTGTGGTATATTTTCAAGTTGTAAAGTGAACAGATTGTGGCTTGAATATAAGTAAGAGAAATATCTTTGGTATAACATTTTTGAGGCCTTTAAAAAATGATCCTTGTTCCTTGTATTATAATGATGGGTGCTTGTAGGAAAATAGTTTCTGTTGTTATATATATATATATAAATGTACTTAACTTTCAGCAGAAGGTCCAAATGTGAGACAACATTTGTTAGGTGTGAGTTGAAGAAAATGAACACTCCACAACTTTTGTACAAAAGAATTGTGTAGGATGATAACTGTACCACAAAATGTTTAATTTCTGTTAAAAATTAGTAGTTTCATTTAACTGAAAATTTGCATTAATGACTACATAAAATTAAAAGTTATGATAATTTAGTTTTGGATAAATCAGTAAATGAATGGAAAAAGCAACAGTGGAACAATTCAATATGAACAACTCAGTAAAGATGAAAGAAAAAATAACTACTGCAATAAATTGTAATTTATTAATATATTATAAATTATTTTACTAATCTTTTGTAGCTGCCTTGATCTTTATTTCTTTACAATTTTACTTAAAACTTACATGTGTTTCGGTGGATCTACCATCAGAGTCAACTGTATAAAACAATTTTATACAGATGACTGAAGAATTTACTTCTATAAATTTTAATGATAAGTTTCAATTTGATATTTTGTATACACTGATGATGGTGGGTCCATTGAAACATTTGTGGGTTTTAAATGAAATCATAACAAAATAAAGATCAAGGCAGCTACAAAAGGTCAGTAAAGTAATTTAAATATTTTTGTATAAGAATTGATTACATGCTGGTCGAATGCATTTTAAAGATTTATTTTTGAATGGAATAAATTTAAAAAAAACATTAGCATGAAATACCTATTCCTCCAAGACATATCATCTGTTTTTGCAGATGCTATAAGCTTTAATATCAGATAACATGATGAAAGTTGTAAAAAAATTGCTACTCACATTTCAACTGTTGGTCTTGAAACAAAATCTATTGCTCCAAGCGCTCTAAAAAGTTGAAAGTTAAAAATTCTTCAAACATTGCACATGATTTTTAAGACTACTCTCCTGCTGTTTGAAAAATTGTATTTTATCAGATAATGTGTATTTTATCAGATAATGTGATAATAATCTGTTTCTGATTAACTGACAAAATTGGTTCTATGTTACAGCCGAAGCAGATTCCTGGTAAAGTGAGCAGCAGTGACATAGACGGCGACATGAACGTTCAGCCGCAGCCACACCCTTTGAGTGGAGGTTCTCCTACAGTAGTTCTTCATAAGTCACCTCCCTCAACAATACCCGGGCTGAGGCCACAGCACCACCACCCACATCACCATCACCATCACTCTGAATCGACGCACAGTACCCCCACCAGTGAAGAGAGCAACTCACCCACAGAACTGAACTCTTATAAACGACTGATGGACAAACCACCACTGATCAAAAGACTAGCAATGGGGTTGGGCAGCACCCCGCCTGATGAAGACTCTTGCCCTCTAGTTCAACCGCCTTCTTCCGATTCACCTTCCCAACAGGATAATGTCAATGACATTGTCAGGGACAATATTATAAAACATATTGAAATTGATAACAACAGGTAAGGAAATTCATCTACACTACATTCAGAATTATAAATTTAAAGAACTTTAAGGCATCTGCTCATAGTACCACTACGCTGCCTTACCTATCACACCATATCAGTTTTAGTTTTTTTTTTTTATCCGAGGCAGTGAGAAAAACTCATGTTCACTCCCTCACAATGGGGGAAGCAGTGTTGGACTCAATTGAGGCATCCTCATCCAGCCCCAAGGAGGCTGCAACCGCCTTACCAACCAAAAAACCGCCACCTGGCCACTTGATCTGACATTAGCAAACAACCCTTCACATCCCTCGAAACTGTTTATATAATACTACAAGGGAAATGTTGGGTTAAAAAAAAATTTACATACTGTCAGCGGGGCGTGGAAGGGAACGTAGCCTAATTCCCCTCTTGCTCTCACTGACCAACACTCACTCTCTCACTTTCATTCATCTCTTTCATCTCCAGCTCAGGAAATTAGTGTGCCTATATCAGTTATAGTTGTTGACTTTGAAACTCTTCTTAAGGATAGGCACTGCAAATTTTCAGTCACATGTGTACACACTTCAATTTAAAACTGTACATCTCATTTTTTTGCTATTTTTCTGTCACATGAAAAAATCACTTGTAGGTGCCTAGCCTAACACACTTAGATGAAAAGTAATACATACCCACACTTGCACAACCATTCATTGATACATATTACATCACGTTATACAAATATTAAACAGAATATAGTTGGTAATTTATCCCAAAACAAAAAGAATTGTTTAACGAGTCATTATTTTTTTGAAGTATAACAAATTAATGTGAATGTGTGTGACATAATAATATAGTATATGTGTGTGTCACCAAAGGGGAATAATTCAGATATAGTGGAAAGTGGGGATGCACGTTTTTGTACCAAAAATTGTATGTAGCTTAGAGCTTCCTGAGTAATATACCTAGTCTATATGACATTACGCAATTTTTATAAAAAAAGAAAAAATGTATGCCATATATCATGTGTGGTACAGTACTGCCATAGCGTATAGAAGAGATCTCTTCTATATGCTATGGTACTGCCCTAAAATATGACATCATATTTCCATCATTATGATATATCTCTTTCCTTCCTTCAAAACTTTTCCTCAAAAGAACATTTTTCTTGAGCAAGTTGCAGGCACAAGGCTTAGGCACATACTTGTACAGTACTTAACAAAATAAGAAGGCAAAACTAAGCTTTTAATCAAAATAATCCTTCATAATGTAATAATCAAGCACTGGATAATAGGTCTACTACATTTCCCAAATATATCACATTATAGGTGTCCCTGAAAAAGATCTAGGACTCTGGCAATTTTTCATCAACAATTATATGAAAGAACAAGATAATGTTTTTGCAGGATTATGCAATACTGTAGTCACCACTGCTGCAGCAATATCTTGCCCTCAATGGTCCCTCTTAGAACCACTAATTTAATATTGATAATTTAAGTACGCCACTCCTTATTGTCACCACCCAGTGATATTGCTTTTAATGTAATCAGAAATGTACAAGTGTGATCAAAAAATAACGGTGAATAATTTTATTAAAAACAAAGTAATAAGCCTGCATCAAATTTGAATTATTCTCATTTAAAGTTCTCAACTTGCCTAGCAATGCACATATCCTATCGTTGATTTCATGATTGGTAGTATTTCTGAAAGGCTTCTTTCGGAAGGGCTTTCAGCTGCTCTATCATAGAGGTAGGAATCATGGAGGTGTAGGGAATGGTGTCAAAAGGTTTTCCTTTTAGTACATTTTTATTTTTGGGAAGAGCCAAAGGTCACATAGTGCTGAATTCAGAGAGCAAGGCAGATGTGGACAGACAGGCATCAAAAGTCTGGGAACAAATTTTGCACTCCTCATTCATCGCATTTGAAAATTATCAGTTAAAGTGCTTTGCATTTTATGCAGACCTATACGAAATGTTCATTTCTTCAGTAAGCTCTCAAATAGCCAAATACCTGTTCGAACAAACCAGGTTTGCATGTTTTTGAGGTTGAAGGACGTCTCGATCGTTGCTAGTCTTCACTCAACTCATTTCTGCTTTTAAATCGCTCATACCACTTGTAAAAAGTCTGCAGAGTTATCATATTATCGCCATATACTAATTTTAACATTTCATGAGGTTCTTCGGTTTTTTCTGCAAATCAAAACAAACCTTAATACGTTGTTCACAATCCAGATGCACAGATAGACATGGTAACTTGATCTCACTCTTCTGGCTCTAGAAGCATCTGACAAGTTACAACTTGTTCATCCTTGTCAGAATCAGACTTATTTCTTCAAACAAATGTAGTTTTAGCAGTTTGTTCTTAATAAAATTATTCACCATATTTTTTGATCACACCTCGTAAATAAATTTGCACAGCTACCTGAAGGAATAGAAGTCACTTTCCAGTTGCTCTCAGTATAAACGTAACCAAAAGTATTAAGTAAATTTTGGTCTCAGCATTTAACTTTGTTGCTTAGATCATAAGCCGAAAGGGTGGTTTGAACCTCTAGAGGCTTTACTAAGTAAAATGAGGCGTGAGGTGGTTTACCGTTGTCTTCCTCACTGAAAAAAGTATGCTTATCAGCATGCCAGGCTTTCTGAAAAGTATTTACTTTCCACCCTGCAAATGACACCTTCACTTGATTCACCACAAGGTCTGGCTGTATAACTAAATTCATTATTCTCAGAGGAGATAACTCTGATTAGTGCCTTTTACACTTTTATCTCTTCTGTTCTTAAATGCCATACAATTGGCTGACCAAGTGATAAGAATAAGGACTATTTTTTGTTGCCCTGGAATCAGCAGATCGAGTGCAAATAATTTAACACTCCACCTACCTGTTATTGGCAAGTTATTTAAGTTTACCTGATAAGAAAAACAGGTATTTCATTTTTACTGTATCTTTTCTCAAGTATTATTCATATACAAAATAATTTTTGTTGTCTGGTTTAATATAAGGTATTTTTTGACAGGTTACTGGAGAGCTCACCAAATACTACAGAACAAGATTTAAAAGGTAAAAGAATATCTCAAATAAGTTCTAGTAGTTCTGTTTCCGGTGCGACTCCAACACCTCCACCCCCACCTCCTCCTGAGAGAACGGATAGTCTAAATAATAGACCTGAGGAAGGAGAGTTAAGGACTGCACCATGGTTTCAAGCTGGAATCCCAAGGTTTGTGTCTTTCTGTTTATCTATACTTAAAGGCAGTCAGGTCAGTTGCACTAACATGTCAAATATTTATAAAAGTATGAGGGGGAATCAAATATTAATCATAATAGTGTTTTTACTGACAGTGGGGTGGGAATGTTCAGAAAACATTCCACCGCTAGAGAATGTCACATTACAACCTTTTTACGATCTCTGAGCAAGAAGTAGCATTGTCTGTGGCAAAGAGAATAATAATTAAATTTCTTACAAAAGAGGGTGTACCATCAGAAATCACCATCAGAAATTTTGAGGAGGCTTGAAGCACAGTTCAGAAAAAATACCCTTTAAAAGACACAAGTGTATTAATGGTTCAAAAAATTTTTAGAAGAGTGAGAAGTCGTAGAAAATTAAAGTCACCTAGGTTGATCGAGACCAGCATCATGGAGGGTTGGTATTTGTACTGTTGGCATAGTATTTACACAAACCATTATTTAATGACAAAAAAACTTCTTCTAGATATTTAAATTTATTTCCAATTTTGATCTAATGGTCTTTGACTTTTATGTGGCTTGCTAACAGTGAGTCTCTATGCATTATTCCTGTTTTTTTTTTCAAATTATACCTTGAAAATAGAAAACTTTATATTAAAGCACATTTTTGTTTTTGTATGTGATATTGATAATGGTAAGAGCTGAGAGTATCAATTTTTTGTTTACAAGAGAAAATTGTCTCTTTCCTTTCTTTATTGACTATGTACACATTGAACAACTTATAAAGTAAAATAAAAAGTGATACAAATTTTTATTTGTTGTTACAGAGAAATCACACTTGAAGTTCTGGGGCAGGAACCAGTAGGTGCTTTTATGGTGAGAGAAAGTACCAGTAAACCAGGCTGTTTTGCTCTGTCGCTCAGGGTACCTAGAGAATTTCAACCTCTTGGAATAGCCCATTATTTAATTCTTAGGACAAATAAAGGATATAAAATTAAAGTAAGTCTTAATTATTATTTTTGTTACAGTTTTTATATAGAAATTACTATTTGAATTGTTCATGTTATTGTACCATTTCAGTGTAAATGTTGCTTTAATAGACTACTACTTTTGTGCATAAAAGTAAACAATCACCCTTATGTTGACAGGGAAATATTTAAACATACATCAAAATTATTAAATTTGTTTTGTCACCGGATGGCGACATTAAGTGGCAAACCTTATTAGTTTGGTGGCCCTGAAAAGGGCCGTTTAAGCAGTGGTCGTCTTGGAGAGGCGTCGGTCGTAGTCATCGTGGCGATCGAGGAGCTGGGCGACACAGCGTGTCGTCGTCGCTGGAGTCCGGCAGCCGTGTGCCGTGGTGGACGTCTTGTCATTGTCTGGATCGGTAGTGAATCCCTCGGTGTCTTGATCAGAATTGAATCGCTCGGCTCATTGCAGCGCTCTTTGTATAGCTGCCGAGAGCGCTGTGGTAGAGAGCGGCGACTGGCTTGGCCTTGATGTCAAAGGCCTCTGTCGATGGGGAGCCAAAAGTTTTGTCGGTATGCCGTCAAAGGGCCTACCGCGCCGACAAAGGCCGGCAGCACAGTAAATGATTTATTAGAAGGGGTGGCGGTGACAGTTTCTTTGCTGAGGTCAGCCAATTATATGACTGAACTATTTAAGAACAGAAGAAGTAGAGGTCTAAAATACACTAGTCCTCTGAGAGTAATGAATATAGAGCCAGACCCTGTGGTGAATGAAGTGAAGGTTTGCAGGTTGGAAAGTAGGTGCTTTTTGGAGGGCCTGGCGTGCTAATAAGCATACTTTTCCACTCAGTGAGGAAGGCAACAGTAAACCACCTCACTCGTCATTTTTACTTAGTAAAACCTCTAGAGGTTCAAACCAGCCTTTCGGCTGTTGACCTAAACAACGTACCTACTACAAAGTCTTTAAAAGCCAAGAAAGTATTCTATAGTATTAGCCATACTGGGCAAACTATTGTTTTCTGTAGCTCTTCTGTAGGAATAATTAATACATGTACAAAAAAGACCATTATCTCCAAATGTTGGTATTACAGATTTAGGAGCCAGTAGGTCAGTAAATAGTGATATTTCTTCCTTATCTGTTGTAGATAACTGTCTAGAAAGAAATTTCCTGCACTCATCCATAAGTTATTTAAAGTAAATGGGTTTCATAAGTTGCTGATGCATTATTTTTTTGGGACAGAATACAGCAGTGCATTCAGTTCAATTGTACTGAATTCAGCAGAATACAGCAGGCTGACCATTTCAGCTCTTATTATAAACATTTATATGGCCATTTTTAAACATATTTTACCACTGCCTTACTTTGCCTTCAATCATTATTCTGTCTCTGTACTTATCACAAAGTTACCAATAAATTTCAATTAG
The DNA here is from genome assembly GCA_035578175.1 of Catonia carolina. NCBI lineage: Eukaryota > Metazoa > Arthropoda > Insecta > Hemiptera > Achilidae > Catonia > Catonia carolina. Next base: position 295,549,358 of record JAQMRL010000001.1, on the reverse strand, counting down.
TCTCTGATTTTTCTTCAATAAAAACCTGATCACTGAATCTTACCCACAATGCACAGGATTTTCTATTGTAGCCCATGTTTTAAAATAATCACTGTGAGCAAAGTAGATGCAGCTCGATCTACACTCTACCACAGCTGGAGGCGTACTGAGTGTGTGGATGCCTTAACACCAAGATGGTGGCTCCAGCCTCACACACCAATATGCTATGCTTAAACATAAGTTTCTTTCTGCACAGTTCTCATATTTAGCAACCATATTTTAGTGAGATAATGAAAAGTTATAGTAGGCCATGGCAAATAGAAAGAAAAGTTTTCAATTTTATCTAGGGAACTGTGGGAAAAAACGAGATGTTCCGGAAAGTAAGTATCATTTCGTTCCACCACAGCTCCACTGTCGGCACTCCAAGCAAGCACTCTACTTTCTTAGTTCATTAGCTTCGCGTTGACGCCATTACGGTTGATTAGTCTTGTGTTTTATGTTTACTGTGGTAGTTTAAAATGTTTAAAACAATTTATGGACTTGCCAACTATAATTGTTATTTTATCTGGTTTTTGAATGCAAAGAATGTTAAGACAGCTGAAATTCATTGGCAGATTACAGAGATTCACACTGAAAATGCAAAGAGCGACGGAATGGTGTGAAAGCAGTTTAGGCAATTCAATGAAGGATGGACAGATAACAGACAATTTACAATGATAGTGCTTCAAAAGAATTTCCAAAAGTTTCGAGAACTGTTTTGCATGTGATTGTGATTATGATCACAAGCTGGGTTCTAAAAATACTCTCAGATGTGCATAAAACAGTGATTTGACAGTGCTCTGACCTTTCTTACGTGGTACAATGATGAAAATGTACCATCTGATTACCATTTTTCTGTACATGATAAGTGAGCTTGATGGTACGCGCTTTGATGTAATGATGACACAAAAAGAACAGTAAAGTTATGGCTGTATTCACTGGTGAGATGTTTCTTAGAGGAAGGTTTAAATAAGCTAGTAACCCGCTATAACAGGTGCCTGAAAAATGGTGGAAACTATGTAGAAAAGTAGTTTAAGGTATGATATTTTACGTAAAAGTAAAACTGTCTTGATAAAAAATATTTTAGTATTTTTTTTTTCAAAACGATACTTACCTTCCGGACATGCCTCGTACCATAGCAGTCCTGAGTCCGTTAACAGTGATATATTGTGAACTGATATTCATATTTTATTTTATTTGCATTTTTGTTTTATTTTTCAGGGTTTTACAAAAGAATTCAGTACATTGACTGCGCTGATAACCCACCATTCTGTGATGCCCGAGTTGCTACCGTGCCCGTTATCACTTAGTCGTTATAACCCGAGTTTTGCCAAGTCTGATTCGAATAAGGATTTTGCCGATATAGATTCTGATCCAGATTATAATACTCTTGCTGATTTCAGAAAAATGATGGCTGATCTTAATGTTTAACCAAAAATTCAGCTAAGCATTGCTCAAAAGACATTATTTTAATATTTCATATATGCATAGTAGCAGTTGCAATGCGTAGCTGAATTAATAACAAGATGTTAAGTGTTACAACTATGGCATGCACTATTACAAACAGTTGAGTAAATGAATGCAAAGTAAATATTTGTATTTGTCTCACAGGTCATCAACCTAAGTTATATTCTTATGTAGACTTATTAAGTACTATTTATGTTCATTGCAAAACAATGCATTGAATTTAAAAACTGTGTAAATCATAAATATATAGTATTTATCACTTTCTATAATTCATAAACTGTACATACAGTAAAATCTCGCTAAGATGACCACACTTGGTTCTGGACAATTTTGGTCGTCCATGGAGGTGGTTGGCTTATAAAACATGACTATAAAGTTAGAATTGGTGGCAACCATTGATTGGTAGTTTTTGTGCATATGGACCTTCAAACCAACCTAAAGTAGTGTTGTTTATTTCTTACAACAGATTAAAAATTTCCTTTCATGTATTTTTACTATCATTTTTGATCTGAGTTTTGCCATTCTCATATTTTACTGCTAATTTCCTCTAGCAGCATCGTTAATATTTTTTTGAATGTCTTCATTCAAAAATAAATCTCTATAATGCATCCTGCAGTTTGAAATTAGATCTATTTTATATAATGAATTTATATAATAAATTTCACTAACCTTCTTTTTAAACTGTGTGAAACTTTTATTTTTACTTACACTTGTTTCGGTGGATCCACCATCATCAGAGTAAATAACATACAGTTGAAACTAAAAACTTTATTTATCAAAAATCTATAGAAGATGATACATCTTCAGTCATTTGTATAAAACTTTTTTATACAAATTTGTATAAAACTTTTTTATACAAATTTAATACATTTTTTATACAAATGACTGAAGATTTTATACAAATGACTGAAGTTGTATCATCTTCTATAGATTTTTAATAAATAAAGTTTTTAGTTTCAATTATATGTTATTTACTCTGATGATGGTGGATCCACCGAAACACGTATAAGTAAAAATAAAAGTTTGATGCAGTTTAAAAAGAAGGTTAGTGAAATTTATTATATAAATTCATTATATAAAATAGAATTCTTTAAATACATTTCTAAATTTAAAATTGTTACATTCAATATTTTAAATGAACACAAAGCAGACTACATAAATATGCACAACACAGCGAGACGAATTCATGATTGCAATGAACATGGTTAAATCCAGAACTGGAATTCGATTTGACACGACCTCAGAAATTCAGTAGCCAACAATTTAGAAGACTGACTCAGTGTATAGAAACATATATGTTTGATAACAAACTGCTTTACACCATATTTATTATCAATGAGATGAATTAGTTTATTACTGGCAATTATCAAATACGAGGGGGTACCCAAAAGAAACCGGAATTATTTTTTAAAACTATTTATTTTTAATTTTTTTACAAAAGAACCTTATCCCCTTCAAAATACTCTCCATTACAACTAATACATTTGTCCCACCGGTGCTTCCACTGTTCAAAACATTTTTTGTACTCCTCTTCAGTGATGGCTGCCAGCTCATCCGTCGTTTTTTTCTTGACATCATCAACGTTGTTAAATCGGAGACCTTTCATGCCCCTTTTCATGCGTGGGAACAAGAAAAAATCACACGGAGCCAGATCGGGTGAGTACGGTGCGTGTGGTAGCAAAACCGTGCCGTTTTTCGCCAAAAACTGGGTAACCGAGATTGCCGTGTGTGCATGCGCGTTGTCGTGGTGGAAAAACCAGTCCCCTGTCTGCCACAAATTAGGGCTTTTACGACGAATGCTGTTTCGTAGTCTTCTTAACACTTAAAGATAAAAAGTCAATGGTCTGTCGTCGGTCTGTTCGTACAATTTCTTTCACTTTCACAACATTTTCGTCTGTTCGGGAAGTCGACGGTCGTCCAGAACGAGGTTTGTTCTCAATCGACATGTCGCCATTTTTAAAGCGCAAAAACCACTCGTACACTTGGGTTTTTCCAATAGCGTCGTCTTTGTAAGCTGTGTTCAACATTACAACTGTTTCCGCGGCGTTTTTACCGAGCAAGAAGCAAAATTTCACAGCCGCACGTTGTTCATTAAAACTTGCCATCATGAAAAACGACACGAGCACACAACAGCACTAGCGAGAACAATCACTGCACGAGAACAGAACAAGCTAGATCAACGAACAAAATGGCATTGAACTGGCAATGAGTAGCGCTACAAGCAGCCTAGTGGCGGGAATTTGTACTGCACAAGCTCCGCCCACAGCAGAGCTATTCCGGATACTTTTGGGTACCCCCTCGTATATATGCTTGTTGGTTTTATTTTTGTTATAAACAGAAATAGGGTCATAGCTAACAGCCTTTTCATCTGTATAGAAAAACAATATTTCAAACAAAATTTTGTATTTTAATGATATTCTATACAATATTGTTGCAGATATTTTTATTGTTTAATTACAATGCTTCATGTCATGTAGTCAACAAAAGTTTGACTGTTTTGCACATAAATGCTAATGCAAACAATAAAGGGTGATACTTGAGTACGAGCGATGAAAATATTCCAACCATGCATAAGAATTCAATGAAATGTATAGATTATTATTTTTTAAACAGTTTGAGATCGGAGAGAATACAACATGGTGATAGTTGAATTGACCTTGCATTCCGTAACATATCTGGTTCACAACATTAAATTCTTTGTTACACCAAACTTAAAAAATTTTCACTTGAAAAAGTCGAACAATTTTTAATAAAGTACTGTTTGTTCTGGTGCATACGTTATTGGTTGTTTATATTTTTATGTTTGTTTTTTTGATAATGAAAAGAATATTTAACTAGATGTGTTGTTGTTATATCATGTTATTGTTGTTAAATAAAAGAATAAAGAGTATAATTATATTCAAAAAATAATTATTATGTGTGCAGCTCCATGGCTAAATTGTTAAATGGCAACTCATTAAAAAATATTCGTTATGCTTATTTATTAATTAGTAAACCTACGTATAAAGGACACCAGTTTTAGCGGCAGGTAAAACGGACAGCTGTCCGCTAAATATTTTAATTCCAATTCATTGTCATGGTGAATCTGGTTTGTGTCTTTTGTACCTCATCTATATGGAATTCACAGTTGTGTAATATCGCCAGTGTGAATCTGGCAGGGGACCTGGGAGGTTATTCCATACCCCACAGGTCAGCAGGTGATCTGGAGGTCCTCCACTGTACATTTGTTTAAATTTAGTATTAAAATGGTAGAATTTAGAGCATTTTGGGTGTGGATTTACACAAAAACTCATTAACAAAACACATCAACCAAACGGATGAAAAAAAATACAATCTGGAGGATTTAAGAGATAATGATTTCTGATACGAATATATTATGGTTCCATTCTTTTATTGGTAACAGTAAATAAAAATACTGTATCTTTATAAATTTTTCTCTCCTTTTTTATGCCAAATTGGTATGGCAACTGCCATCCCCATTTTACACCTATGTAAATATAGTGTGTCCGTGGCATACATTTGGATAATTTCAGCTTGAACGCAAAAGGATGAATAAGAAAAATGGAGAAGAATTTTTAAACACCAAGCCATCTTCCATTGTGCATAAAGGATTATCCTCAAATAATTTGTGAATCTCCCATTTTTTTATCATTTTTAATTGTACTTATTAATTATACATAAAAGAGTCAGGGAAATTCCAGAGAGAGAGCAACTTCATCTGTAATTTTTCACTAAAGATTGAACCACAATTCTTTATAATGTTCATGTATTAATATTACTATTATTGCTACAGTACTGCATTTTGGTTTTATTTTTACTGAATAAGGGAAAATTTTCCCATAACAGGCAGGTAGAGTGTTAAATTATTTGCACTCGATCTGCTAGTTCCAGGGCTACAAAAAAAATTTTGTTTCTTATCACATGGTCAGCCAATTATATGACTGAAGCATTTAAGAACAGAAGAGGTAGAGGTGTAAAAGACACTAGTCAGAGTTATCTCATCTGAGAGTGCTGAATTTCATTATACAGCTGGACCCTGTGGTGAATGAATTGAAGGTGTCATTTTCAGGTGGAAAGTAGATGCTTTTCATAGGGTTTGGTATACTGATAAGAGACTTTTCGAATCAGTGAGGAAGGCATGGTAAACCAACCTCCTCCTCGTTTTACTTAGTAAAGCCTCTAGAGGGTCAAACCAGTCAGGCTGATAACCTAAACAACACTAGGGGAAAAATCCCTTTCATGAGATTGTCTCATGTCTGGTAGCAATTTCAAAAAAGGCTTACCTTTGACCTATGGCAAAAACCATTTGTGATTTCTGTATCTACTCTTTAAGAGGAATTGAATGACTTATTTTTGTTTCCAAATTCAAACTTTAATTTTTTGACTTCCGTTTTGGGCCACTTCCAGTCAAAACCAGAAAAGCTTCAAACCCAATAATTTATGTGTATCTGCTCTTTAAGAGGAATCAAATGATACTATATTTGTTTCCAAATTCAAATCGGAACTTCAAACCCAACCCAGGCCTACTAACTTTTTGTGTAGATTATGAATCTGTAAACCATTTGTTGCTATCTCTTGTAATTTCTGTTTCTGATTTCATGAGTTTAGGTTTAGGGCCACTTCCGGTCGAAACTGGATCTTTAATTCCAATCTAGGCCCACTAACTTTTTGTGTATATTATAAATCCAAAAACTGTTTGTTGCTAATCTCTTGTAGTTCTGACATCTGGGTGAGACAGGCAGACACAGGAAAATGATTGGTGACAATTTTAAAAATTACCTACAAAAAGGGAATATTTTGTTGCAGTTTAACTATACACTGAGGGAATATTGTATAAAACTTCTGTAAATTGTTGTCACTGGATACAATGAACTGGACCCTGCCCCAGTAGTGTCTGTTATACGAGGGTTTACTTTACTATCATTTTATTGTATGTTTATTCAATTAATTTTAATTTTAGTCAGTTAACTTTAGAAATATTTAATGAATAACCTTTGTGATAATTTGTTGTTTATATAGTTTTTTAACCTGAATTGCAACTTGGTGACTTCTCTGTTTCATTTAAATGGCTTGCTTTTTAATGTTCACCATTTTTTATTTAATTTATCTGATAATTTATAACCATTTTTATATATTATCTACTATGGTTTTATTTATTAATGGCAGCTTTTATTCTCTGCTATTCTTTTGATCTTGCTAATTCATGTATCGAAATAAAAAGATATTTTTTTCAGATATCAGCTTTCTTTCAGGAAAATGCAAATTTCAGATCAGTAAAAACATTGAAGATATAAATTAATATAACTAAATCCATTTTTATTTTTTGAAAATTGGTTCTAGTTTGAAGAAAAATGATGTTGGCTGAAATCTGTTGCTTTTTATGGTATAATTTAAGTACATCAGACTTATTTATGGTTATGTAGAATAACAGAATCAAAATTATTCAAAGATGAATAATCTGAAAAAGTGGTATAAAATGTGGACACAGAAAATTCAGCATTTTTTTTTTTTTTTTACTTTATGAGTAAGTCTAAGACTATTTAGCATTAACATTTTCTTCAAGCTTGTTTACTGGTTGAGTTTGTTTATTGGGAACAGTATGTAATTTTGTATAATTATCAACTTTTGCTGTTGCTTTTTGTGATTATGGATAATATACAAATTGTAATTATTATTATTGTTATTATTATACACTTTTTGTATTATTTTTTGTATGGACATCCAGTGTGTGTTTTTGGCTAGCTGCCAGCTATCTCGAACCTTACCAAGTCATTTGTGTGACAAATCTAACAAAACTTCTTTTAGTAGTTCTACCAACTAAAATATTATTTGGATATTTCAATTTGTAAATGTAGTTTTGAAAAATGAAAAATTAGGATTTTGTTAATTCAGGTATTGTACCTGTTATTACTTTGAATTAGTGAATTTTTTAAGTGCAAAATTTACAGTTGTGTTGTGTTTACTTTTTTATTAAAAGGAGAAGGAATTTGTAATTATGTATGATTATTATTATTTTCTAGTCCATTACGTATTTCTTAACTGACGTTCATATTTAATCTTTGTCTTTTGATTTTATAACCTCTTTATATTTGATTGATGATTGATTATTATTACATTATTATTAATGCTGTTCATTTATTTAATGGTTTTAACAGTTTTCTTTTCATTATTATTATTATTAGGTAGTAGATATCTTATCAGATTAATTAATTGTTAATAATGCTTTGTTTTGTGTTGAAAATTTTTTTATACCACAATATTGATATTTTATTATAATAATATTATGATTAATGTGTAAAGTAAACAATTGAATTTGTAAAAATAAAAAAATTGAAATTGTATGTATATTGTGTAATTAATTAATATTAATAAATTTATTTATTTATTTATTTAATATAATATTTTTTGTGTTTATTCATTTTCAATTCCATCCTGTTTTTTTTTTATTTTCAACTAGTAAAAAAATTTGAATGTACAGTAAACCCTCATATAATGAACACTACTGGGGCAGGGCCCATTCTGTTGAATGAGATTATTTGTTGCATCCAGTGGCAATAATTTTCAATATTTTTGTACAATTTTCCCTCCATGTTCAGTTAAATTTCCCCAAAACAGTTAGGTGGATTATTAAATATTTCCACTTGATCTGCTAGTTCCAGGGCTACAAAAAATAGTTGTGTTTCTCATCACATGATCAGCCAGTTATATGACTGAAGCATTTAAGAACAGAAGAGGTAGAGGTGTATAAACAGTTGTCAGCGTTATCTTTTCTGAGAGTAATAAATTTTATTATACAGTCAGACCCTGTGGTGAATGAAGTGAAGGCGTCATTTGCAGGGTGGAAAGTAGTACACTTAGTAGTCTTTTCAGAGGGTGTGGCATGCTGATAAGCATACTTTCCCACTCAGTGAGGAAGATTCACTCCTCATTTTACTCAATAAATCCTCTAGAGCAGGGGTTCTCAACCTTTCAGGCTCTGTGCCTCCCTTAGAAGACTGACTTTTTGTCACGCCTCCCCTGTACTATTACCCCCTTATATGGTCAACACAAGTACTTTAGAATTTCAATTTGTAACTATAGCAAATTTAGGGGTGGGATAAAGGTTAGACTTGCAGGTAATACAATTAAATATTTGATAACTTTTTATAAAATGTTTAATACTACCTTCAATACATTTTTGAACATACATTCAAATCACAGAACTAAAAAACTTACGAAATCATCAAACTCTAACATTGAGTGTTGTACAATAAAATAATGGTCTTTGAAATATAAAGGCAGGAACTAACCTGGGTTAATCATAGCTTTTTTCTATTCTAATACGATGACGCCTCCCTTGAAAATCTTCTACGCCTCCCCAGGGGGGCGCGCCCCCCAGGTTGAGAACCTCTGCTCTAGAGGTTCAAACCAGCCTTGCAGCTGATGACCTAAACAACAACCTATAGGCTAGTTACTCTGCAACTAAATATTCACTTTTTACCCATAAATAGTAAATAATGAACGTCATTAAGAACTGCGATTCAGTTCTTTGCAAAAACTACGGAGACAGTAGCTCTCTCCAAAATTGATAAGGTGTCATTTGCAGGGTGGAAGGTAGTTGCTTTTCAGAAGGTCTGGCAAACTGATAAGCTTACTCTTTCAAATCAGTGAGGAAGGCACTAGTAAACCAAATCACTTCTTGTTTTTACTGAGTCAAACCTCTAGAGGTTCAAAATATCAGAAAGGCTGGTTGATCTAAACAAAAACACCTTTAGAAATATGAAAAATCAATGATTCCTGAGAAGCAACAGCCATCACACAGTAGATTTCCATTTGATACCTTTGTCCAAAAGGACAAGGATGGACCAGATAAATAAATACACAATAACCTAATAGAATTTTTCAGAATAATTAACAATTGAATTCTACCTTTTTCTGGAAAAAAACATTTTGCCACTGGCAGTGCCGGCAGTTATAAACCACACCTGTCATACTTTTATATGACAACAACACAATAGCCACTTATCATTGTTCACCCCTTTGAACATCACAATATTTTTATTTATTTATTTACTAATACTAACATGTTTAAGTGTATCCACCTACATCAGAGTATATAAATCACTGAACATGAAACTAATTAGCCATTAAAACTTTTCCAGAAGATGTTATCTCTTCAATACAACAAATGGCCTTTATTCATAAGGCTGAATGATAACATCTAAAACAGTTTTAATAACTAATTAGTTTCGATTTCAATGGTTTATATATGCTCTGATGGTGATAGATGATCAACCAAAACTTGTTAGTAATATTAAATAAATAAAAAAGAAATAAGCAATTACAGGTGAGTGAAAACTATTAGTATTTTTCATTTGTATTTACATACTACGCAATAATGTTCTATACGCTGTATTCACTTAGTTTTTGTAACTTTTATTTATGTGTTATTTTTATTGCGTTGCGTAGATGATGTCTCTGATGATGTCATTCTGTACCGCCACAGCCTTTCTCTATGCCTCAACCGTTCCTGTCTTCACCAAAAACTCGTCCTTGTATCCTTCTTTCTTCCTCCTCCTCCTTTTGTATCCAACTGGTGCAATACCTGGAAACTTTCTCCAAACCCCCAGAAATACAAGGCCATCAATTTCACTGCAAAAGTTAAGCAACTTGCACTACTCCAGGTCAACGGACATCCATTGGTCTGGGCCACTAGTGTGAGGTACCTGGGGATCATTCTGAATAAACGGCTCAAATTTGGCAGGCATGCTGTTGAGAAGCTTAGTAAGGGTAAGATCCTCCTATTTAAACTCACCCCCATTCTTTGTTCCAAGGCCATCTCCATTCCCCTCAAAGTAATCATCAGTACGGCCATTATCAGATCCTTCCTCCTGTACAGGTCACCGGTCTGGCGGCCCCTTCTTTCAACAACCAACAAAAATAAATTTTACTCCTACCACAATCATATCCTTTTCATCATCTTGGGCTTCCACTATAGAATCCCAAATTCCATTGAACATGTTTCAATCCCTTCGCTTCATGATTACATTTGTAACACATCCAGACAACTTCACAAGCATGGAATGACCTCTGACATCAACATCATCAGAAACATTTATTTAGTACATGCACCAGAGGCTTTTCGGAACCTGCCTTTCCATGACTATCTGTAGAAACGCGACTTGCAACCTAGTTGAAAATATATATCAACGCTAGTTCTACCTTCCAAGCCTGGTTTTTCGTGGTATTAATTTTTATTGATGTCACGGAAAACCAGGTAACCATTCTGTAATGTAATGTTGACACGTGTATTGATATATATATATCTTGGTCTAAAGTTCCCTGTGTGTTTCTGATCCTGAAACTGGATATTTTCTTCAGTTATCTCTCTGATATGTTCTCATTGAAGAAACCCCGCCCCATTCAACCAGGTGCCAATCCCCACGATGTCGACAACAACATCTTCTATCAATTTCAGTTTCAAATGATGTCTATGTAAGCCTTTGTGCATAATAATGACGTGATATTTCAAAAATAATTTTGAGAAAACCAACAGCAAATTTTGAACCAATTGAAAATTTCGGTGGCATCAGCCATATCAATATTATTATAACATTTTTCTACATTGTAACACATAAGCCTGGGTTCTTTCAGGATCTGAGTATAATAATTAATAAACAATCTTTCTTTAAATTTGTAACAATAATTATTTATTTACAAAATTGTAAATACAGTTATTATTTTTATTATTATTCTTGATTATTATTTTTAGACTATTATCAAATTACAATTTAATTACTTAAATTAAAATAGTTACAAAAGTTTAAGTTTAAACTAACTTAACTAAAAAGTAAGATAATGAACAATTACTTACAAGTTTGATTTTCTTGGATGAAATGTCTCGTTACTTGGAGAATTAAAGGTAAATTGTAAGATGAAGCATACCAATAGAAATAATGGAGCTCGCAAGAGAATGCCCAAGAACAAAGTGAGGCAAGAAACATTCCTGAAGTTTATTGAATGACATCCATTCATAGTAGGCTGTTTGGAAGCGAGGCCTAAACTATGACGGGTCCCCAGAATTCAAAGATGAGATTTCTGAGGTTTTTAGTTGATTATTCCAGACAAGATAAACAGTGCAATTCATATATTATTTATTTATTTTATTTAATTGTTTGCAACAGGCCGAACATGGCCCAATTACAGAAACAATATTTCATTATAGAGCAAAAGACAATACAAAAGTAAAAAGCAAATAAAAGGAGAGAAAAATACAATCAAAAATAGTCAATAATGCAAACAGAATTAAATATAACTAAAACAGTATTATACACTAAGATTTTACAAATAATTTACTGATTAACAATCATGATAGAGGTCCAAAACAAAAACAAATAAAACATTTAACACACACACATAATCTGGAATTGCTTGGAAACTTACATCTTGAAAGACTTAAGAATGGCTGACCTATACGATGCTCAGCTCTGGCAAAATGGATCTATTGCTGCAATTCTGTCCATGATATTATAATTGACTATCATGCAGTTAACCGGCGAATAAGCTGCATAACTAGTGGAAGAAGATTTCTGATAAAACAATTATTAAACTGCTTTTGGATATTTGTCCACTAATGGAAAGCATCAACAACTACAGAGGAGAGTCATTGTAGTACATTGGAACAAAGAATGTGAATTACCAAGGTAACAGAGTACAACATGAGGGGGCTTGAGAAGGCAAAGGAAAGATGGAAAGGCCAGTCATCTTGGGAGCTGGATGGTGTAACATATTATTTATGGTTAACACTTAATAACCCACCGGGTTGGTCTAGAGATAAAGTCGTCGCCATGAGTCAGGTGTTAAACAGCTAATTTTCAGACATGAAAGTTCCTGGTTCAAATCCTAATAAAGGTAGTTACTTTTATACGAATTTGAAAACTAGAAAGTGGTTACTGGTGTACTTTGATAGTTGGGGTTCAATTAACCATACTCTCTCAGGAATGGTCGGCCTGGGTCTGTACAAGACTACACCTCATTTATACGTCATACACATCATTTTCATCTCATTGGGTCATGGAGTAGCATATTGTTCTGAATGTGTGCAAGTACACGCATTAGAGATAAAAAAATGTTTAATAATAATATAATAATTTAATAATTTAGTTTAATTTAATAATAATAAGAAAATATGAATGTTCTGACTTTTATGTTATTTGTATATCATTGTAGTAATGCATCAAACATAAAAAATATTATTAGACCTTCATTGAAGTTAATCTTAATTAGTCATTTATAAACTGCACCAAAAAAATTTACTGGAGGTCAATTGATGAAAGGTCATTACATCTATTATCATTTAATTAATGAAGAAAATACAACATTGACTTCGCATTATCATTCGAACACATATCTGAATATTTAAATAAGATTCGGTTTATTAATCACAAATATTAGCTGTGATATTGTATTGTAATTAGAGTTCAACTAAATTTAGTACACCTAAATGAAATATGAATGTGTTAAAACTTGTGTAAACAACAAATAGTTATATTTACTAAATGTGGATAGCCAGGTAATCAGTCAATTGTTATTTTTCTTTTATTTGCTTTTATGAATAAGATGTTAGATAAAACTACTCATTCATAACACTACTGCTATTTTATACCAAGAATTCATATATGTCGTGAATATAAATAAATCTCACTAATTTGATTTTTACCTTCTCTTGCCCTATATGAATATATGAGGTGGGGCTATTAAATAACGAGACTGATGTTGTAAAAATTTTTTTTTTATTTACTTAATCAATTTTATTTTTACTTGACATAATCACTTATTGTCACCTTCAATATACACTCCTTCTCTATCCCTACAACGCTTCATGCAAATTTTCCATTGTTGGAAACAGTGCTGGAAGTCATCTTTTGTCAGCTCCTTCAGGACGCATGCCGCTCAAAAATGTTTTAAATGAAGCTCGCAAAAATGTTTGTACTGACACTTTGTACGCGATTGAAAATGACCCAAATTTTTTGGAAACGATAATAACATGTGATGAAACGTGGTTTTTTACTTACGATTCGGAAATGAAGCGCCAATCCATGCACTGGAAGAGCCAAAAAAGCTCGAATGAGCAAGTCGAAATTTAAAGCAATAATGATTGTTTTTTGATATCCATGGGATTGTGTACCTTCACTGGGTTCCTGAAGGTCAAACAATTAATCAATATTACTACCTTGAGGTACTTTCTAAACTACATCAAAGAGTAAGGAAAAAACGCCTCGAAATGTGGAAGGACAAATCATGGGTTCTCCACCAAGACAATGTGCCAGCTCATTCCACATTATCTGTCAAGGGGTTCCTAGCCAAGTACAGCATCTCAGTGTTAGAGCATCCACTTTACTCACCAGATATTGCACCATGTGACTTCTACCTGTTCCCTGAGGTGAAATCTGCATTTAAAGCAAGATTTGAGTCTGTGGGAGCTGTAAAAGAGAAAGTGGCACATGTCCTGAAGGAGCTGACAGAAGATGACTTCCAGCACTGTTTCCAACAATGGAAAATTCGCATGGAGCATTGTAGGGATAGGGTGTATATTGAAGGTGACAATAAGTAATATAAAATAAAAAATAAAATTTTTTACAATGTCAAGTCTCATTATTTAATAGCCACACCTCATAGGTAAGGAAAGTATTGTTACACTTATTGCTAAGTTCCATTCTGGGATCTGAGTAAAGTAAATAATTACCAACCTATCAATAAGAATTATTACAAACAAGTATTTATTACAAACTATAAATTACATAGAATTATTAGTCTTGCTTAAATCTGCTAAAAGATTACATTTACTAGAATCGAATTTATACTCATAGTAAATAATAAATTTAATGTTGGCCACCTCTGTAGCGTAGTGGTTAGCGCTTTAGCCTACCAAACAGAGGCCTTGAGTTCGATTCCCAGCCAGGGTCTGCAAATATTCAC